>OY293415.1:47454628-48054628 GCA_958502065.1 Chrysolina americana | reverse complement strand
TTTCTGTTGACGAATTATTGTTATCCAGATGAAAATGAATATTCTACACCCCACCATGTTGCGTGCCAAGTCATATTTGATTTTGAGGTAATTTTGAAAATGAGAAATCCCTCTATACCCCCTCTAACGACCCGACAATGATTTCTGTCGACGAATTATTGTTATTCAGATGGAAATAGATATTCTGCACCCCACCATGATGCGTGCCAAGTCATATTAGATTTTTGAAGAAATATTGAATATGAGAAATCCCTCTTTACCCCCTCTGACGACCCGACAATGATTTCTGTTGACGAATAATTGTTATTCAGATGGACATGGATACTCTGCACCCCACCATGATGCGTGCCAAGTCATATTAGATTTTTGAAGAAATATTGAAAATGAAAAATCCCTCTATTGCCCCTCTAACGACCCGACAATGATTTCTGTTGACAAATTATTGTTATTCAGATGGAAATAGGTATTCAGCACCCCACCATGTTGCGTGCCAAGTCATATTTGATTTTGAGGTAATTTTGAAAATGAAAAATCCCTCTATACCCCCTCTAACGACACGACAATGAGTTCTGTTCACGAATTATTGTTATTCAGATGATAATGGATATTCTGCACCCCACCATGATGCGTGCCAAGTCATATTGGATATTTGAAGAAATATTGAAAATGAAAAATCCCTCTATACCCCCTCTAACGACCCGACAATGATTTCTGTTGACGAATTATTGTTATTCAGATGGAAATAAATATTCTGCACACCACCATGTTGCGTGCCAAGTCATATTTGAATTTGAGGTAATTTTGAAAATGAGAAATCCCTCTATACCCCTTCTAACGACCCGACAATGATTTCTGTCGACGAATTATTTTTATTCAGATAGAAATATATATTCTGCACCCCACCATGACGCGTGCCAAGTCATATTAGATTTTTGAAGAAATATTGAAAATGAGAAATCCCTCTATACCCCCTCTGACGACCCGACAATGATTTCTGTTGACGAATTATTGTTATTCAGATGGACATGGATACTTTGCACCCCACCACGATGCGTGCCAAGTCATATTAGATTTTTGAAGATATATTGAAAATGAAAAATCCCTCTATACCCCCTCTAACGACTCGACAATGATTTCTGTTGACAAATTATTGTTATTCAAACGGCAATGGATATTCTGCACCCCACCATGATGCGTGCCAAGTCATAATGGATTTTTGAAGAAATATTGAAAATGAAAAATGCCTCTATACCCCCTCTAACGACCCGACAATGATTTCTGTTGACGAATTATTGTTATTCAGA
Source organism: Chrysolina americana (assembly GCA_958502065.1). Classification (NCBI taxonomy): domain Eukaryota; kingdom Metazoa; phylum Arthropoda; class Insecta; order Coleoptera; family Chrysomelidae; genus Chrysolina; species Chrysolina americana. The sequence goes on along the minus strand of OY293415.1, from coordinate 48,053,324 downwards.
TGGAAATGAATATTTTGCACCCCACCATGTTGCGTGCCAAGTCATATTTGATTTTGAGGTAATTTTGAAAATGAAAAATCCCTCTATACCCTCTCTAACGACCCGACAATGATTTCTGTCGACGAATTATTGTTATTTAGATGGAAATGGATATTCTGCACCCCACCATAATGCGTGCCAAGTCATATTTGATTTTGAGGTAATTTTGAAAATGAAATATCCCTCTATACCCCCTCTGACGACCCGACAATGATTTCTGTTAAAAAATTATTGTTATTGAGATGGAAATGGATATTCTGTACCCCACTATGATGCGTGCCAAGTCATATTTGATTTTTGAAGTCATTTTGAAAATGAAAAATCCTTCTATACCCCTCTAACGACCCGACAATGATTTCTGTCGACGAATTATCGTTATTCAGATGGAAATAGATATTCTGCACCACACCATGATGCGTGCAAAGTCATATTTGATTATGAGGTAATTTTGAAAATGAAAAATCCCTCTATACCCCCTCTAACGACCCGACAATGATTTCTGTTGACAAATTATTGTTATTCAGATGGCAATGGATATTCTGCACCCCACCATGATGCGTGCCAAGTCATATTAGATTTTTGAAGAAATTTTGAAAATGAAAAATCCCTCTATACTTCCTCCAACGACCCGTCAATGATTTCTGTTGACGAATTATTGTTATTCAGATGGAAATGGATATTCTGCACTCCACTATGATGCGTGCCAAGTCATATTTGATTTTGAGGTAATTTTGAAAATGAAAAATCCCTCTATACCCCCTCTGACGACCCGACAATGATTTCTGGTGACAAATTATTGATATTGAGATGGAAATGGATATTCTGTACCCCACCATGATGCGTGCCAAGTCATATTTGATTTTTGAAGTCATTTTGAAAATGAAAAATCCCTCTATACCCCTCTAACGACCCGACAATGAGTTCTGTTGACGAATTATTGTTATTCAGATGGAAATAAATATTCTGCACCTCACCATGATGCGTGCCAAGTCATATTCGATTTTTGAAGTCATTTTGAAAATGAAAAATCCCTTTATACCCCCTCTAACGACCCGACAATGATTTCTGTTGACGAATTATTGTAATTCAGATGTAAATGAATATTCTGCACCTCACCATGATGCGTGCCAAGTCATATTTGATTTTTGAAGTCATTTTGAAAATGAAAAATCCCTTTATACCCCCTCTAACGACCCGACAATGATTTCTGTTGACGAATTATTGTTATTCAGATGGAAATGAATATTCTGCACCCCACCATGTTGCGTGCCAAGTCATGTTAGATTTTTGAAGAAATATTGAAAATGAGAAATCCCTCTATACCCCCTCCAACGACCCGTCAATGATTTCTGTTGACGAATTATTGTTATTTAGATGGAAATGGATATTCTGCACCCCACCATGATGCGTGCCAAGTCATATTTGATTTTGAGGTAATTTTGAAAATGAGAAATCCCTCTATACCCCCTCTGACCACCCGACAATGATTTCTGGTGACAAATTATTGATATTGAGATGGAAATGGATATTCTGTACCCCACCATGATGCGTGCCAAGTCATATTTGATTTTTGAAGTCATTTTGAAAATGAAAAATCCCTCTATACCCCTCTAACGACCCGACAATGAGTTCAGTTGACGAATTATTGTTATTCAGATGGAAATAAATATTCTGCACCTCACCATGATGCGTGCCAAGTCATATTTGATTTTTGAAGCCATTTTGAAAATGAAAAATCCCTCTATACTCCCTCTGACGACCCGACAATGATTTCTGTCGACGAATTATTGTTATTCAGATGGAAATGGATATTCTGCACCCCACCATGATGCGTGCCAAGTCATATTGGATTTTTGAAAAAATATTGAAAATGAAAAATCCCTCTATACCCCCTCTAACGACCCGGCAATGATTTCTGTTGACGAATTTTTGTTAACCAGATGGAAATGAATATTCTGCACCCCACCATGTTGCGTGCCAAGTCATATTTGATTTTGAGGTAATTTTAAAAATGAGAAATACCTCTATACCCCCTCTAATGACCCGACAATGATTTCTGTCGACAAATTATTGTTATTCAGATAGAAATAGATATTCTGCACCCCACCATGATGCGTGCCAAGTCATATTAGATTTTTGAAGAAATTTTGAAAATGAAAAATCCCTCTATACCCTCTCCAACGACCCGTCAATGATTTCTGTTGACGAATTATTATTATTCAGATGGTAATGGATATTCTGCACACCACTATGATGCGTGCCAAGTCATATTTGATTTTGAGGTAATTTTGAAAATGAAAAATCCCTCTATACCCCCTCTAATGACCCGACAATGATTTCTGTCGACGAATTATTGTTATTCAGATAGAAATACATATTCTGCACCCCACAATGATGCGTGCCAAGTCATATTTGATTTTAAGGTAATTTTGAAAATGAAAAATCCCTCTATACCCCCTCTGACGACACGACAATGATTTCTGTTGACAAATTATTGATATTGAGATGGAAATGGATATTCTGTACCCCACCATGATGCCTGCCAAGTCATATTTGATTCTTGAAGTCATTTTGAAAATGAAAAATCCCTCTATACCCCCTCTAACGACCCGACAATGAGTTCTGTTCACGAATTATTGTTATCCAGATGAAAATGAATATTCTGCACCCCACCAAGTTGCGTGCCAAGTCATATTTGATTTTGAGGTAATTTTGAAAATGAGAAATCCCTCTATACCCCCTCTAAAGACCCGACAATGATTTCTGTCGACGAATTATTGTTATTCAGATGGAAATAGATATTCTGCACCCCACCATGATGCGTGCCAAGTCAAATTGGATTTTTGAAGAAATATTGAAAATGATAAATCTCTCTATACCCCCTCTAACGACCCGACAATGATTTCTGTTGACGAATTATTGTTATCCAGATGGAAATGAATATTCTGCACCCCACCAAGTTGCGTGCCAAGTCATATTTGATTTTGAGGTAATTTTGAAAATGAGAAATCCCTCTATACCCCCTCTAACGACCCGACAATGATTTCTGTCGACGAATTATTGTTATTCAGATGGAAATAGATATTCTGCACCCCACCATGATGCGTGCCAAGTCAAATTGGATTTTTGAAGAAATATTGAAAATGATAAATCTCTCTATACCCCCTCTAACGACCCGACAATGATTTCTGTTGACGAATTATTGTTATCCAGATGGAAATGAATATTCTGCACCCCACCATGATGCGTGCCAAGTCATATTAGATTTTTGAAGAAATATTGAAAATGAGAAATCCCTCTTTACCCCCTCTGACGACCCGACAATGATTTCTGTTGACGAATAATTGTTATTCAGATGGACATGGATACTCTGCACCCCACCATGATGCGTGCCAAGTCATATTGGATTTTTGAAAAAATATTGAAAATGAAAAATCCCTCTATACCCCCTCTAACGACCCGGCAATGATTTCTGTTGACGAATTTTTGTTAACCAGATGGAAATGGATATTCTGCACCCCACCATGATGCGTGCCAAGTCATATTAGATTTTTGAAGAAATTTTGAAAATGAAAAATCCCTCTATACCCCCTCCAACGACCCGTCAATGATTTCTGTTGACGAATTATTGTTTTTCAGATGGAAATGGATATTCTGCACACCACTATGATGCGTGCCAAGTCATATTTGATTTTGAGGTAATTTTGAAAATGAGAAATCCCTCTATACCCCCTCTAATGACCCGACTATGAGTTCTGTTCACGAATTATTGTTATTCAGATGATAATGGATATTCTGCACCCCACCATGATGCGTGCCAAGTCATATTGGATATTTGAAGAAATATTGAAAATGAAAAATCCCTCTATACCCCCTCTAACGACCCGACAATGATTTCTGTTGACGAATTATTGTTATCCAGATGAAAATGAATATTCTGCACCCCACCATGTTGCGTGCCAAGTCATATTTGATTTTGAGGTAATTTTGAAAATGAGAAATCCCTCTATACCCCCTCTAACGACCCGACAATGATTTCTGTCGACGAATTATTGTTATTCAGATGGAAATAGATATTCTGCACCCCACCATGATGCGTGCCAAGTCATATTAGATTTTTGAAGAAATATTGAAAATGAGAAATCCCTCTTTACCCCCTCTGACGACCCGACAATGATTTCTGTTGACGAATAATTGTTATTCAGATGGACATGGATACTCTGCACCCCACCATGATGCGTGCCAAGTCATATTAGATTTTTGAAGAAATATTGAAAATGAAAAATCCCTCTATTCCCCCTCTAACGACCCGACAATGATTTCTGTTGACAAATTATTGTTATTCAGATGGAAATGGATATTCTGCACCCCACCATGTTGCGTGCCAAGTCATATTTGATTTTGAGGTAATTTTGAAAATGAAAAATCCCTCTATACACCCTCTAACGACCCGACAATGAGTTCTGTTCACGAATTATTGTTATTCAGATGATAATGGATATTCTGCACCCCACCATGATGCGTGCCAAGTCATATTGGATATTTGAAGAAATATTGAAAATGAAAAATCCCTCTATACCCCCTCTAACGACCCGACAATGATTTCTGTTGACGAATTATTGTTATTCAGATGGAAATAAATATTCTGCACCCCACCATGTTGCGTGCCAAGTCATATTTGAATTTGAGGTAATTTTGAAAATGAGAAATCCCTCTATACCCCTTCTAACGACCCGACAATGATTTCTGTCGACGAATTATTTTTATTCAGATGGAAATAGATATTCTGCACCCCACCATGATGCGTGCCAAGTCATATTAGATTTTTGAAGAAATATTGAAAATGAGAAATCCCTCTATACCCCCTCTGACGACCCGACAATGATTTCTGTTGACGAATTATTGTTATTCAGATGGACATGGATACTTTGCACCCCACCACGATGCGTGCCAAGTCATATTAGATTTTTGAAGATATATTGAAAATGAAAAATCCCTCTATACCCCCTCTAACGACCCGACAATGATATCTGTTGAAAAATTATTGTTATTCAAACGGCAATGGATATTCTGCACCCCACCATGATGCGTGCCAAGTCATAATGGATTTTTGAAGAAATATTGAAAATGAAAAATCCCTCTATACCCCCTCTAACGACCCGACAATGATTTCTGTTGACGAATTATTGTTATTCAGATGGAAATGAATATTTTGCACCCCACTATGTTGCGTGCCAAGTCATATTTGATTTTGAGGTAATTTTGAAAATGAAAAATCCCTCTATACCCTCTCTAACGACCCGACAATGATTTCTGTCGACGAATTATTGTTATTTAGATGGAAATGGATATTCTGCACCCCACCATAATGCGTGCCAAGTCATATTTGATTTTGAGGTAATTTTGAAAATGAAATATCCCTCTATACCCCCTCTGACGTTACGACAATGATTTCTGTTAACAAATTATTGTTATTGAGATGGAAATGGATATTCTGTACCCCACTATGATGCGTGCAAAGTCATATTTGATTATGAGGTGATTTTGAAAATGAAAAATCCCTCTATACCCCCTCTAACGACCCGACAATGATTTCTGTTGACAAATTATTGTTATTCAGATGGCAATGGATATTCTGCACCCCACCATGATGCGTGCCAAGTCATATTAGATTTTTGAAGAAATTTTGAAAATGAAAAATCCCTCTATACCTCCTCCAACGACAAGTCAATGATTTCTGTTGACGAATTATTGTTATTCAGATGGAAATGGATATTCTGCACTCCACTATGATGCGTGCCAAGTCATATTTGATTTTGAGGTAATTTTGAAAATGAAAAATCCCTCTATACCCCCTCTGACGACCCGACAATGATTTCTGGTGACAAATTATTGATATTGAGATGGAAATGGATATTCTGTACCCCACCATGATGCGTGCCAAGTCATATTTGATTTTTGAAGTCATTTTGAGAATGAAAAATCCCTCTATACCCCTCTAACGACCCGACAATGAGTTCTGTTGACGAATTATTGTTATTCAGATGAAAATAAAATAAATATTCTGCACCTCACCATGATGCGTGCCAAGTCATATTTGATTTTTGAAGTCATTTTGAATATGAAAAATCCCTTTATACCCCCTCTAACGACCCGACAATGATTTCTGTTGACGAATTATTGTAATTCAGATGGAAATGAATATTCTGCACCTCACCATGATGCGTGCCAAGTCATATTTGATTTTTGAAGTCATTTTGAAAATGAAAAATCCCTTTATACCCCCTCTAACGACCCGACAATGATTTCTGTTGACGAATTATTGTTATTCAGATGGAAATGAATATTCTGCACCCCACCATGTTGCGTGCCAAGTCATATTAGATTTTTGAAGAAATATTGAAAATGAGAAATCCCTCTATACCCCCTCCAACGACCCGTCAATGATTTCTGTTGACGAATTATTGTTATTTAGATGGAAATGGATATTCTGCAACCCACCATGATGCGTGCCAAGTCATATTTGATTTTGAGGTAATTTTGAAAATGAAAAATCCCTCTATACCCCCTCTGACGACCCGACAATGATTTCTGGTGACAAATTATTGATATTGAGATGGAAATGGATATTCTGTACCCCACCATGATGCGTGCCAAGTCATATTTGATTTTTGAAGTCATTTTGAAAATGAAAAATCCCTCTATACTCCCTCTGACGACCCGACAATGATTTCTGTCGACGAATTATTGTTATTCAGATGGAAATGGATATTCTGCACCCCACCATGATGCGTGCCAAGTCATATTGGATTTTTGAAAAAATATTGAAAATGAAAAATCCCTCTATACCCCCTCTAACGACCCGGCAATGATTTCTGTTGACGAATTTTTGTTAACCAGATGGAAATGAATATTCTGCACCCCACCATGTTGCGTGCCAAGTCATATTTGATTTTGAGGTAATTTTAAAAATGAGAAATACCTCTATACCCCCTCTAATGAACCGACAATGATTTCTGTCGACGAATTATTGTTATTCAGATAGAAATAGATATTCTGCACCCCACCATGATGCGTGCCAAGTCATATTAGATTTTTGAAGAAATTTTGAAAATGAAAAATCCCTCTATACCCCCTCCAACGACCCGTCAATGATTTCTGTTGACGAATTATTGTTATTCAGATGGTAATGGATATTCTGCACACCACTATGATGCGTGCCAAGTCATATTTGATTTTGAGGTAATTTTGAAAATGAGAAATCCCTCTATAACCCCTCTAATGACCCGACAATGATTTCTGTCGACGAATTATTGTTATTCAGATAGAAATAGATATTCTGCACCCCACTATGATGCGTGCCAAGTCATATTTGAATTTAAGGTAATTTTGAAAATGAAAAATCCCTCTATACCCCCTCTGACGACACGACAATGATTTCTGTTGACAAATTATTGATATTGAGATGGAAATGGATATTCTGTACCCCACCATGATGCCTGCCAAGTCATATTTGATTTTTGAAGTCATTTTGAAAATGAAAATTCCCTCTATACCCCCTCTAACGACCCGACAATGAGTTCTGTTCACGAATTATTGTTATTCAGATGATAATGGATATTCTGCACCCCACCATGATGCGTGCCAAGTCATATTGGATATTTGAAGAAATATTGAAAATGAAAAATCCCTCTATACCCCCTCTAACGACCCGACAATGATTTCTGTCGACGAATTATTGTTATTCAGATGGAAATAAATATTCTGCACTCCACCATGATGCGTGCCAAGTCAAATTGGATTTTTGAAGAAATATTGAAAATGATAAATCTCTCTATACCCCCTCTAACGACCCGACAATGATTTCTGTTGACGAATTATTGTTATCCAGATGAAAATGGATATTCTGCACCCCACCATGATGCGTGCCAAGTCATATTGGATATTTGAAGAAATATTGAAAATGAAAATTCCCTCTATACCCCCTCTAACGACCCGACAATGAGTTCTGTTCACGAATTATTGTTATTCAGATGATAATGGATATTCTGCACCCCACCATGATGCGTGCCAAGTCATATTGGATATTTGAAGAAATATTGAAAATGAAAAATCCCTCTATACCCCCTCTAACGACCCGACAATGATTTCTGTCGACGAATTATTGTTATTCAGATGGAAATAAATATTCTGCACCCCACCATGATGCGTGCCAAGTCATATTAGATTTTTGAAGAAATATTGAAAATGAGAAATCCCTCTATACCCCCTCCAACGACCCGTCAATGATTTCTGTTGACGAATTATTGTTATATAGATGGAAATGGATATTCTGTACCCCACCATGATGCGTGCCAAGTCATATTAGATTTTTGAAGAAATATTGAAAATGAAAAATCCCTCTATTCCCCCTCTAACGACCCGTCAATGATTTCTGTTGACGAATTATTGTTATATAGATGGAAATGGATATTCTGTACCCCACCATGATGCGTGCCAAGTCAAATTGGATTTTTGAAGAAATATTGAAAATGATAAATCTCTCTATACCCCCTCTAACGACCCGACAATGATTTCTGTTGACGAATTATTGTTATCCAGATGAAAATGAATATTCTGCACCCCACCATGTTGCGTGCCAAGTCATATTTGATTTTGAGGTAATTTTGAAAATGAGAAATCCCTCTATACCCCCTCTAACGACCCGACAATGATTTCTGTCGACGAATTATTGTCATTCAGATGGAAATAGATATTCTGCACCCCACCATGATGCGTGCAAAGTCATATTAGATTTTTGAAGAAATATTGAAAATGAGAAATCCCTCTTTATCCCCTCTGACGACCCGACAATGATTTCTGTTGACGAATAATTGTTATTCAGATGGCCATGGATACTCTGCACCCCACCATGATGCGTGCCAAGTCATATTAGATTTTTGAAGAAATATTGAAAATGAAAAATCCCTCTATTCCCCCTCTAACGACCCGACAATGATTTCTGTTGACAAATTATTGTTATTCAGATGAAAATGGATATTCTGCACCCCACCATGATGCGTGCCAAGTCATATTTGATTTTGAGGTAATTTTGAAAATGAGAAATCCCTCTATACCCCCTCTGACCACCCGACAATGATTTCTGGTGACAAATTATTGATATTGAGATGGAAATGGATATTCTGTACCCCACCATGATGCGTGCCAAGTCATATTTGATTTTTGAAGTCATTTTGAAAATGAAAAATCCCTCTATACCCCTCTAACGACCCGACAATGAGTTCAGTTGACGAATTATTGTTATTCAGATGGAAATAAATATTCTGCACCTCACCATGATGCGTGCCAAGTCATATTTGATTTTTGAAGCCATTTTGAAAATGAAAAATCCCTCTATACTCCCTCTGACGACCCGACAATGATTTCTGTCGACGAATTATTGTTATTCAGATGGAAATGGATATTCAGCACCCCACCATGATGCGTGCCAAGTCATATTGGATTTTTGAAAAAATATTGAAAATGAAAAATCCCTCTATACCACCTCTAACGACCCGGCAATGATTTCTGTTGACGAATTTTTGTTAACCAGATGGAAATGAATATTCTGCACCCCACCATGTTGCGTGCCAAGTCATATTTGATTTTGAGGTAATTTTAAAAATGAGAAATACCTCTATACCCCCTCTAATGACCCGACAATGATTTCTGTCGACAAATTATTGTTATTCAGATAGAAATAGATATTCTGCACCCCACCATGATGCGTGCCAAGTCATATTAGATTTTTGAAGAAATTTTGAAAATGAAAAATCCCTCTATACCCTCTCCAACGACCCGTCAATGATTTCTGTTGACGAATTATTATTATTCAGATGGTAATGGATATTCTGCACACCACTATGATGCGTGCCAAGTCATATTTGATTTTGAGGTAATTTTGAAAATGAAAAATCCCTCTATACCCCCTCTAATGACCCGACAATGATTTCTGTCGACGAATTATTGTTATTCAGATAGAAATACATATTCTGCACCCCACAATGATGCGTGCCAAGTCATATTTGATTTTAAGGTAATTTTGAAAATGAAAAATCCCTCTATACCCCCTCTGACGACACGACAATGATTTCTGTTGACAAATTATTGATATTGAGATGGAAATGGATATTCTGTACCCCACCATGATGCCTGCCAAGTCATATTTGATTCTTGAAGTCATTTTGATAATGAAAAATCCCTCTATACCCCCTCTAACGACCCGACAATGAGTTCTGTTCACGAATTATTGTTATCCAGATGAAAATGAATATTCTGCACCCCACCAAGTTGCGTGCCAAGTCATATTTGATTTTGAGGTAATTTTGAAAATGAGAAATCCCTCTATACCCCCTCTAAAGACCCGACAATGATTTCTGTCGACGAATTATTGTTATTCAGATGGAAATAGATATTCTGCACCCCACCATGATGCGTGCCAAGTCAAATTGGATTTTTGAAGAAATATTGAAAATGATAAATCTCTCTATACCCCCTCTAACGACCCGACAATGATTTCTGTTGACGAATTATTGTTATCCAGATGGAAATGAATATTCTGCACCCCACCAAGTTGCGTGCCAAGTCATATTTGATTTTGAGGTAATTTTGAAAATGAGAAATCCCTCTATACCCCCTCTAACGACCCGACAATGATTTCTGTCGACGAATTATTGTTATTCAGATGGAAATAGATATTCTGCACCCCACCATGATGCGTGCCAAGTCAAATTGGATTTTTGAAGAAATATTGAAAATGATAAATCTCTCTATACCCCCTCTAACGACCCGACAATGATTTCTGTTGACGAATTATTGTTATCCAGATGGAAATGAATATTCTGCACCCCACCATGATGCGTGCCAAGTCATATTAGATTTTTGAAGAAATATTGAAAATGAGAAATCCCTCTTTACCCCCTCTGACGACCCGACAATGATTTCTGTTGACGAATAATTGTTATTCAGATGGACATGGATACTCTGCACCCCACCATGATGCGTGCCAAGTCATATTGGATTTTTGAAAAAATATTGAAAATGAAAAATCCCTCTATACCCCCTCTAACGACCCGGCAATGATTTCTGTTGACGAATTTTTGTTAACCGGATGGAAATGGATATTCTGCACCCCACCATGATGCGTGCCAAGTCATATTAGATTTTTGAAGAAATTTTGAAAATGAAAAATCCCTCTATACCCCCTCCAACGACCCGTCAATGATTTCTGTTGACGAATTATTGTTTTTCAGATGGAAATGGATATTCTGCACACCACTATGATGCGTGCCAAGTCATATTTGATTTTGAGGTAATTTTGAAAATGAGAAATCCCTCTATACCCCCTCTAATGACCCGACTATGAGTTCTGTTCACGAATTATTGTTATTCAGATGATAATGGATATTCTGCACCCCACCATGATGCGTGCCAAGTCATATTGGATATTTGAAGAAATATTGAAAATGAAAAATCCCTCTATACCCCCTCTAACGACCCGACAATGATTTCTGTTGACGAATTATTGTTATCCAGATGAAAATGAATATTCTGCACCCCACCATGTTGCGTGCCAAGTCATATTTGATTTTGAGGTAATTTTGAAAATGAGAAATCCCTCTATACCCCCTCTAACGACCCGACAATGATTTCTGTCGACGAATTATTGTTATTCAGATGGAAATAGATATTCTGCACCCCACCATGATGCGTGCCAAGTCATATTAGATTTTTGAAGAAATATTGAAAATGAGAAATCCCTCTTTACCCCCTCTGACGACCCGACAATGATTTCTGTTGACGAATAATTGTTATTCAGATGGACATGGATACTCTGCACCCCACCATGATGCGTGCCAAGTCATATTAGATTTTTGAAGAAATATTGAAAATGAAAAATCCCTCTATTCCCCCTCTAATGACCCGACAATGATTTCTGTTGACAAATTATTGTTATTCAGATGGAAATGGATATTCTGCACCCCACCATGTTGCGTGCCAAGTCATATTTGATTTTGAGGTAATTTTGAAAATGAAAAATCCCTCTATACCCCCTCTAACGACCCGACAATGAGTTCTGTTCACGAATTATTGTTATTCAGATGATAATGGATATTCTGCACCCCACCATGATGCGTGCCAAGTCATATTGGATATTTGAAGAAATATTGAAAATGAAAAATCCCTCTATACCCCCTCTAACGACCCGACAATGATTTCTGTTGACGAATTATTGTTATTCAGATGGAAATAAATATTCTGCACCCCACCATGTTGCGTGCCAAGTCATATTTGAATTTGAGGTAATTTTGAAAATGAGAAATCCCTCTATACCCCTTCTAACGACCCGACAATGATTTCTGTCGACGAATTATTTTTATTCAGATGGAAATAGATATTCTGCACCCCACCATGATGCGTGCCAAGTCATATTAGATTTTTGAAGAAATATTGAAAATGAGAAATCCCTCTATACCCCCTCTGACGACCCGACAATGATTTCTGTTGACGAATTATTGTTATTCAGATGGACATGGATACTTTGCACCCCACCACGATGCGTGCCAAGTCATATTAGATTTTTGAAGATATATTGAAAATGAAAAATCCCTCTATACCCCCTCTAACGACCCGACAATGATATCTGTTGACAAATTATTGTTATTCAAACGGCAATGGATATTCTGCACCCCACCATGATGCGTGCCAAGTCATAATGGATTTTTGAAGAAATATTGAAAATGAAAAATCCCTCTATACCCCCTCTAACGACCCGACAATGATTTCTGTTGACGAATTATTGTTATTCAGATGGAAATGAATATTTTGCACCCCAATATGTTGCGTGCCAAGTCATATTTGATTTTGAGGTAATTTTGAAAATGAAAAATCCCTCTATACCCTCTCTAACGACCCGACAATGATTTCTGTCGACGAATTATTGTTATTTAGATGGAAATGGATATTCTGCACCCCACCATAATGCGTGCCAAGTCATATTTGATTTTGAGGTAATTTTGAAAATGAAATATCCCTCTATACCCCCTCTGACGATACGACAATGATTTCTGTTAACAAATTATTGTTATTGAGATGGAAATGGATATTCTGTACCCCACTATGATGCGTGCAAAGTCATATTTGATTATGAGGTGATTTTGAAAATGAAAAATCCCTCTATACCCCCTCTAACGACCCGACAATGATTTCTGTTGACAAATTATTGTTATTCAGATGGCAATGGATATTCTGCACCCCATCATGATGCGTGCCAAGTCATATTAGATTTTTGAAGAAATTTTGAAAATGAAAAATCCCTCTATACCTCCTCCAACGACAAGTCAATGATTTCTGTTGACGAATTATTGTTATTCAGATGGAAATGGATATTCTGCACTCCACTATGATGCGTGCCAAGTCATATTTGATTTTGAGGTAATTTTGAAAATGAAAAATCCCTCTATACCCCCTCTGACGACCCGACAATGATTTCTGGTGACAAATTATTGATATTGAGATGGAAATGGATATTCTGTACCCCACCATGATGCGTGCCAAGTCATATTTGATTTTTGAAGTCATTTTGAGAATGAAAAATCCCTCTATACCCCTCTAACGACCCGACAATGAGTTCTGTTGACGAATTATTGTTATTCAGATGAAAATAAAATAAATATTCTGCACCTCACCATGATGCGTGCCAAGTCATATTTGATTTTTGAAGTCATTTTGAATATGAAAAATCCCTTTATACCCCCTCTAACGACCCGACAATGATTTCTGTTGACGAATTATTGTAATTCAGATGGAAATGAATATTCTGCACCTCACCATGATGCGTGCCAAGTCATATTTGATTTTTGAAGTCATTTTGAAAATGAAAAATCCCTTTATACCCCCTCTAACGACCCGACAATGATTTCTGTTGACGAATTATTGTTATTCAGATGGAAATGAATATTCTGCACCCCACCATGTTGCGTGCCAAGTCATATTAGATTTTTGAAGAAATATTGAAAATGAGAAATCCCTCTATACCCCCTCCAACGACCCGTCAATGATTTCTGTTGACGAATTATTGTTATTTAGATGGAAATGGATATTCTGCACCCCACCATGATGCGTGCCAAGTCATATTTGATTTTGAGGTAATTTTGAAAATGAAAAATCCCTCTATACCCCCTCTGACGACCCGACAATGATTTCTGGTGACAAATTATTGATATTGAGATGGAAATGGATATTCTGTACCCCACCATGATGCGTGCCAAGTCATATTTGATTTTTGAAGTCATTTTGAAAATGAAAAATCCCTCTATACCCCTCTAACGACCCGACAATGAGTTCAGTTGACGAATTATTGTTATTCAGATGGAAATAAATATTCTGCACCTCACCATGATGCGTGCCAAGTTATATTTGATTTTTGAAGCCATTTTGAAAATGAAAAATCCCTCTATACTCCCTCTGACGACCCGACAATGATTTCTGTCGACGAATTATTGTTATTCAGATGGAAATGGATATTCTGCACCCCACCATGATGCGTGCCAAGTCATATTGGATTTTTGAAAAAATATTGAAAATGAAAAATCCCTCTATACCCCCTCTAACGACCCGGCAATGATTTCTGTTGACGAATTTTTGTTAACCAGATGGAAATGAATATTCTGCACCCCACCATGTTGCGTGCCAAGTCATATTTGATTTTGAGGTAATTTTAAAAATGAGAAATACCTCTATACCCCCTCTAATGAACCGACAATGATTTCTGTCGACGAATTATTGTTATTCAGATAGAAATAGATATTCTGCACCCCACCATGATGCGTGCCAAGTCATATTAGATTTTTGAAGAAATTTTGAAAATGAAAAATCCCTCTATACCCCCTCCAACGACCCGTCAATGATTTCTGTTGACGAATTATTGTTATTCAGATGGTAATGGATATTCTGCACACCACTATGATGCGTGCCAAGTCATATTTGATTTTGACGTAATTTTGAAAATGAGAAATCCCTCTATAACCCCTCTAATGACCCGACAATGATTTCTGTCGACGAATTATTGTTATTCAGATAGAAATAGATATTCTGCACCCCACTATGATGCGTGCCAAGTCATATTTGATTTTAAGGTAATTTTGAAAATGAAAAATCCCTCTATACCCCCTCTGACGACACGACAATGATTTCTGTTGACAAATTAATGATATTGAGATGGAAATGGATATTCTGTACCCCACCATGATGCCTGCCAAGTCATATTTGATTTTTGAAGTCATTTTGAAAATGAAAATTCCCTCTATACCCCCTCTAACGACCCGACAATGAGTTCTGTTCACGAATTATTGTTATTCAGATGATAATGGATATTCTGCACCCCACCATGATGCGTGCCAAGTCATATTGGATATTTGAAGAAATATTGAAAATGAAAAATCCCTCTATACCCCCTCTAACGACCCGACAATGATTTCTGTCGACGAATTATTGTTATTCAGATGGAAATAAATATTCTGCACTCCACCATGATGCGTGCCAAGTCAAATTGGATTTTTGAAGAAATATTGAAAATGATAAATCTCTCTATACCCCCTCTAACGACCCGACAATGATTTCTGTTGACGAATTATTGTTATCCAGATGAAAATGAATATTCTGCACCCCACCATGTTGCGTGCCAAGTCATATTTGATTTTGAGGTAATTTTGAAAATGAGAAATCCCTCTATACCCCCTCTAACGACCCGACAATGATTTCTGTCGACGAATTATTGTCATTCAGATGGAAATAGATATTCTGCACCCCACCATGATGCGTGCAAAGTCATATTAGATTTTTGAAGAAATATTGAAAATGAGAAATCCCTCTTTATCCCCTCTGACGACCCGACAATGATTTCTGTCGACGAATTATTGTCATTCAGATGGAAATAGATATTCTGCACCCCACCATGATGCGTGCCAAGTCATATTAGATTTTTGAAGAAATATTGAAAATGAAAAATCCCTCTATTCCCCCTCTAACGACCCGACAATGATTTCTGTTGACAAATTATTGTTATTCAGATGAAAATGGATATTCTGCACCCCACCATGTTGCGTGCCAAGTCATATTTGATTTTGAGGTAATTTTGAAAATGAAAAATCCCTCTATACCCCCTCTAACGACCCGACAATGATATCGGTTGACAAATTATTGTTATTCAAATGGAAATGGATATTCTGCACCCCACTATGATGCGTGCCAAGTCATATTTGATTTAGAGGTAATTTTGAAAATGAAAAATCCCTCTATACCCTCTCTAACGACCCAACAATGATTTCTGTTGACAAATTAGTGTTATTCAGTTGCAAATGAATATTCTGCACCCCACCATGTTGCGTGCCAAGTCATATTAGATTTTTGAAGAAATATTGAAAATGAGAAATCCCTCTATACCCCCTCCAACGACCCGTCAATGATTTCTGTTGACGAATTATTGTTATTTAGATGGAAGTGGATATTCTGCACCCCACCATGATGCGTGCCAAGTCATATTAGATTTTGAGGTAATTTTGAAAATGAAAAATCCCTCTATACCCCCTCTAACGACCCGACAATGATTTCTGTTGACGAATTATTGTTATTCAGATGGAAATGGATATTCTGCACCCCACCATGATGCGTGCCAAGTCATATTAGATTTTTGAAGAAATTTTGAAAATGAAAAATCCCTCTATACCCCCTCCAACGACCCGTCAATGATATCGGTTGACAAATTATTGTTATTCAAATGGAAATGGATATTCTGCACCCCACCATAATGCGTGCCAAGTCATATTTGATTTTGAGGTAATTTTGAAAATGAAAAATCCCTCTATACCTCCTCTGACGACCCGACAATGATTTTTGTTAACAAATTATTGTTATTGAGATGGAAATGGATATTCTTGTACCCCACTATGATGCGTGCCAAGTCATATTTGATTTTTGAAGTCATTTTGAAAATGAAAAATCCCTCTATACCCCCTCTAACGACCCGGCAATGATATCTGTCGACGAATTATTATTAATCAGATAGAAATAGATATTCTGCACCCCACCATGATGCGTGCCAAGTCATATTTGATTTTGAGGTAATTTTGAAAATGAAAAATCCCTCTATATCCCCTATGACGACCCGACAATGATTTCTGTTAACAAATTATTGTTTTTGAGATGGAAATGGATATTATGTACCCAACTATGATGCGTTCCAAGTCATATTTGATTTTTGAAGAAATATTGAAAATGAGAAATCCCTCTATACCCCCTCCAACGACCCGTCAATGTTTTCTGTTGACGAATTATTGTTATTTAGATGGAAATGGATATTCTGCACCCCACCATGATGCGTGCCAAGTCATATTTGATTTTGAGGTAATTTTGAAAATGAAAAATCCCTCTATACCCCCTCTGACGACCCGACAATGATTTCTGTCGACGAATTATTGTTATTCAAATGGAAATGGATATTCTACACCCCACCATGATGCGTGCCAAGTTAAATTGGATTTTTGAAGAAATATTGAAAATGAAAAATCTCTCTTTACCCCCTCTAACGACCCGACAATGATTTCTGTACGAATTATTGTTATCCAGATGGAAATGAATATTCTGCACCCCACCATGTTGCGTGCCAAGTCATATTAGATTTTTGAAGAAATATTGAAAATGAGAAATCCCTCTTTACCCCCTCTGACGACCCGACAATGATTTCTGTTGACGAATTATTGTTATTCAGATGGACACGGATACTTTGCACCCCACCATGATGCGTGCCAAGTCATATTAGATATTTGAAGAAATATTGAAAATGAAAAATCCCTCTATTTCCCCTCTAACGACCCGACAATGATTTCTGTTGACAAATTATTGTTATTCAGATGGAAATGGATATTCTGCACCCCACTATGTTGCGTGCCAAGTCATATTTGATTTTGAGGTAATTTTGAAAATTAAAAATCCCTCTATACCCCCTCTAACGACCCGACAATGATTTCTGTTGACAAATTATTGTTATTCAGATGGAAATAGATATTCTGCACCCCACCATGATGCGTGCCAAGTCATATTAGATTTTTGAAGAAATATTGAAAATGAGAAATCCCTCTTTACACCCTCTGACGACCCGACAATGATTTCTGTTGACGAATTATTGTTATTCAGATGGACATGGATACTTTGCACCCCACCATGATGCGTGCCAAGTCATATTAGATTTTTGAAGAAATATTGGAAATGAAAAATCCCTCTATTTCCCCTCTAACGACCCGACAATGATTTCTGTTGACAAATTATTGTTATTCAGATGAAAATGGATATTCTGCACCCCACTATGTTGCGTGCCAAGTCATATTTGATTTTGAGGTAATTTTGAAAATGAAAAATCCCTCTATACCCCCTCCAACTACCCGTCAATGATTTCTGTTGACGACTTATATTTATTCAAATGGAAATGGATATTCTGCACCCCACTATGATGCGTGCCAAGTCATATTTGATTTTGAGGTAATTATGAAAATGAAAAATCCCTCTATACACCCTCTGACGACCCGACAATGATTTCTGGTGACGAATTATTGATATTGAGATGGTAATGGATATTCTGTACCCCACCATGATGCGTGCCAAGTCATATTGGATTTTTGAAGAAATATTGAAAATGAAAAATCCCTCTATACCCCCTGCAACTACCCGTCAATGATTTCAGTTGACGACTTATTTTTATTCAGATGGAAATGGATATTCTGCACCCCACTATGATGCGTGCCAAGTCATATTTGATTTTGAGGTAATTTTGAAAATGAAAAATCCCTCTATACCCCCTCTAACGATCCGACAATGATATCGGTTGACAAATTATTGTTATTCAAATGGCAATGGATATTCTGCTCCCCACTATGATGCGTGCCAAGTCATATTTGATTTTGAGGTAATTTTGAAAATGAAATATCCCTCTATGTCCCCTCTAACGACCCGACAATGATTTCTGTTGACGAATTATTGTTATTCAGACGGAAATGAACATTCTGCACCCCACCATGATACGTGCCAAGTCATATTTGATTTTGAGGTACTATTGAAAATGAAAAATCCCTCTATACCCCCTCTAACGACCCGACAATGATTTCTGTCGACGAATTATTGTTATTCAGATGGAAATAGATATTTTGCACCCCACCATGATACGTGCCAAGTCATATTAGATTTTTGAAGAAATATTGAAAATGAGAAATCCCTCTATACCCCCTCCAACGACCCGTCAATGATTTCTGGTGACGAATTATTGTTATATAGATGGAAATGGATATTCTGTACCCCACCATGATGCGTGCCAAGTCATATTAGATTTTTGAAGAAATATTGAAAATGAAAAATCCCTCTATTCCCCCTCTAACGACCCGTCAATGATTTCTGTTGACGACTTATTGTTATTCAGATGGAAATAGATATTCTGCACCCCACTATGATGCGTGCCAAGTCATATTTGATTTTGAGGTAATTTTGAAAATGATAAAATCCCTCTATACCCCCTCTGACGACCCGACAATGATTTCTGGTGACAAATTATTGATATTGAGATGGAAATGAATATTCTGCACCCCACCATGTTGCGTGCCAATTCATATTTGATTTTGAGGTAATTTTGAAAATGAAAAATCCCTCTATACCCCCTCTAACGACCCGACAATGATTTCTGTCGACGAATTATTGTTATTCAGATGGAAATGAATATTCTGCACCCCACCATGTTGCGTGCCAAGTCATTTTTGATTTTGGGGTAATTTTGAAAATGAAAAATCCCTCTATATCCCCTCTAACGACCCGACAATGATTTCTGTTGACGAATTATTGTTATTCAGAGAGAAATGAATATTCTGCACCCCACTATGTTGCGTGCCAAGTCATATTTGATTTTGAGGTAATTTTGAAAATGAAAAATCCCGCTATACCCCCCATAACGATCCGACAATGATTTCTGTCGACGAATTATTGTTATTCAGATAGAAATAGATAATCTGCACCCCACCATGATGCGTGCCAAGTCATATTATATTTTTGAAGAAATATTGAAAATGAGAAATCCCTCTATACCCCCTCCAACGACCCGTCAATGATTTCTGTTGACGAATTATTGTTATTTAGATGGAAATGGATATTCTGCACCCTACCATGATGCGTGCCAAGTCATATTTGATTTTGAGGTACTTTTGAAAATGAAAAATCCCTCTATAGCCCCTCCAACGACCCGTCAATGATTTCTGTTGACGAATTATTGTTATTCTGATGGAAATTAATATTCTGCACTCCACCATGTTGCGTGCCAAGTCATATTTGATTTTGAGGTAATTTTGAAAATGAAAAACCCTCTATTCCCCCTCTGACGACCCGACAATGATTTCTGTTGAGAAATCATTGTTATTGAGATGGAAATGGATAATCTGTACCTTACCATGATGCGTGCCAAGTCATATTAGATTATTGAAGAAATTTTGAAAATGAAAAATCCCTCTATACCCCCTCCAACGACACGTCAATGATTTCTGTTGACGAATTATTGTTATTTAGATGGAAGTGGATATTCTGCACCCCACCCTGATGCGTGCCAAGTCATATTTGATTTTTGAAGAGATTTTGAAAATGAAAAATCCCTCTATACCCCCTCCAACGACCCGTCAATGATTTCTGCTGACGAATTATTGTTATTCAGATGAAAATGGATATTCTGCACCCCACCATGATGCGTGCCAAGTCATATTGGATATTTGAAGAAATATTGAAAATGAAAAATCCCTCTATACCCCCTCTAACGACCCGACAATGATTTCTGTCGACGAATTATTGTTATTCAGATGGAAATAAATATTCTGCACTCCACCATGATGCGTGCCAAGTCAAATTGGATTTTTGAAGAAATATTGAAAATGATAAATCTCTCTATACACCCTCTAACGACCCGACAATGATTTCTGTTGACGAATTATTGTTATCCAGATGAAAATGAATATTCTGCACCATACCATGTTGCGTGCCAAGTCATATTTGATTTTGAGGTAATTTTGAAAATGAGAAATCCCTCTATACCCCCTCTAACGACCCGACAATGATTTCTGTCGACGAATTATTGTCATTCAGATGGAAATAGATATTCTGCACCCCACCATGATGCGTGCAAAGTCATATTAGATTTTTGAAGAAATATTGAAAATGAGAAATCCCTCTTTATCCCCTCTGACGACCCGACAATGATTTCTGTTGACGAATAATTGTTATTCAGATGGACATGGATACTCTGCACCCCACCATGATGCGTGCCAAGTCATATTAGATTTTTGAAGAAATATTGAAAATGAAAAATCCCTCTATTCCCCCTCTAACGACCCGACAATGATTTCTGTTGACAAATTATTGTTATTCAGATGAAAATGGATATTCTGCACCCCACCATGTTGCGTGCCAAGTCATATTTGATTTTGAGGTAATTTTGAAAATGAAAAATCCCTCTATACCCCCTCTAACGACCCGACAATGATATCGGTTGACAAATTATTGTTATTCAAATGGAAATGGATATTCTGCACCCCACTATGATGCGTGCCAAGTCATATTTGATTTAGAGGTAATTTTGAAAATGAAAAATCCCTCTATACCCTCTCTAACGACCCAACAATGATTTCTGTTGACAAATTAGTGTTATTCAGTTGCAAATGAATATTCTGCACCCCACCATGTTGCGTGCCAAGTCATATTAGATTTTTGAAGAAATATTGAAAATGAGAAATCCCTCTATACCCCCTCCAACGACCCGTCAATGATTTCTGTTGACGAATTATTGTTATTTAGATGAAAATGGATATTCTGCACCCCACCATGATGCGTGCCAAGTCATATTTGATTTTGAGGTAATTTTGAAAATGAAAAATCCCTCTATACCCCCTCTAACGACCCGACAATGATTTCTGTTGACGAATTATTGTTATTCAGATGGAAATGGATATTCTGCACCCCACCATGATGCGTGCCAAGTCATATTAGATTTTTGAAGAAATTTTGAAAATGAAAAATCCCTCTATACCCCCTCCAACGACCCGTCAATGATATCGGTTGACAAATTATTGTTATTCAAATGGAAATGGATATTCTGCACCCCACCATAATGCGTGCCAAGTCATATTTGATTTTGAGGTAATTTTGAAAATGAAAAATCCCTCTATACCTCCTCTGACGACCCGACAATGATTTTTGTTAACAAATTATTGTTATTGAGATGGAAATGGATATTCTTGTACCCCACTATGATGCGTGCCAAGTCATATTTGATTTTTGAAGTCATTTTGAAAATGAAAAATCCCTCTATACCCCCTCTAACGACCCGGCAATGATATCTGTCGACGAATTATTATTAATCAGATAGAAATAGATATTCTGCACCCCACCATGATGCGTGCCAAGTCATATTTGATTTTGAGGTAATTTTGAAAATGAAAAATCCCTCTATATCCCCTATGACGACCCGACAATGATTTCTGTTAACAAATTATTGTTTTTGAGATGGAAATGGATATTATGTACCCAACTATGATGCGTTCCAAGTCATATTTGATTTTTGAAGAAATATTGAAAATGAGAAATCCCTCTATACCCCCTCCAACGACCCGTCAATGTTTTCTGTTGACGAATTATTGTTATTTAGATGGAAATGGATATTCTGCACCCCACCATGATGCGTGCCAAGTCATATTTGATTTTGAGGTAATTTTGAAAATGAAAAATCCCTCTATACCCCCTCTGACGACCCGACAATGATTTCTGTCGACGAATTATTGTTATTCAAATGGAAATGGATATTCTACACCCCACCATGATGCGTGCCAAGTTAAATTGGATTTTTGAAGAAATATTGAAAATGAAAAATCTCTCTTTACCCCCTCTAACGACCCGACAATGATTTCTGTACGAATTATTGTTATCCAGATGGAAATGAATATTCTGCACCCCACCATGTTGCGTGCCAAGTCATATTAGATTTTTGAAGAAATATTGAAAATGAGAAATCCCTCTTTACCCCCTCTGACGACCCGACAATGATTTCTGTTGACGAATTATTGTTATTCAGATGGACACGGATACTTTGCACCCCACCATGATGCGTGCCAAGTCATATTAGATATTTGAAGAAATATTGAAAATGAAAAATCCCTCTATTTCCCCTCTAACGACCCGACAATGATTTCTGTTGACAAATTATTGTTATTCAGATGGAAATGGATATTCTGCACCCCACTATGTTGCGTGCCAAGTCATATTTGATTTTGAGGTAATTTTGAAAATTAAAAATCCCTCTATACCCCCTCTAACGACCCGACAATGATTTCTGTTGACAAATTATTGTTATTCAGATGGAAATAGATATTCTGCACCCCACCATGATGCGTGCCAAGTCATATTAGATTTTTGAAGAAATATTGAAAATGAGAAATCCCTCTTTACACCCTCTGACGACCCGACAATGATTTCTGTTGACGAATTATTGTTATTCAGATGGACATGGATACTTTGCACCCCACCATGATGCGTGCCAAGTCATATTAGATTTTTGAAGAAATATTGGAAATGAAAAATCCCTCTATTTCCCCTCTAACGACCCGACAATGATTTCTGTTGACAAATTATTGTTATTCAGATGAAAATGGATATTCTGCACCCCACTATGTTGCGTGCCAAGTCATATTTGATTTTGAGGTAATTTTGAAAATGAAAAATCCCTCTATACCCCCTCCAACTACCCGTCAATGATTTCTGTTGACGACTTATTTTTATTCAAATGGAAATGGATATTCTGCACCCCACTATGATGCGTGCCAAGTCATATTTGATTTTGAGGTAATTATGAAAATGAAAAATCCCTCTATACCCCCTCTGACGACCCGACAATGATTTCTGGTGACAAATTATTGATATTGAGATGGTAATGGATATTCTGTACCCCACCATGATGCGTGCCAAGTCATATTGGATTTTTGAAGAAATATTGAAAATGAAAAATCCCTCTATACCCCCTGCAACTACCCGTCAATGATTTCAGTTGACGACTTATTTTTATTCAGATGGAAATGGATATTCTGCACCCCACTATGATGCGTGCCAAGTCATATTTGATTTTGAGGTAATTTTGAAAATGAAAAATCCCTCTATACCCCCTCTAACGATCCGACAATGATATCGGTTGACAAATTATTGTTATTCAAATGGCAATGGATATTCTGCTCCCCACTATGATGCGTGCCAAGTCATATTTGATTTTGAGGTAATTTTGAAAATGAAATATCCCTCTATGTCCCCTCTAACGACCCGACAATGATTTCTGTTGACGAATTATTGTTATTCAGACGGAAATGAACATTCTGCACCCCACCATGATACGTGCCAAGTCATATTTGATTTTGAGGTACTATTGAAAATGAAAAATCCCTCTATACCCCCTCTAACGACCCGACAATGATTTCTGTCGACGAATTATTGTTATTCAGATGGAAATAGATATTTTGCACCCCACCATGATACGTGCCAAGTCATATTAGATTTTTGAAGAAATATTGAAAATGAGAAATCCCTCTATACCCCCTCCAACGACCCGTCAATGATTTCTGGTGACGAATTATTGTTATATAGATGGAAATGGATATTCTGTACCCCACCATGATGCGTGCCAAGTCATATTAGATTTTTGAAGAAATATTGAAAATGAAAAATCCCTCTATTCCCCCTCTAACGACCCGTCAATGATTTCTGTTGACGACTTATTGTTATTCAGATGGAAATAGATATTCTGCACCCCACTATGATGCGTGCCAAGTCATATTTGATTTTGAGGTAATTTTGAAAATGATAAAATCCCTCTATACCCCCTCTGACGACCCGACAATGATTTCTGGTGACAAATTATTGATATTGAGATGGAAATGAATATTCTGCACCCCACCATGTTGCGTGCCAAGTCATATTTGATTTTGAGGTAATTTTGAAAATGAAAAATCCCTCTATACCCCCTCTAACGACCCGACAATGATTTCTGTCGACGAATTATTGTTATTCAGATGGAAATGAATATTCTGCACCCCACCATGTTGCGTGCCAAGTCATTTTTGATTTTGGGGTAATTTTGAAAATGAAAAATCCCTCTATATCCCCTCTAACGACCCGACAATGATTTCTGTTGACGAATTATTGTTATTCAGATAGAAATGAATATTCTGCACCCCACTATGTTGCGTGCCAAGTCATATTTGATTTTGAGGTAATTTTGAAAATGAAAAATCCCGCTATACCCCCCATAACGATCCGACAATGATTTCTGTCGACGAATTATTGTTATTCAGATAGAAATAGATAATCTGCACCCCACCATGATGCGTGCCAAGTCATATTATATTTTTGAAGAAATATTGAAAATGAGAAATCCCTCTATACCCCCTCCAACGACCCGTCAATGATTTCTGTTGACGAATTATTGTTATTTAGATGGAAATGGATTTTCTGCACCCTACCATGATGCGTGCCAAGTCATATTTGATTTTGAGGTACTTTTGAAAATGAAAAATCCCTCTATAGCCCCTCCAACGACCCGTCAATGATTTCTGTTGACGAATTATTGTTATTCTGATGGAAATTAATATTCTGCACTCCACCATGTTGCGTGCCAAGTCATATTTGATTTTGAGGTAATTTTGAAAATGAAAAACCCTCTATTCCCCCTCTGACGACCCGACAATGATTTCTGTTGAGAAATCATTGTTATTGAGATGGAAATGGATAATCTGTACCTTACCATGATGCGTGCCAAGTCATATTAGATTATTGAAGAAATTTTGAAAATGAAAAATCCCTCTATACCCCCTCCAACGACACGTCAATGATTTCTGTTGACGAATTATTGTTATTTAGATGGAAGTGGATATTCTGCACCCCACCCTGATGCGTGCCAAGTCATATTTGATTTTTGAAGAGATTTTGAAAATGAAAAATCCCTCTATACCCCCTCCAACGACCCGTCAATGATTTCTGCTGACGAATTATTGTTATTCAGATGAAAATGGATATTCTGCACCCCACTATGATGCGTGCCATGTCATATTTGATTTTGAGGTAATTTTGAAAATGTAAAATCCCTCTATACCCCCTCTAACGACCCGACAGTGAGTTCTGTTGACGAATTATTGTTATTCAGATGATAATGGATATTCTGCACCCCACCATGATGCGTGCCAAGTCATAATAGATTTTTGAAGAAATTTTGAAAATGAAAAATCCCTCTATACCCCCTCCAACGACCCGTCAATGATTTCTGCTGACGAATAATTGTTATTCAGATGAAAATGGATATTCTGCACCCCTATATGATGCGTGCCATGTCATATTTGATTTTGAGGTAATTTTGAAAATGTAAAATCCCTCTATACCCCCTCTAACGACCCGACAGTGAGTTCTGTTGACGAATTATTGTTATTCAGATGATAATGGATATTCTGCACCCCACCATGATGCGTGCCAAGTCATATTGGATTTTTGAAGAAATATTGAAAATGAAAAATCCCTCTATACCCCCTCTAACTACCCGACAATGATTTCTGTCTACGAATTATTGTTATTTAGATGGAAATGGATATTCTGCACCCCACCATAATGCGTGCCAAGTCATATTTGATTTTGAGGTAATTTTGAAAATGAAAAATCCCTCTATACCCCCTCTGACGACCTGACAATGATTTGTGTCGACGAATTATTGTTATTCAAATGGAAATGGATATTCTGCACCCCACCATGATGCTTGCCAAGTCAAATTGGAGTTTTGAAGATATCTTGAAACTGAAAAATCTCTCTTTACCCCCTCTGACGACCCGACAATGATTTCTGTTGACGAATTATTGTTATTCAGATGGACATGGATACTTTGCACCCCACCATGATGCGCGCCAAGTCATATTAGATTTTTGAAGAAATATTGAAAATGAAAAATCCCTCTATTTCCCCTCTAACGACCCGACAATGATTTCTGTTGACAAATTATTGTTATTAAGATGGAAATGGATATTCTGCACCCCACTATGATGCGTGCCAAGTCATATTTGATTTTGAGGTAATTTTGAAAATGAAAAATCCCTCTATACCTCCTCTGACGACCCGACAATGATTTTTGTTATAAAATTATTGATATTGAGATGGAAATGGATATTCTTGTACCCCACTATGATGCGTGCCAAGTCATATTTGATTTTTGAAGTCATTTTGAAAATGAAAAATCCCTCTATACCCCCTCTAACGACCCGGCAATGATATCTGTCGACGAATTATTGTTATTCAGATGGAACTAGATATTCTGCACCCCACCATGATGCGTGCCAAGTCATATTTGATTTTGAGGTAATTTTGAAAATGAAAAATGCCTCTATATCCCCTATGACGACCCGACAATGATTTCTGTTAACAAATTATTGTTTTTGAGATGGAAATGGATATTATGTACCCCACTATGATGCGTTCCAAGTCATATTTGATTTTTGAAGAAATATTGAAAATGAGAAATCCCTCTATACCCCCTCCAACGACCCGTCAATGTTTTCTGTTGACGAATTATTGTTATTTAGATGGAAATGGATATTCTGCACCCCACCATGATGCGTGCCAAGTCATATTTGATTTTGAGGTAATTTTGAAAATGAAAAATCCCTCTATACCTCCTCTGACGACCTAACAATGATTTCTGTCGACGAATTATTGTTATTCAAATGGAAATGGATATTCTGCACCCCACCATGATGCTTGCCAAGTCAAATTGGAGTTTTGAAGATATCTTGAAACTGAAAAATCTCTCTTTACCCCCTCTGACGACCCGACAATGATTTCTGTTGACGAATTATTGTTATTCAGATGGACATGGATACTTTGCACCCCACCATGATGCGTGCCAAGTCATATTAGATTTTTGAAGAAATATTGAAAATGAAAAATCCCTCTATTTCCCCTCTAACGACCCGACAATGATTTCTGTTGACAAATTATTGTTATTAAGATAGCAATGGATATTCTGCACCCCAACATGATGCGTGCCAAGTCATATTAGAATTTTGAAGAAATTTTGAAAATGAAAAATCCCTCTATACCCCCTCCAACTACCCGTCAATGATTTCTGTTGACGACTTAATGTTATTCAGATGGAAATGGATATTCTGCACCCCACTATGATGCGTGCCAAGTCATATTTGATTTTGAGGTAATTTTGAAAATGAAAAATCCCTCTATACCCCCTCTGACGACCCGACAATGATTTCTGGTGACAAATTATTATATTGAGATGGAAATGGATATTCTGTACCCCACCATGATGCGTGCCAAGTCATATTTGATTTTTGAAGTCATTTTGAAAATGAAAAATCCCTCTATACCCCCTCTGACGACCCGACAATGATTTCTGTCGACGAATTATTGTTATTCAGATGGAAATGGATATTCTGCACCCCACCATGATGCGTGCCAAGTCAAATTGGATTTTTGAAGAAATATTGAAAATGAAAAATATCTCTATACCCCCTCTAACGTCCCGACAATGATTTCTGTTGACGAATTATCGTTATTCAGATGGAAATGAATAGTCTGCACCCCACCATGTTGCGTGCCAAGTCATATTTGATTTTGAGGTAATTTTGAAAATGAGAAATCCCTCTATACCCCCTCTAACGACCCGACAATGATTTCTGTCGACCAATTATTGTTATTCAGATAGAAATAGATATTCTGCACCCCACTATGATGCGTGCCAAGTCATATTAGATTTTTGAAGAAATATTGAAAATGAAAAATCCCTCTATTCCCCATCTAACGACCCGACAATGATATCGGTTGACAAATTATTGTTATTCAAATGGCAATAGATATTCTGCTCCCCACTATGATGCGTGCCAAGTCATATTTGATTTTGAGGTAATTTTGAAAATGAAAAATTCCGTCTATACCCCCTCTAACGACACGACAATGATTTCTGTCGACGAATTATTGTTATTCTGATAGAAATAGATATTCTGCACCCCACCATAATACGTGCCAAGTCATATTAGATATTTGAAGAAATATTGAAATTGAGAAATCCCTCTATACCCCCTCCAACGACCCGACAATGATTTCTGTTGACGAATTATTGTTATATAGATGGAAATGGATATTCTGTACCCCACCATGATGCGTGCCAATTCATATTAGATTTTTGAAGAAATATTGAAAATGAAAAATCCCTCTATTCCCCCTCTAACGACCCGTCAATGATTTCTGTTGACGACTTATTGTTATTCAGATGGAAATAGATATTCTGCACCCCACTATGATGCGTGCCAAGTCATATTTGATTTTGAGGTAATTTTGAAAATGATAAAATCCCTCTATACCCCCTCTGACGACCCGACAATGATTTCTGGTGACAAATTATTGATATTGAGATAGAAATGGATATTCTGCACCCCACCATGTTGCGTGCCAAGTCATATTTGATTTTGAGGTAATTTTGAAAATGAAAAATCCCTCTATACCCCCTCTAACGACACGACAATGATTTCTGTCGACGAATTATTGTTATTCAGATGGAAATGAATATTCTGCACCCCACCATGTTGCGTGCCAAGTCATTTTTGATTTTGAGGTAATTTTCAAAATGAAAAATCCCTCTATATCCCCTCTAACGACCCGACAATGATTTCTGTTGACGAATTATTTTTATTCAGATAGAAATGAATATTCTGCACCCCACTATGTTGCGTGCCAAGTCATATTTGATTTTGAGGTAATTTTGAAAATGAAAAATCCCTCTATACCCCCCATAACGATCCGACAATGATTTCTGTCGACGAATTATTGTTATTCAGATAGAAATAGATATTCTGCACCCCACCATGATGCGTGCCAAGTCATATTGGATTTTTGAAGAAGTATTGAAAATGAGAAATCCCTCTATACCCCCTCCAACGACCCGTCAATGATTTCTGTTGACGAATTATTGTTATTCAGATGGAAATGGATATTTTGCACCCCACCATGATGCGTGCCAAGTCATATTTGATTTTGAGGTAAATTTGAAAATGAAAAATCCCTCTATACCCCCTCTGACGACCCGACAATGATTTCTGTTAACAAATGATTGTTATTGAGATGGAAATGGATATTCTGTACCCCACTATGATGCGTGCCAAGTCATATTTGATTTTTGAAGTCATTTTGAAAATGAAAAATCCTTCTATACCCCCTCTGACGTCCCGACAATGATTTCTGTCGACAAATTATTGTTATTCAGATGGAAATGGATATTCTGCACCCCAACATGATGCGTGCCAAGTCATATTAGATTTTTGAAGAAATATTGAAAATGAGAAATCCCTCTATACCCCCTCTGACGACCCGACAATGATTTCTTTTGACGAATTATTGTTATTCAGGTGGACATGGATACTTTGCACCCCACCAGGATGCGTGCCAAGTCATATTAGATTTTTGAAGAAATTTTGAAAATGAAAAATCCCTCTATACCCCCTCCAACGACCCGTCAATGATTTCTGTTGACAAATTATTGTTATTCAGATGGAAATAGATATTCTGCACCCAACCATGATGCGTGCCAAGTCATATTAGATTTTTGAAGAAATTTTGAAAATGAAAAATCCCTCTATATCCCCTCTAACGACCCGACAATGATTTCTGTCGACGAATTATTGTTATTCAGATGGAAATAGATGTTCTGCACCCCGCCATGATGCGTGCCAAGTCATATTAGATTTTTGAAGAAATTTTGAAAATGAAATATCCCTCTATTCCCCCTCTAACGACCCGTCAATGATTTTTGTTGACGACTTATAGTTATTCAGATGGAAATAAATATTCTGCACCCCACTATGATGCGTGCCAAGTCTTATTTGATTTTGAGGTAATTTTGAAAATGAAAAACCCTCTATTCCCCCTCTGACGACCCGACAATGATTTCTGTTGAGAAATCATTGTTATTGAGATGGAAATGGATAATCTGTACCCCACCATGATGCGTGCCAAGTCATATTAGATTATTGAAGAAATTTTGAAAATGAAAAATCCCTCTATACCCCCTCCAACGACCCGTCAATGATTTCTGTTGACGAATTATTGTTATTTAGATGGAAGTGGATATTCTGCACCCCACCCTGATGCGTGCCAAGTCATATTTGATTTTGAGGTAATTTTGAAAATGAAAAATCCCTCTATACCCCCTCTAACGACCCGACAATGATTTCTGTTGACGAATTATTGTTATTCAGATGAAAATGGATATTCTGCACCCCACCATGATGCGTGCCAAGTCATATTAGATTTTTGAAGAAATTTTGAAAATGAAAAATCCCTCTATACCCCCTCCAACGACCCGTCAATGATTTCTGCTGACGAATTATTGTTATTCAGATGGAAATGGATATTCTGCACCCCACTATGATACGTGACATGTCATATTTAATTTTGAGGTAATTTTGAAAATGTAAAATCCCTCTATACCCCCTCTAACGACCCGACAGTGAGTTCTGTTGACGAATTATTGTTATTCAGATGATAATGGATATTCTGCACCCCACCATGATGCGTGCCAAGTCATATTGGATTTTTGAAGAAATATTGAAAATGAAAAATCCCTCTATACCCCCTCTAACGACCCGACAATGATTTCTGTCTACGAATTATTGTTATTTAGATGGAAATGGATATTCTGCACCCCACCATAATGCGTGCCAAGTCATATTTGATTTTGAGGTAATTTTGAAAATGAAAAATCCCTCTATACCTTCTCTGACGACCCGACAATGATTTTTGTTAACAAATTATTGTTATTGAGATGGAAATGGATATTCTTGTACCCCACTATGATGCGTGCCAAGTCATATTTGATTTTTGAAGTCATTTTGAAAATGAAAAATCCCTCTATACCCCCTCTAACGACCCGGCAATGATATCTGTCGACGAATTATTGTTATTCAGATGGAAATAGATATTCTGCACCCCACCATGATGCGTGCCAAGTCATATTTGATTTTGAGGTAATTTTGAAAATGAAAAATCCCCCTATATCCCCTATGACGACCCGACAATGATTTCTGTTAACAAATTATTGTTTTTGAGATGGAAATGGATATTATGTACCCCACTATGATGCGTTCCAAGTCATATTTGATTTTTGAAGAAATATTGAAAATGAGAAATCTCTCTATACCCCCTCCAACGACCCGACAATGATTTCTGTCTACGAATTATTGTTATTTAGATGGAAATGGATATTCTGCACCCCACCATAATGCGTGCCAAGTCATATTGGATTTTTGAAGAAATATTGAAAATGAAAAATCCCTCTATACCCCCTCTAACGACCCGACAATGATTTCTGTCTACGAATTATTGTTATTTAGATGGAAATGGATATTCTGCACCCCACCATAATGCGTGCCAAGTCATATTTGATTTTGAGGTAATTTTGAAAATGAAAAATCCCTCTATACCTCCTCTGACGACCCGACAATGATTTTTGTCAACAAATTATTGTTATTGAGATGGAAATGGATATTCTTGTACCCCACTATGATGCGTGCCAAGTCATATTTAATTTTTGAAGTCATTTTGAAAATGAAAAATCCCTCTATACCCCCTCTAACGACCCGGCAATGATATCTGTCTACGAATTATTGTTATTAAGATGGAAATAGATATTCTGCACCCCACCATGATGCGTGCCAAGTCATATTTGATTTTGAGGTAATTTTGAAAATGAAAAATCCCTCTATACCCCCTCTGACGACCTGACAATGATTTCTGTCGACGAATTATTGTTATTCAAATGGAAATGGATATTCTGCACCTCACCATGATGCTTGCCAAGTCAAATTGGAGTTTTGAAGATATCTTGAAACTGAAAAATCTCTCTTTACCCCCTCTGACGACCCGACAATGATTTCTGTTGACGAATTATTGTTATTCAGATGGACATGGATACTTTGCACCCCACCATGATGCGTGCCAAGTCATATTAGATTTTTGAAGAAATATTGAAAATGAAAAATCCCTCTATTTCCCCTCTAACGATCCGACAATGATTTCTGTTGACAAATTATTGTTATTAAGATGGAAATGGATATTCTGCACCCCACTATGTTGCGTGCCAAGTCATATTTGATTTTGAGGTAATTTTGAAAATAAAAAATCCCTCTATACCCCCTCTATCGACCCGACAATGATTTCTGTTGACAAATTATTATATTGAGATGGAAATGGATATTCTGTACCCCACCATGATGCGTGCCAAGTCATATTTGATTTTTGAAGTCATTTTGAAAATGAAAAATCCCTCTATACCCCCTCTGACGACCCGACAATGATTTCTGTCGACGAATTATTGTTATTCAGATGGAAATGGATATTCTGCACCCCACCATGATGCGTGCCAAGTCAAATTGGATTTTTGAAGAAATATTGAAAATGAAAAATATCTCTATACCCCCTCTAACGTCCCGACAATGATTTCTGTTGACGAATTATTGTTATTCAGATGGAAATGAATAGTCTGCACCCCACCATGTTGCGTGCCAAGTCATATTTGATTTTGAGGTAATTTTGAAAATGAGAAATCCCTCTATACCCCCTCTAACGACCCGACAATGATTTCTGTCGACGAATTATTGTTATTCAGATAGAAATAGATATTCTGCACCCCACTATGATGCGTGCCAAGTCATATTAGATTTTTGAAGAAATATTGAAAATGAAAAATCCCTCTATTCCCCCTCTAACGACCCGACAATGATTTCTGTTGACAAATTATTGTTATTCAGATGGAAATGGATATTCTGCACCCCACCATGTTGCGAGCCAAGTCATATTTGATTTTGAGGTAATTTTGAAAATGAAAAATCCCTCTATACCGCCTCTAACGACCCGACAATGATATCGGTTGACAAATTATTGTTATTCAAATGGCAATAGATATTCTGCTCCCCACTATGATGCGTGCCAAGTCATATTTGATTTTGAGGTAATTTTGAAAATGAAAAATTCCGTCTATACCCCCTCTAACGACACGACAATGATTTCTGTCGACGAATTATTGTTATTCTGATAGAAATAGATATTCTGCACCCCACCATGATACGTGCCAAGTCATATTAGATTTTTGAAGAAATATTGAAAATGAGAAATCCCTCTATACCCCCTCCAACGACCCGTCAATGATTTCTGTTGACGAATTATTGTTATATAGATGGAAATGGATATTCTGTACCCCACCATGATGCGTGCCAAGTCATATTAGATTTTTGAAGAAATATTGAAAATGAAAAATCCCTCTATTCCCCCTCTAACGACCCGTCAATGATTTCTGTTGACGACTTATTGTTATTCAGATGAAAATAGATATTCTGCACCCCACTATGAAGCGTGCCAAGTCATATTTGATTTTGAGGTAATTTTGAAAATGATAAAATCCCTCTATACCCCCTCTGACGACCCGACAATGATTTCTGGAGACAAATTATTGTTATTGAGATGGAAATGAATATTCTGCACCCCACCATGTTGCGTGCCAAGTCATATTTGATTTTGAGGTAATTTTGAAAATGAAAAATCCCTCTATACCCCCTCTAACGACCCGACAATGATTTCTGTCGACGAATTATTGTTATTCAGATGGAAATGAATATTCTGCACCCCACAATGTTGCGTGCCAAGTCATTTTTGATTTTGAGGTAATTTTGAAAATGAAAAATCCCTCTATATCCCCTCTAACGACCCGACAATGATTTCTGTTGACGAATTATTTTTATTCAGATAGAAATGAATATTCTGCACCCCACTATGTTGCGTGCCAAGTCATATTTGATTTTGAGGTAATTTTGAAAATGAAAAATCCCTCTATACCCCCCATAACGATCCGACAATGATTTCTGTCGACGAATTATTGTGATTCAGATAGAAATAGATATTCTGCACCCCACCATGATGCGTGCCAAGTCATATTGGATTTTTGAAGAAATATTGAAAATGAGAAATCCCTCTATACCCCCTCTAACGACCCGACAATGATTTCTGTTGACAAATTATTGTTATTCAGATGGAAATGGATATTCTGCACCCCACCATGATGCGTGTTAAGTCATATTTGATTTTGAGGTATATTTGAAAATGTAAAATCCCTCTATACCCCCTCTGACGACCCGACAATGATTTCTGTTAACAAATTATTGTTATTGAGATGGAAATGGATATTCTGTACCCCACTATGATGCGTGCCAAGTCATATTTGATTTTTGAAGACATTTTGAAAATGAAAAATCCCTCTATACCCCCTCTGACGACCCGACAATGATTTCTGTCGACAAATTATTGTTATTCACATAGAAATGGATATTCTGCACCCCAACATGATGCGTGCCAAGTCATATTAGATTTTTGAAGAAATATTGAAAATGAGAAATCCCTCTATACCCCCTCTGACGACCCGACAATGATTTCTGTTGACGAATTATTGTTATTCAGATGGACATGGATACTTTGCATCCCACCAGGATGCGTGCCAAGTCATATTAGATTTTTGAAGAAATTTTGAAAATGAAAAATCCCTCTATACCCCCTCCAACGACCCGTCAATGATTTCTGTTGAAAAATTATTGTTATTCAGATGGAAATGGATATTCTGCACCCCACCATGATGCGTGCCAAGTCATATTAGATTTTTGAAGAAATTTTGAAAATGAAAAATCTTTCTATACCCCCTCTAACGACCCGTCAATGATTTCTGTTGACGAATTATCGTTATCCAGATGGAAATGAATATTCTGCACCCGACCATGTTGCGTGCCAAGTCTTATTTGATTTTGAGGTAATTTTGAAAATGAGAAATCTCTGAATACTCCCTTTAACGACCCGACAATGATTTCTGTCGACAAATTATTGTTATTCAGATGGAAATAGATATTCTGCACCCCACCATGATGCGTGCCAAGTCATATTAGATTTTTGAAGAAATATTGAAAATGAGAAATCCCTCTATACCCCCTCTGACGACCCGACAATGATTTCTGTTGACGAATTATTGTTATTCAGATGGACATGGATACTTTGCACCCCACCATGATGCGTGCCAAGTCATATTAGATTTTTTAAGAAATTTTGAAAATGAAAAATCCCTCTATACCCCCTCCAACGACCCGTCAATGATTTCTGTTGACAAATTATTGTTATTCAGATGGAAATATATATTCTGCACCCCACCATGAGGCGTGCCAAGTCATATTAGATTTTTGAAGAAATTTTGAAAATGAAAAATCCCTCTATATCCCCTCTAACGACCCGACAATGATTTCTCTCGACGAATTATTGTTATTCAGATGGAAATAGATATTCTGCACCCCGCCATGATGCGTGCCAAGTCATATTAGATTTTTGAAGAAATTTTGAAAATGAAAAATCCCTCTATAACCCCTCTAACGACCCGTCAATGATTTCTGTTGACAAATTATTGTTATTCAGATGGAAATGGATATTCTGCACCCCACCATGATGCGTGCCAAGTCATATTGGATTTTTGAAGAAATATTGAAAATGAAAAATCACTCTATACCCTCTCCAACGACCCGTCAATGATTTCTGCTGACAAATTATTGATATTCAGATGGAAATGGATATTCTGCACCCCACCATGATGCGTGCCAAGTCATATTAGATTTTTGAAGAAATTTTGAAAATGAGAAATCCCTCTATACCCTTTCTGACGACCCGACAATGATTTCTGTTGACGAATTATTGTTATTCAGATGTACATGGATACTTTGCACCCCACCATGATGCGTGCCAAGACATATTAGAGTTTTGAAGAAATTTTGAAAATGAAAAATCCCTCTATACCCCCTCCAACGACCCGTCAATGATTTCTGTTGACGACTTATTGTTATTCAGATGGAAATGGATATTCTGCACCCCACTATGATGCGTGCCAAGTCATATTTGATTTTGGGGTAATTTTGAAAATGAAAAATCCCTCTATACCCCCTCTGACGACCCGACAATGATTTCTGGTGACAAATTATTGATATTGAGATGGAAATGGATATTCTGTACCCCACCATGATGCGTGCCAAGTCATATTTGATTTTTGAAGTCATTTTGAAAATGAAAAATCCTTCTATACCCCTCTAACGACGCGACAATGAGTTCTGTTGACGAATTATTGTTATTCAGATGATAATAAATATTCTGCACCCCACCATGTTGCGTGCCAAGTCATATTTGATTTTGAGGTAATTTTGAAAATGAAAAATCCCTCTATACCCTCTCTAACGACCCGACAAAGATTTCTGTTGACGAATTATTGTTATTCAGATGCAAATGAATATTCTGCACCCCACCATGTTGCGTGCCAAGTCATATTTGATTTTGAGGTAATTTTGAAAATGATAAAATCCCTCTATACCCCCTCTGACGACCCGACAATAATTTCTGGAGACAAATTATTGATATTGAGATGGAAATGAATATTCTGCACCCCACCATGTTGCGTGCCAAGTCATATTTGATTTTGAGGTAATTTTGAAAATGAAAAATCCCTCTATACCCCCTCTAACGACCCGACAATGATTTCTGTCGACGAATTATTGTTATTCAGATGGAAATGAATATTCTGCACCCCACAATGTTGCGTGCCAAGTCATTTTTGATTTTGAGGTAATTTTGAAAATGAAAAATCCCTCTATATCCCCTCTAACGACCCGACAATGATTTCTGTTGACGAATTATTGTGATTCAGATAGAAATAGATATTCTGCACCCCACCATGATGCGTGCCAAGTCATATTGGATTTTTGAAGAAATATTGAAAATGAGAAATCCCTCTATACCCCCTCCAACGACCCGTCAATGATTTCTGTTGACGAATTATTGTTATCTAGATGGAAATGGATATTCTGCACCCCACCATGATGCGTGCCAAGTCATATTTGATTTTGAGGTACTTTTGAAAATGAAAAATCCCTCTATACCCCCTCTAACGACCCGACAATGATTTCTGTCGACGAATCATTGTTATTCAGATGGAAATAGATATTCTGCACCCCACCATGATGCGTGCCAAGTCATATTAGATTTTTGAAGAAATATTGAAAATGAGAAATCCCTCTATACCCCCTCCAACGACCCGTCAATGATTTCTGTTGACGAATTATTGTTATATAGATGGAAATGGATATTCTGCACCCCACCATGATGCGTGCCAAGTCATATTTGATTTTGAGGTATATTTGAAAATGTAAAATCCCTCTATACCCCCTCTGACGACCCGACAATGATTTCTGTTAACAAATTATTGTTATTGAGATGGAAATGGATATTCTGTACCCCACTATGATGCGTGCCAAGTCATATTTGATTTTTGAAGACATTTTGAAAATGAAAAATCCCTCTATACCCCCTCTGACGACCCGACAATGATTTCTGTCGACAAATTATTGTTATTCACATAGAAATGGATATTCTGCACCCCAACATGATGCGTGCCAAGTCATATTAGATTTTTGAAGAAATATTGAAAATGAGAAATCCCTCTATACCCCCTCTGACGACCCGACAATGATTTCTGTTGACGAATTATTGTTATTCAGATGGACATGGATACTTTGCACCCCACCAGGATGCGTGCCAAGTCATATTAGATTTTTGAAGAAATTTTGAAAATGAAAAATCCCTCTATACCCCCTCCAACGACCCGTCAATGATTTCTGTTGACAAATTATTGTTATTCAGATGGAAATGGATATTCTGCACCCCACCATGATGCGTGCCAAGTCATATTAGATTTTTGAAGAAATTTTGAAAATGAAAAATATTTCTATACCCCCTCTAACGACCCGTCAATGATTTCTGTTGACGAATTATCGTTATCCAGATGGAAATGAATATTCTGCACCCGACCATGTTGCGTGCCAAGTCTTATTTGATTTTGAGGTAATTTTGAAAATGAGAAATCTCTGAATACTCCCTTTAACGACCCGACAATGATTTCTGTCGACAAATTATTGTTATTCAGATGGAAATAGATATTCTGCACCCCACCATGATGCGTGCCAAGTCATATTAGATTTTTGAAGAAATATTGAAAATGAGAAATCCCTCTATACCCCCTCTGACGACCCGACAATGATTTCTGTTGACGAATTATTGTTATTCAGATGGACATGGATACTTTGCACCCCACCATGATGCGTGCCAAGTCATATTAGATTTTTTAAGAAATTTTGAAAATGAAAAATCCCTCTATACCCCCTCCAACGACCCGTCAATGATTTCTGTTGACAAATTATTGTTATTCAGATGGAAATAGATATTCTGCACCCCACCATGATGCGTGCCAAGTCATATTAGATTTTTGAAGAAATTTTGAAAATGAAAAATCCCTCTATAACCCCTCTAACGACCCGTCAATGATTTCTGTTGACAAATTATTGTTATTCAGATGGAAATGGATATTCTGCACCCCACCATGATGCGTGCCAAGTCATATTGGATTTTTGAAGAAATATTGAAAATGAAAAATCACTCTATACCCTCTCCAACGACCCGTCAATGATTTCTGCTGACAAATTATTGATATTCAGATGGAAATGGATATTCTGCACCCCACCATGATGCGTGCCAAGTCATATTAGATTTTTGAAGAAATTTTGAAAATGAGAAATCCCTCTATACCCTTTCTGACGACCCGACAATGATTTCTGTTGACGAATTATTGTTATTCAGATGTACATGGATACTTTGCACCCCACCATGATGCGTGCCAAGACATATTAGAGTTTTGAAGAAATTTTGAAAATGAAAAATCCCTCTATACCCCCTCCAACGACCCGTCAATGATTTCTGTTGACGACT
The DNA here is from genome assembly GCA_958502065.1 of Chrysolina americana. Taxonomy (NCBI): domain Eukaryota; kingdom Metazoa; phylum Arthropoda; class Insecta; order Coleoptera; family Chrysomelidae; genus Chrysolina; species Chrysolina americana. The sequence goes on along the minus strand of OY293415.1, from coordinate 48,013,265 downwards.
TATTGTTATTCAGATGGAAATGGATATTCTGCACCCCACTATGATGCGTGCCAAGTCATATTTAATTTTGGGGTAATTTTGAAAATGAAAAATCCCTCTATACCCCCTCTGACGACCCGACAATGATTTCTGGTGACAAATTATTGATATTGAGATGGAAATGGATATTCTGTACCCCACCATGATGCGTGCCAAGTCATATTTGATTTTTGAAGTCATTTTGAAAATGAAAAATCCTTCTATACCCCTCTAACGACGCGACAATGAGTTCTGTTGACGAATTATTGTTATTCAGATGATAATAAATATTCTGCACCCCACCATGTTGCGTGCCAAGTCATATTTGATTTTGAGGTAATTTTGAAAATGAAAAATCCCTCTATACCCTCTCTAACGACCCGACAAAGATTTCTGTTGACGAATTATTGTTATTCAGATGCAAATGAATATTCTGCACCCCACCATGTTGCGTGCCAAGTCATATTAGATTTTTGAAGAAATATTGAAAATGAGAAATCCCTCTATACCCCCTCCAACGACCCGTCAATGATTTCTGTTGACGAATTATTGTTATTTAGATGAAAATGGATATTCTGCACCCCACCATGATGCGTGCAAAGTCATAATTGATTTTGAGGTAATTTTGAAAATGAAAAATCCCTCTATACCTCCTCTGACGACCCGACAATGATTTCTGTTAACAAATTATTGTTATTGAGATGGAAATGGATATTCTGTACCCCACTATGATGCGTGCCAAGTCATATTTGATTTTTGAAGTCATTTTGAAAATGAAAAATCCCTCTATACTCCCTCTGACGACCCGACAATGATTTCTGTCGACGAATTATTGTTATTCAGATGGAAATGGATATTCTGCACCCCACCGTGATGCGTGCCAAGTCATATTTGATTTTTGAAGTCATTTCGAAAATGAAAAATCCCTCTATACCCCCTCTAACGACCCGACAATGAGTTCTGTTCACGAATTATTGTTATTCAGATGAAAATGGATATTCTGCACCCCACCATGATGCGTGCCAAGTCATATTTGATTTTGAGGTAATTTTGAAAATGAAAAATCCCTCTATACCCCCTCTGACGACCCGACAATGATTTCTGTTGACAAATTATCGATATTGAGATGGAAATGGATATATTGTACCCCACCATAATGCGTGCCAAGTCATATTTGATTTTTGAAGTCATTTTGAAAATGAAAAATCCCTCTATACCCCCTCTAACGACCCGACAATGAGTTTTGTTCACGAATTATTGTTATTCAGATGAAAATGGATATTCTGCACCCCACCATGATGCGTGCCAAGTCATATTTGATTTTGAGGTAATTTTGAAAATGAAAAATCCCTCTATACCCCCTCTGACGACCCGACAATGATTTCTGTTGACGAATTATTGTTATTCAGATGCAAATGAATATTCTGCACCCCACCATGTTGCGTGCCAAGTCATATTAGATTTTTGAAGAAATATTGAAAATGAGAAATCCCTCTATACCCCCTCCAACGACCAGTCAATGATTTCTGTTGACGAATTATTGTTATTTAGATGAAAATGGATATTCTGCACCCCACCATGATGCGTGCAAAGTCATATTTGATTTTGAGGTAATTTTGAAAATGAAAAATCCCTCTATACCTCCTCTGACGACCCGACAATGATTTCTGTTAACAAATTATTGTTATTGAGATGGAAATGGATATTCTGTACCCCACTATGATGCGTGCCAAGTCATATTTGATTTTTGAAGTCATTTTGAAAATGAAAGATCCCTCTATACTCCCTCTGACGACCCGACAATGATTTCTGTCGACGAATTATTGTTATTCAGATGGAAATGGATATTCTGCACCCCACCGTGATGCGTGCCAAGTCATATTTGATTTTTGAAGTCATTTTGAAAATGAAAAATCCCTCTATACCCCCTCTAACGACCCGACAATGAGTTCTGTTCACGAATTATTGTTATTCAGATGAAAATGGATATTCTGCACCCCACCATGATGCGTGCCAAGTCATATTTGATTTTGAGGTAATTTTGAAAATGACAAATCCCTCTATACCCCCTCTGACGACCCGACAATGATTTCTGTTGACAAATTATCGATATTGAGATGGAAATGGATATTCTGTACCCCACCATAATGCGTGCCAAGTCATATTTGATTTTTGAAGTCATTTTGAAAATGAAAAATCCCTCTATACCCCCTCTAACGACCCGACAATGAGTTTTGTTCACGAATTATTGTTATTCAGATGAAAATGGATATTCTGCACCCCACCATGATGCGTGCCAAGTCATATTTGATTTTGAGGTAATTTTGAAAATGAAAAATCCCTCTATACCCCCTCTGACGACCCGACAATGATTTCTGTTGACAAATTATCGATATTGAGATGGAAATGGAAATTCTGTACCCCACCATGATGCGTGCCAAGTCATATTTGATTTTTGAAGTCATTTTGAAAATGAAAAATCCCTCTATACCCCCTCTAACGACCCGTCAATGATTTCTGTTGACGAATTATTGTTATTTAGACGAAAATGGATATTCTGCACCCCACCATGATGCGTGCCAAGTCATATTTGATTTTGAGGTAATTTTGAAAATGAAAAATCCCTCTATACCTCCTCTGACGACCCGACAATGATTTCTGTTAACAAATTATTGTTATTGAGATGGAAATGGATATTCTGTACCCCACTTTGATGCGTGCCAAGTCATATTTGATTTTTGAAGTCATTTTGAAAATGAAAAATCCCTCTATACCCCCTCCAACGACCCGTCAATGATTTCTGTTGACAAATTATTGTTATTCAGATGGAAATAGATATTCTGCACCCCACCATGATGCGTGCCAAGTCATATTAGATTTTTGAAGAAATTTTGAAAATGAAAAATCCCTCTATATCCCCTCTAACGACCCGACAATGATTTCTCTCGACGAATTATTGTTATTCAGATGGAAATAGATATTCTGCACCCCGCCATGATGCGTGCCAAGTCATATTAGATTTTTGAAGAAATTTTGAAAATGAAAAATCCCTCTATAACCCCTCTAACGACCCGTCAATGATTTCTGTTGACAAATTATTGTTATTCAGATGGAAATGGATATTCTGCACCCCACCATGATGCGTGCCAAGTCATATTGGATTTTTGAAGAAATATTGAAAATGAAAAATCACTCTATACCCTCTCCAACGACCCGTCAATGATTTCTGCTGACAAATTATTGATATTCAGATGGAAATGGATATTCTGCACCCCACCATGATGCGTGCCAAGTCATATTAGATTTTTGAAGAAATTTTGAAAATGAGAAATCCCTCTATACCCTTTCTGACGACCCGACAATGATTTCTGTTGACGAATTATTGTTATTCAGATGTACATGGATACTTTGCACCCCACCATGATGCGTGCCAAGTCATATTTGATTTTTGAAGTCATTTTGAAAATGAAAAATCCCTCTATACCCCCTCTAACGACCCGTCAATGATTTCTGTTGACGAATTATTGTTATTTAGACGAAAATGGATATTCTGCACCCCACCATGATGCGTGCCAAGTCATATTTGATTTTGAGGTAATTTTGAAAATGAAAAATCCCTCTATACCTCCTCTGACGACCCGACAATGATTTCTGTTAACAAATTATTGTTATTGAGATGGAAATGGATATTCTGTACCCCACTTTGATGCGTGCCAAGTCATATTTGATTTTTGAAGTCATTTTGAAAATGAAAAATCCCTCTATACCCCCTCCAACGACCCGTCAATGATTTCTGTTGACAAATTATTGTTATTCAGATGGAAATAGATATTCTGCACCCCACCATGATGCGTGCCAAGTCATATTAGATTTTTGAAGAAATTTTGAAAATGAAAAATCCCTCTATATCCCCTCTAACGACCCGACAATGATTTCTCTCGACGAATTATTGTTATTCAGATGGAAATAGATATTCTGCACCCCGCCATGATGCGTGCCAAGTCATATTAGATTTTTGAAGAAATTTTGAAAATGAAAAATCCCTCTATAACCCCTCTAACGACCCGTCAATGATTTCTGTTGACAAATTATTGTTATTCAGATGGAAATGGATATTCTGCACCCCACCATGATGCGTGCCAAGTCATATTGGATTTTTGAAGAAATATTGAAAATGAAAAATCACTCTATACCCTCTCCAACGACCCGTCAATGATTTCTGCTGACAAATTATTGATATTCAGATGGAAATGGATATTCTGCACCCCACCATGATGCGTGCCAAGTCATATTAGATTTTTGAAGAAATTTTGAAAATGAGAAATCCCTCTATACCCTTTCTGACGACCCGACAATGATTTCTGTTGACGAATTATTGTTATTCAGATGTACATGGATACTTTGCACCCCACCATGATGCGTGCCAAGACATATTAGAGTTTTGAAGAAATTTTGAAAATGAAAAATCCCTCTATACCCCCTCCAACGACCCGTCAATGATTTCTGTTGACGACTTATTGTTATTCAGATGGAAATGGATATTCTGCACCCCACTATGATGCGTGCCAAGTCATATTTAATTTTGGGGTAATTTTGAAAATGAAAAATCCCTCTATACCCCCTCTGACGACCCGACAATGATTTCTGGTGACAAATTATTGATATTGAGATGGAAATGGATATTCTGTACCCCACCATGATGCGTGCCAAGTCATATTTGATTTTTGAAGTCATTTTGAAAATGAAAAATCCTTCTATACCCCTCTAACGACGCGACAATGAGTTCTGTTGACGAATTATTGTTATTCAGATGATAATAAATATTCTGCACCCCACCATGTTGCGTGCCAAGTCATATTTGATTTTGAGGTAATTTTGAAAATGAAAAATCCCTCTATACCCTCTCTAACGACCCGACAAAGATTTCTGTTGACGAATTATTGTTATTCAGATGCAAATGAATATTCTGCACCCCACCATGTTGCGTGCCAAGTCATATTAGATTTTTGAAGAAATATTGAAAATGAGAAATCCCTCTATACCCCCTCCAACGACCCGTCAATGATTTCTGTTGACGAATTATTGTTATTTAGATGAAAATGGATATTCTGCACCCCACCATGATGCGTGCAAAGTCATAATTGATTTTGAGGTAATTTTGAAAATGAAAAATCCCTCTATACCTCCTCTGACGACCCGACAATGATTTCTGTTAACAAATTATTGTTATTGAGATGGAAATGGATATTCTGTACCCCACTATGATGCGTGCCAAGTCATATTTGATTTTTGAAGTCATTTTGAAAATGAAAAATCCCTCTATACTCCCTCTGACGACCCGACAATGATTTCTGTCGACGAATTATTGTTATTCAGATGGAAATGGATATTCTGCACCCCACCGTGATGCGTGCCAAGTCATATTTGATTTTTGAAGTCATTTCGAAAATGAAAAATCCCTCTATACCCCCTCTAACGACCCGACAATGAGTTCTGTTCACGAATTATTGTTATTCAGATGAAAATGGATATTCTGCACCCCACCATGATGCGTGCCAAGTCATATTTGATTTTGAGGTAATTTTGAAAATGAAAAATCCCTCTATACCCCCTCTGACGACCCGACAATGATTTCTGTTGACAAATTATCGATATTGAGATGGAAATGGATATATTGTACCCCACCATAATGCGTGCCAAGTCATATTTGATTTTTGAAGTCATTTTGAAAATGAAAAATCCCTCTATACCCCCTCTAACGACCCGACAATGAGTTTTGTTCACGAATTATTGTTATTCAGATGAAAATGGATATTCTGCACCCCACCATGATGCGTGCCAAGTCATATTTGATTTTGAGGTAATTTTGAAAATGAAAAATCCCTCTATACCCCCTCTGACGACCCGACAATGATTTCTGTTGACGAATTATTGTTATTCAGATGCAAATGAATATTCTGCACCCCACCATGTTGCGTGCCAAGTCATATTAGATTTTTGAAGAAATATTGAAAATGAGAAATCCCTCTATACCCCCTCCAACGACCAGTCAATGATTTCTGTTGACGAATTATTGTTATTTAGATGAAAATGGATATTCTGCACCCCACCATGATGCGTGCAAAGTCATATTTGATTTTGAGGTAATTTTGAAAATGAAAAATCCCTCTATACCTCCTCTGACGACCCGACAATGATTTCTGTTAACAAATTATTGTTATTGAGATGGAAATGGATATTCTGTACCCCACTATGATGCGTGCCAAGTCATATTTGATTTTTGAAGTCATTTTGAAAATGAAAGATCCCTCTATACTCCCTCTGACGACCCGACAATGATTTCTGTCGACGAATTATTGTTATTCAGATGGAAATGGATATTCTGCACCCCACCGTGATGCGTGCCAAGTCATATTTGATTTTTGAAGTCATTTTGAAAATGAAAAATCCCTCTATACCCCCTCTAACGACCCGACAATGAGTTCTGTTCACGAATTATTGTTATTCAGATGAAAATGGATATTCTGCACCCCACCATGATGCGTGCCAAGTCATATTTGATTTTGAGGTAATTTTGAAAATGACAAATCCCTCTATACCCCCTCTGACGACCCGACAATGATTTCTGTTGACAAATTATCGATATTGAGATGGAAATGGATATTCTGTACCCCACCATAATGCGTGCCAAGTCATATTTGATTTTTGAAGTCATTTTGAAAATGAAAGATCCCTCTATACTCCCTCTGACGACCCGACAATGATTTCTGTCGACGAATTATTGTTATTCAGATGGAAATGGATATTCTGCACCCCACCGTGATGCGTGCCAAGTCATATTTGATTTTTGAAGTCATTTTGAAAATGAAAAATCCCTCTATACCCCCTCTAACGACCCGTCAATGATTTCTGTTGACGAATTATCGTTATCCAGATGGACATGAATATTCTGCACCCGACCATGTTGCGTGCCAAGTCTTATTTGATTTTGAGGTAATTTTGAAAATGAGAAATCTCTGAATACTCCCTTTAACGACCCGACAATGATTTCTGTCGACAAATTATTGTTATTCAGATGGAAATAGATATTCTGCACCCCACCATGATGCGTGCCAAGTCATATTAGATTTTTGAAGAAATATTGAAAATGAGAAATCCCTCTATACCCCCTCTGACGACCCGACAATGATTTCTGTTGACGAATTATTGTTATTCAGATGGACATGGATACTTTGCACCCCACCATGATGCGTGCCAAGTCATATTAGATTTTTTAAGAAATTTTGAAAATGAAAAATCCCTCTATACCCCCTCCAACGACCCGTCAATGATTTCTGTTGACAAATTATTGTTATTCAGATGGAAATAGATATTCTGCACCCCACCATGATGCGTGCCAAGTCATATTAGATTTTTGAAGAAATTTTGAAAATGAAAAATCCCTCTATACCCCCTCCAACGACCCGTCAATGATTTCTGTTGACGACTTATTGTTATTCAGATGGAAATGGATATTCTGCACCCCACTATGATGCGTGCCAAGTCATATTTAATTTTGGGGTAATTTTGAAAATGAAAAATCCCTCTATACCCCCTCTGACGACCCGACAATGATTTCTGGTGACAAATTATTGATATTGAGATGGAAATGGATATTCTGTACCCCACCATGATGCGTGCCAAGTCATATTAGATTTTTGAAGAAATTTTGAAAATGAAAAATCCCTCTATACCCCCTCCAACGACCCGTCAATGATTTCTGTTGACGAATTATTGTTATTTAGATGAAAATGGATATTCTGCACCCCACCATGATGCGTGCAAAGTCATAATTGATTTTGAGGTAATTTTGAAAATGAAAAATCCCTCTATACCTCCTCTGACGACCCGACAATGATTTCTGTTAACAAATTATTGTTATTGAGATGGAAATGGATATTCTGTACCCCACTATGATGCGTGCCAAGTCATATTTGATTTTTGAAGTCATTTTGAAAATGAAAAATCCCTCTATACTCCCTCTGACGACCCGACAATGATTTCTGTCGACGAATTATTGTTATTCAGATGGAAATGGATATTCTGCACCCCACCGTGATGCGTGCCAAGTCATATTTGATTTTTGAAGTCATTTCGAAAATGAAAAATCCCTCTATACCCCCTCTAACGACCCGACAATGAGTTCTGTTCACGAATTATTGTTATTCAGATGAAAATGGATATTCTGCACCCCACCATGATGCGTGCCAAGTCATATTTGATTTTGAGGTAATTTTGAAAATGAAAAATCCCTCTATACCCCCTCTGACGACCCGACAATGATTTCTGTTGACAAATTATCGATATTGAGATGGAAATGGATATATTGTACCCCACCATAATGCGTGCCAAGTCATATTTGATTTTTGAAGTCATTTTGAAAATGAGAAATCCCTCTATACCCCCTCTAACGACCCGACAATGAGTTTTGTTCACGAATTATTGTTATTCAGATGAAAATGGATATTCTGCACCCCACCATGATGCGTGCCAAGTCATATTTGATTTTGAGGTAATTTTGAAAATGAAAAATCCCTCTATACCCCCTCTGACGACCCGACAATGATTTCTGTTAACAAATTATTGTTATTGAGATGGAAATGGATATTCTGTACCCCACTATGATGCGTGCCAAGTCATATTTGATTTTTGAAGACATTTTGAAAATGAAAAATCCCTCTATACCCCCTCTGACGACCCGACAATGATTTATGTCGACAAATTATTGTTATTCACATAGAAATGGATATTCTGCACCCCAACATGATGCGTGCCAAGTCATATTAGATTTTTGAAGAAATATTGAAAATGAGAAATCCCTCTATACCCCCTCTGACGACCCGACAATGATTTCTGTTGACGAATTATTGTTATTCAGATGGACATGGATACTTTGCACCCCACCAGGATGCGTGCCAAGTCATATTAGATTTTTGAAGAAATTTTGAAAATGAAAAATCCCTCTATACCCCCTCCAACGACCCGTCAATGATTTCTGTTGACAAATTATTGTTATTCAGATGGAAATGGATATTCTGCACCCCACCATGATGCGTGCCAAGTCATATTAGATTTTTGAAGAAATTTTGAAAATGAAAAATATTTCTATACCCCCTCTAACGACCCGTCAATGATTTCTGTTGACGAATTATCGTTATCCAGATGGAAATGAATATTCTGCACCCGACCATGTTGCGTGCCAAGTCATATTTGATTTTTGAAGACATTTTGAAAATGAAAAATCCCTCTATACCCCCTCTGACGACCCGACAATGATTTCTGTCGACAAATTATTGTTATTCACATAGAAATGGATATTCTGCACCCCAACATGATGCGTGCCAAGTCATATTAGATTTTTGAAGAAATATTGAAAATGAGAAATCCCTCTATACCCCCTCTGACGACCCGACAATGATTTCTGTTGACGAATTATTGTTATTCAGATGGACATGGATACTTTGCACCCCACCAGGATGCGTGCCAAGTCATATTAGATTTTTGAAGAAATTTTGAAAATGAAAAATCCCTCTATACCCCCTCCAACGACCCGTCAATGATTTCTGTTGACAAATTATTGTTATTCAGATGGAAATGGATATTCTGCACCCCACCATGATGCGTGCCAAGTCATATTAGATTTTTGAAGAAATTTTGAAAATGAAAAATATTTCTATACCCCCTCTAACGACCCGTCAATGATTTCTGTTGACGAATTATCGTTATCCAGATGGAAATGAATATTCTGCACCCGACCATGTTGCGTGCCAAGTCTTATTTGATTTTGAGGTAATTTTGAAAATGAGAAATCTCTGAATACTCCCTTTAACGACCCGACAATGATTTCTGTCGACAAATTATTGTTATTCAGATGGAAATAGATATTCTGCACCCCACCATGATGCGTGCCAAGTCATATTAGATTTTTGAAGAAATATTGAAAATGAGAAATCCCTCTATACCCCCTCTGACGACCCGACAATGATTTCTGTTGACGAATTATTGTTATTCAGATGGACATGGATACTTTGCACCCCACCATGATGCGTGCCAAGTCATATTAGATTTTTTAAGAAATTTTGAAAATGAAAAATCCCTCTATACCCCCTCCAACGACCCGTCAATGATTTCTGTTGACAAATTATTGTTATTCAGATGGAAATAGATATTCTGCACCCCACCATGATGCGTGCCAAGTCATATTAGATTTTTGAAGAAATTTTGAAAATGAAAAATCCCTCTATATCCCCTCTAACGACCCGACAATGATTTCTCTCGACGAATTATTGTTATTCAGATGGAAATAGATATTCTGCACCCCGCCATGATGCGTGCCAAGTCATATTAGATTTTTGAAGAAATTTTGAAAATGAAAAATCCCTCTATAACCCCTCTAACGACCCGTCAATGATTTCTGTTGACAAATTATTGTTATTCAGATGGAAATGGATATTCTGCACCCCACCATGATGCGTGCCAAGTCATATTGGATTTTTGAAGAAATATTGAAAATGAAAAATCACTCTATACCCTCTCCAACGACCCGTCAATGATTTCTGCTGACAAATTATTGATATTCAGATGGAAATGGATATTCTGCACCCCACCATGATGCGTGCCAAGTCATATTAGATTTTTGAAGAAATTTTGAAAATGAGAAATCCCTCTATACCCTTTCTGACGACCCGACAATGATTTCTGTTGACGAATTATTGTTATTCAGATGTACATGGATACTTTGCACCCCACCATGATGCGTGCCAAGACATATTTGAGTTTTGAAGAAATTTTGAAAATGAAAAATCCCTCTATACCCCCTCCAACGACCCGTCAATGATTTCTGTTGACGACTTATTGTTATTCAGATGGAAATGGATATTCTGCACCCCACTATGATGCGTGCCAAGTCATATTTAATTTTGGGGTAATTTTGAAAATGAAAAATCCCTCTATACCCCCTCTGACGACCCGACAATGATTTCTGGTGACAAATTATTGATATTGAGATGGAAATGGATATTCTGTACCCCACCATGATGCGTGCCAAGTCATATTTGATTTTTGAAGTCATTTTGAAAATGAAAAATCCTTCTATACCCCTCTAACGACGCGACAATGAGTTCTGTTGACGAATTATTGTTATTCAGATGATAATAAATATTCTGCACCCCACCATGTTGCGTGCCAAGTCATATTTGATTTTGAGGTAATTTTGAAAATGAAAAATCCCTCTATACCCTCTCTAACGACCCGACAAAGATTTCTGTTGACGAATTATTGTTATTCAGATGCAAATGAATATTCTGCACCCCACCATGTTGCGTGCCAAGTCATATTAGATTTTTGAAGAAATATTGAAAATGAGAAATCCCTCTATACCCCCTCCAACGACCCGTCAATGATTTCTGTTGACGAATTATTGTTATTTAGATGAAAATGGATATTCTGCACCCCACCATGATGCGTGCAAAGTCATAATTGATTTTGAGGTAATTTTGAAAATGAAAAATCCCTCTATACCTCCTCTGACGACCCGACAATGATTTCTGTTAACAAATTATTGTTATTGAGATGGAAATGGATATTCTGTACCCCACTATGATGCGTGCCAAGTCATATTTGATTTTTGAAGTCATTTTGAAAATGAAAAATCCCTCTATACTCCCTCTGACGACCCGACAATGATTTCTGTCGACGAATTATTGTTATTCAGATGGAAATGGATATTCTGCACCCCACCGTGATGCGTGCCAAGTCATATTTGATTTTTGAAGTCATTTCGAAAATGAAAAATCCCTCTATACCCCCTCTAACGACCCGACAATGAGTTCTGTTCACGAATTATTGTTATTCAGATGAAAATGGATATTCTGCACCCCACCATGATGCGTGCCAAGTCATATTTGATTTTGAGGTAATTTTGAAAATGAAAAATCCCTCTATACCCCCTCTGACGACCCGACAATGATTTCTGTTGACAAATTATCGATATTGAGATGGAAATGGATATATTGTACCCCACCATAATGCGTGCCAAGTCATATTTGATTTTTGAAGTCATTTTGAAAATGAAAAATCCCTCTATACCCCCTCTAACGACCCGACAATGAGTTTTGTTCACGAATTACTGTTATTCAGATGAAAATGGATATTCTGCACCCCACCATGATGCGTGCCAAGTCATATTTGATTTTGAGGTAATTTTGAAAATGAAAAATCCCTCTATACCCCCTCTGACGACCCGACAATGATTTCTGTTGACGAATTATTGTTATTCAGATGCAAATGAATATTCTGCACCCCACCATGTTGCGTGCCAAGTCATATTAGATTTTTGAAGAAATATTGAAAATGAGAAATCCCTCTATACCCCCTCCAACGACCAGTCAATGATTTCTGTTGACGAATTATTGTTATTTAGATGAAAATGGATATTCTGCACCCCACCATGATGCGTGCCAAGTCATATTTGATTTTGAGGTAATTTTGAAAATGAAAAATCCCTCTATACCTCCTCTGACGACCCGACAATGATTTCTGTTAACAAATTATTGTTATTGAGATGGAAATGGATATTCTGTACCCCACTATGATGCGTGCCAAGTCATATTTGATTTTTGAAGTCATTTTGAAAATGAAAGATCCCTCTATACTCCCTCTGACGACCCGACAATGATTTCTGTCGACGAATTATTGTTATTCAGATGGAAATGGATATTCTGCACCCCACCGTGATGCGTGCCAAGTCATATTTGATTTTTGAAGTCATTTTGAAAATGAAAAATCCCTCTATACCCCCTCTAACGACCCGACAATGAGTTCTGTTCACGAATTATTGTTATTCAGATGAAAATGGATATTCTGCACCCCACCATGATGCGTGCCAAGTCATATTTGATTTTGAGGTAATTTTGAAAATGACAAATCCCTCTATACCCCCTCTGACGACCCGACAATGATTTCTGTTGACAAATTATCGATATTGAGATGGAAATGGATATTCTGTACCCCACCATAATGCGTGCCAAGTCATATTTGATTTTTGAAGTCATTTTGAAAATGAAAAATCCCTCTATACCCCCTCTAACGACCCGACAATGAGTTTTGTTCACGAATTATTGTTATTCAGATGAAAATGGATATTCTGCACCCCACCATGATGCGTGCCAAGTCATATTTGATTTTGAGGTAATTTTGAAAATGAAAAATCCCTCTATACCCCCTCTGACGACCCGACAATGATTTCTGTTGACAAATTATCGATATTGAGATGGAAATGGAAATTCTGTACCCCACCATGATGCGTGCCAAGTCATATTTGATTTTTGAAGTCATTTTGAAAATGAAAAATCCCTCTATACCCCCTCTAACGACCCGTCAATGATTTCTGTTGACGAATTATTGTTATTTAGACGAAAATGGATATTCTGCACCCCACCATGATGCGTGCCAAGTCATATTTGATTTTGAGGTAATTTTGAAAATGAAAAATCCCTCTATACCTCCTCTGACGACCCGACAATGATTTCTGTTAACAAATTATTGTTATTGAGATGGAAATGGATATTCTGTACCCCACTTTGATGCGTGCCAAGTCATATTTGATTTTTGAAGTCATTTTGAAAATGAAAAATCCCTCTATACTCCCTCTGACGACCCGACAATGATTTCTGTCGACGAATTATTGTTATTCAGATAGAAATGGATATTCTGCACCCCACCGTGATGCGTGCCAAGTCATATTGGATTTTTGAAAAAATATTGAAAATGAAAAATCCCCCTTTACCCCCTCTAACGACCCGAAAATGATTTCTGTTGACGAATTTTTGTTATACAGATGGAAATGAATATTCTGCACCCCACCATGTTGCGTGCCAAGTCATATTTTATTTTGAGGTAATTTTGAAAATGAAAAATCCCTCTATACCCCCTCTGACGACCCGACAATGATTTCTGTTGACAAATTATCGATATTGAGATGGAAATGGATATTCTGTACCCCACCATGATGCGTGCCAAGTCATATTAGATTTTTGAAGAAATATTGAAAATGAGAAATCCCTCTATACCCCCTCCAACGACCCGTCAATGAATTCTGTTGACGAATTATTGTTATATAGATGGAAATGGATATTCTGCACCCCACCATGATGCGTGCCAAGTCATATTTGATTTTGAGGTAAATTTGAAAATGAAAAATCCCTCTATACCCCCTCTGACGACCCGACAATGATTTCTGTTAACAAATTATTGTTATTGAGATGGAAATGGATATTCTGCACCCCACCATGATGCGTGCCAAGTCATATTAGATTTTTGAAGAAATATTGAAAATGAGAAATCCCTCTATACCCCCTCTGACGACCCGACAATGATTTCTGTTGACGAATTATTGTTATTCAGATGGACATGGATACTTTGCACCCCACCAGGATGCGTGCCAAGTCATATTAGATTTTTGAAGAAATTTTGAAAATGAAAAATCCCTCTATACCCCCTCCAACGACCCGTCAATGATTTCTGTGGACAAATTATTGTTATTCAGATGGAAATGGATATTCTGCAACCAACCATGATGCGTGCCAAGTCATATTAGATTTTTGAAGAAATTTTGAAAATGAAAAATCCCTCTATATCCCCTCTAACGACCCGACAATGATTTCTGTCGACGAATTATTGTTATTCAGATGGAAATAGATATTCTGCACCCCACTATGATGCGTGCCAAGTCTTATTTGATTTTGAGGTAATTTTGAAAATGAGAAATCTCTGAATACTCCCTTTAACGACCCGACAATGATTTCTGTCGACAAATTATTGTTATTCAGATGGAAATAGATATTCTGCACCCCACCATGATGCGTGCCAAGTCATATTAGATTTTTGAAGAAATATTGAAAATGAGAAATCCCTCTATACCCCCTCTGACGACGCGACAATGATTTCTGTTGACGAATTATTGTTATTCAGATGGACATGGATACTTTGCACCCCACCATGATGCGTGCCAAGTCATATTTGATTTTTGAAGAAATTTTGAAAATGAAAAATCCCTCTATACCCCCTCCAACGACCCGTCAATGATTTCTGTTGACAAATTATCGTTATTCAGATGGAAATAGATATTCTGCACCCCACTATGATGCGTGCCAAGTCATATTAGATTTTTGAAGAAATATTGAAAATGAGAAATCCCTCTATACCCCCTCCAACGACCCGTCAATGATTTCTGTTGACGAATTATTGTTATATAGATGGAAATGGATATTCTGTACCCCACCATGATGCGGGCCAAGTCATATTAGAATTTTGAAGAAATATTGAAAATGAAAATTCCCTCTATTCCCCCTCTAACGATCCGTCAATGATTTCTGTTGACGACTTATTGTTATTCAGATAGAAATAGATATTCTGCACCCCACTATGATGCGTGCCAAGTCATATTTGATTTTGAGGTAATTTTGAAAATGATAAAATCCCTCTATACCCCCTCTGACGACCCGACAATGATTTCTGGTGACAAATTATTGATATTGAGATGGAAATGGATATTCTGTACCCCACTATGATGCGTGCCAAGTCATATTTGATTTTTGAAGTCATTTTGAAAATGAAAAATCCTTCTATACCCCCTCTGACGACCCGACAATGATTTCTGTCGACAAATTATTGTTATTCAGATGGAAATGGATATTCTTCACCCCAACATGATGCGTGCCAAGTCATATTAGATTTTTGAAGAAATATTGAAAATGAGAAATCCCTCTATACCCCCTCTGACGACCCGACAATGATTTCTGTTGACGAATTATTGTTATTCAGATGGACATGGATACTTTGCACCCCACCAGGATGCGTGCCAAGTCATATTAGATTTTTGAAGAAATTTTGAAAATGAAAAATCCCTCTATACCCCCTCCAACGACCCGTCAATGATTTCTGTTGACAAATTATTGTTATTCAGATGGAAATGGATATTCTGCACCCAACCATGATGAGTGCCAAGTCATATTAGATTTTTGAAGAAATTTTGAAAATGAAAAATCCCTCTATATCCCCTCTAACGACCCGACAATGATTTCTGTCGTCGAATTATTGTTATTCAGATGGAAATAGATATTCTGCACCCCACCATGATGCGTGCCAAGTCATATTAGATTTTTGAAGAAATTTTGAAAATGAAAAATCCCTCTATTCCCCCTCTAACGACCCGTCAATGATTTCTGTTGACGACTTATTGTTATTCAGATGGAAATAGATATTCTGCACCCCACTATGATGCGTGCCAAGTCTTATTTGATTTTGAGGTAATTTTGAAAATGAGAAATCTCTGAATACTCCCTTTAACGACCCGACAATGATTTCTGTCGACAAATTATTGTTATTCAGATGGAAATAGATATTCTGCACCCCACCATGATGCGTGCCAAGTCATATTAGATTTTTGAAGAAATATTGAAAATGAGAAATCCCTCTATACTCCCTCTGACGACCCGACAATGATTTCTGTTGACGAATTATTGTTATTCAGATGGACATGGATACTTTGCACCCCACCATGATGCGTGCCAAGTCATATTTGATTTTTGAAGAAATTTTGAAAATGAAAAATCCCTCTATACCATCTCCAACGACCCGTCAATGATTTCTGTTGACAAATTATCGTTATTCAGATGGAAATAGATATTCTGCACCCCACTATGATGCGTGCCAAGTCATATTAGATTTTTGAAGAAATATTGAAAGTGAGAAATCCCTCTATACCCCCTCCAACGACCCGTCAATGATTTCTGTTGACGAATTATTGTTATATAGATGGAAATGGATATTCTGTACCCCACCATGATGCGGGCCAAGTCATATTAGAATTTTGAAGAAATATTGAAAATGAAAAATCCCTCTATTCCCCCTCTAACGATCCGTCAATGATTTCTGTTGACGACTTATTGTTTTTCAGATAGAAATAGATATTCTGCACCCCACTATGATGCGTGCCAAGTCATATTTGATTTTGAGGTAATTTTGAAAATGATAAAATCCCTCTATACCCCCTCTGACGACCCGACAATGATTTCTGGTGACAAATTATTGATATTGAGATATACATGAATATTCTGCACCCCACCATGTTGCGTGCCAAGTCATATTTGATTTTGAGGTAATTTTGAAAATGATAAAATCCTTCTATACCCCCTCTGACGACCCGACAATGATTTCTGGTGACAAATTATTGATAATGAGATATATATGAATATTCTGCACCCCACCATGATGCGTGCCAAGTCATATTTGATTTTTGAAGTCATTTTGAAAAAGAAAAATCCCTCTATACCCCCTCTAACGACCCGACAATGAGTTCTGTTCACGAATTATCGTTATTCAGATGATAATAGATATTCTGCACCCCATCATGATGCGTGCCAAGTCATATTGGATATTTGAAGAAATATTGAAAATGAAAAATCCCTCTATACCCCCTCTAACGACCCGACAATGATTTCTGTTGACGAATTATTGTTATTCAGATGGAAATAAATATTCTGCACCCCACCATGATGCGTGCCAAGTCAAATTGGATTCTTGAAGAAATATTGAAAATGAAAAATCTCTCTATACCCCCTCTAACGACCCGACAATGATTTCTGTCGACGAATTATTGTTATTCAGATGGAAATAGATATTCTGCACCCCGCCATGATGCGTGCCAAGTCATATTAGATTTTTGAAGAAATTTTGAAAATGAAAAATCCCTCTATTCCCCCTCTAACGACCCGTCAATGATTTCTGTTGACGACTTATTGTTATTCAGATGGAAATAGATATTCTGCACCCCACTATGATGCGTGCCAAGTCTTATTTGATTTTGAGGTAATTTTGAAAATGAGAAATCTCTGAATACTCCCTTTAACGACCCGACAATGATTTCTCTCGACAAATTATTGTTATTCAGATGGAAATAGATATTCTGCACCCCACCATGATGCGTGCCAAGTCATATTAGATTTTTGAAGAAATATTGAAAATGAGAAATCCCTCTATACCCCCTCTGACGACCCGACAATGATTTCTGTTGACGAATTATTGTTATTCAGATGGACATGGATACTTTGCACCCCACCATGATGCGTGCCAAGTCATATTTGATTTTTGAAGAAATTTTGAAAATGAAAAATCCCTCTATACCCCCTCCAACGACACGTCAATGATTTCTGTTGACAAATTATTGTTAGTTAGATGGAAATAGATATTCTGCACCCCACTATGATGCGTGCCAAGTCATATTAGATTTTTGAAGAAATATTGAAAATGAGAAATCCCTCTATACCCCCTCCAACGACCCGTCAATGATTTCTGTTGACGAATTATTGTTATATAGATGGAAATGGATATTCTGTACCCCACTATGATGCGTGCCAAGTCATATTTGATTTTGAGGTAATTTTGAAAATGATAAAATCCCTCTATACCCCCTCTGACGACCCGACAATGATTTCTGGTGACAAATTATTGATATTGAGATGGATATGAAAATTCTGCACCCCACCATGTTGCGTGCCAAGTCATATTTGATTTTGAGGTAATTTTGAAAATGAAAAATCCCTCTATACCCCCTCTGACGACCCGACAATGATTTCTGATGACAAATTATCGATATTGAGATATAAATGGATATTCTGTACCCCACCATGATGCGTGCCAAGTCATATTTGATTTTTGAAGTCATTTTGAAAAAGAAAAATCCCTCTATACCCCCTCTAACGACCCGACAATGAGTTCTTTTCACGAACTATTGTTATTCAGATGAAAATAGATATTCTGCACCCCACCATGATGCGTGCCAAGTCAAATTGGATTCTTGAAAAAATATGGAAAATGAAAAATGTCTCTATACCCCCTCTAACGACCCGACAATGATTTCTGTTGACGAATTATCGTTATCCAGATGGAAATGAATATTCTGCACCCCACCATGTTGCGTGCCAAGTCATATTTGATTATGAGGTACTTTTGAAAATGAAAAATCCCTCTATAGCCCCTCCAACGACCCGTCAATGATTTCTGTTGACGAATTATTGTTATTCTGATGGAAATTAATATTCTGCACTCCACCATGTTGCGTGCCAAGTCATATTTGATTTTGAGGTAATTTTGAAAATGAAAAACCCTCTAATCCCCCTCTGACGACCCGACAATGATTTCTGTTGAGAAAATCATTGTTATTGAGATGGAAATGGATAATCTGTACCCCACCATGATGCGTGCCAAGTCATATTAGATTATTGAAGAAATTTTGAAAATGAAAAATCCCTCTATACCCCCTCCAACGACCCGTCAATGATTTCTGTTGACGAATTATTGTTATTTAGATGGAAGTGGATATTCTGCACCCCACCCTGATGCGTGCCAAGTCATATTTGATTTTGAGGTAATTTTGAAAATGAAAAATCCCTCTATACCCCCTCTAACGACCCGACAATGATTTCTGTTGACGAATTATTGTTATTCAGATGGAAATGGATATTCTGCACCCCACCATGAAGCGTGCCAAGTCATATTAGATTTTTGAAGAAATTTTGAAAATGAAAAATCCCTCTATACCCCCTCCAACGACCCGTCAATGATTTCCGCTGACAAATTATTGTTATTCAGATGGAAATGGATATTCTGCACCCCACCATGATGCGTGCCAAGTCATATTGGATTTTTGAAGAAATATTGAAAATGAAAAATCCCTCTATACCCCCTCTAACGTCCCGACAATGATTTCTGTCTACGAATTATTGTTATTTAGATGGAAATGGATATTCTGCACCCCACCATAATGCGTGCCAAGTCATATTTGATTTTGAGGTAATTTTGAAAATGAAAAATCCCTCTATACCTCCTCTGACGACCCGACAATGATTTTTGTTAACAAATTATTGTTATTGAGATGGAAATGGATATTCTTGTACCCCACTATGATAAGTGCCAAGTCATATTTGATTTTTGAAGTCATTTTGAAAATGAAAAATCCCTCTATACCCCCTCTAACGACCCGGCAATGATATCTGTCGACGAATTATTGTTATTCAGATGGAAATAGATATTCTGCACCCCACCATGATGCGTGCCAAGTCATATTTGATTTTGAGGTAATTTTGAAAATGAAAAATCCCTCTATATCCCCTATGACGACCCGACAATGATTTCTGTTAACAAATTATTGTTTTCGAGATGGAAATGGATATTATGTACCCCACTATGATGCGTTCCAAGTCATATTTGATTTTTGAAGAAATATTGAAAATGAGAAATCCCTCTATACCCCCTCCAACGACCCGTCAATGTTTTCTGTTGACGAATTATTGTTATTTAGATGGAAATGGATATTCTGCACCCCACCATGATGCGTGCCAAGTCATATTTGATTTTGAGGTAATTTTGAAAATGAAAAATCCCTCTATACCCCCTCTGACGACCTGACAATGATTTCTGTCGACGAATTATTGTTATTCAAATGGAAATGGATATTCTGCACCCCACCATGATGCTTGCCAAGTCAAATTGGAGTTTTGAAGATATCTTGAAACTGAAAAATCTCTCTTTACCCCCTCTGACGACCCGACAATGATTTCTGTTGACGAATTATTGTTATTCAGATGGACATGGATACTTTGCACCCCACCATGATGCGTGCCAAGTCATATTAGATTTTTGAAGAAATATTGAAAATGAAAAATCCCTCTATTTCCCCTTTAACGACCCGACAATGATTTCTGTTGACAAATTATTGTTATTAAGATGGAAATGGATATTCTGCACCCCACTATGTTGCGTGCCAAGTCATATTTGATTTTGAGGTAATTTTGAAAATAAAAAATCCCTCTATACCCCCTCTAACGACCCGACAATGATTTCTGTTGACAAATTATTGTTACTCAAATGGCAATGGATATTCTGCACCCCACCATGATGCGTGCCAAGTCATATTAGAATTTTGAAGAAATTTTGAAAATGAAAAATCCCTCTATACCCCCTCCAACTACCCGTCAATGATTTCTGTTGACGACTTATTGTTATTCAGATGGAAATGGATATTCTGCACCCCACTATGATGCGTGCCAAGTCATATTTGATTTTGAGGTAATTTTGAAAATGAAAAATCCCTCTATACCCCCTCTGACGACCCGACAATGATTTCTGGTGACAAATTATTATATTGAGATGGAAATGGATATTCTGTACCCCACCATGATGCGTGCCAAGTCATATTTGATTTTTGAAGTCATTTTGAAAATGAAAAATCCCTCTATACCCCCTCTGACGACCCGACAATGATTTCTGTCGACGAATTATTGTTATTCAGATGGAAATGGATATTCTGCACCCCACCATGATGCGTGCCAAGTCAAATTGGATTTTTGAAGAAATATTGAAAATGAAAAATATCTCTATACCCCCTCTAACGTCCCGACAATGATTTCTGTTGACAAATTATTGTTATTCAGATGGAAATGAATAGTCTGCACCCCACCATGTTGCGTGCCAAGTCATATTTGATTTTGAGGTAATTTTGAAAATGAAAAATCCCTCTATACCCCCTCTAACGACCCGGCAATGATATCTGTCGACGAATTATTGTTATTCAGATGGAAATAGATATTCTGCACCCCACCATGATGCGTGCCAAGTCATATTTGATTTTGAGGTAATTTTGAAAATGAAAAATCCCTCTATATCCCCTATGACGACCCGACAATGATTTCTGTTAACAAATTATTGTTTTTGAGATGGAAATGGATATTATGTACCCCACTATGATGCGTTCCAAGTCATATTTGATTTTTGAAGGAATATTGAAAATGAGAAATCCCTCTATACCCCCTCCAACGACCCGTCAATGTTTTCTGTTGACGAATTATTGTTATTTAGATGGAAATGGATATTCTGCACCCCACCATGATGCGTGCCAAGTCATATTTGATTTTGAGGTAATTTTGAAAATGAAAAATCCCTCTATACCCCCTCTGACGACCTGACAATGATTTCTGTCGACGAATTATTGTTATTCAAATGGAAATGGATATTCTGCACCCCACCATGATGCTTGCCAAGTCAAATTGGAGTTTTGAAGATATCTTGAAACTGAAAAATCTCTCTTTACCCCCTCTGACGACCCGACAATGATTTCTGTTGACGAATTATTGTTATTCAGATGGACATGGATACTTTGCACCCCACCATGTTGCGTGCCAAGTCATATTAGATTTTTGAAGAAATATTGAAAATGAAAAATCCCTCTATTTCCCCTTTAACGACCCGACAATGATTTCTGTTGACAAATTATTGTTATTAAGATGGAAATGGATATTCTGCACCCCACTATGTTGCGTGCCAAGTCATATTTGATTTTGAGGTAATTTTGAAAATAAAAAATCCCTCTATACCCCCTCTAACGACCCGACAATGATTTCTGTTGACAAATTATTGTTACTCAAATGGCAATGGATATTCTGCACCCCACCATGATGCGTGCCAAGTCATATTAGAATTTTGAAGAAATTTTGAAAATGAAAAATCCCTCTATACCCCCTCCAACTACCCGTCAATGATTTCTGTTGACGACTTATTGTTATTCAGATGGAAATGGATATTCTGCACCCCACTATGATGCGTGCCAAGTCATATTTGATTTTGAGGTAATTTTGAAAATGAAAAATCCCTCTATACCCCCTCTGACGACCCGACAATGATTTCTGGTGACAAATTATTATATTGAGATGGAAATGGATATTCTTTACCCCACCATGATGCGTGCCAAGTCATATTTGATTTTTGAAGTCATTTTGAAAATGAAAAATCCCTCTATACCCCCTCTGACGACCCGACAATGATTTCTGTCGACGAATTATTGTTATTCAGATGGAAATGGATATTCTGCACCCCACCATGATGCGTGCCAAGACAAATTGGATTTTTGAAGAAATATTGAAAATGAAAAATATCTCTATACCCCCTCTGACGACCCGACAATGATTTCTGTCGACGAATTATTGTTATTCAGATAGAAATAGATATTCTGCACCCCACTATGATGCGTGCCAAGTCATATCTGATTTTGAGGTAATTTTGAAAATGATAAAATCCCTCTATACCCCCTCTGACGACCCGACAATGATTTCTGGTAATAAATTATTGATATTGAGATGGAAATGAATATTCTGCACCCCACCATGTTGCGTGCCAAGTCATATTTGATTTTGAGGTAATTTTGAAAATGAAAAATCCCTCTATACCCCCTCTAACGACCCGACAATGATTTCTGTCGACGAATTATTGTTATTCAGATGGAAATGAATATTCTGCACCCCACCAAGTTGCGTGCCAAGTCATTTTTGATTTTGAGGTAATTTTGAAAATGAAAAATCCCTCTATATCCCCTCTAACGACCCGACAATGATTTCTGTTGACGAATTATTTTTATTCAGATAGAAATGAATATTCTGCACCCCACTATGTTGCGTGCCAAGTCATATTTGATTTTGAGGTAATTTTGAAAATGAAAAATCCCTCTATACCCCCCATAACGATCCGACAATGATTTCTTTCGACGAATTATTGTTATTCAGATAGAAATAGATATTCTGCACCCCACCATGATGCGTGCCAAGTCATATTGGATTTTTGAAGAAATATTGAAAATGAGAAATCACTCTATACCCCCTCCAACGACCCGTCAATGATTTCTGTTGACGAATTATTGTTATTTAGATGGAAATGGATATTCTGCACCCCACCATGATGCGTGCCAAGTCATATTTGATTTTGAGGTACTTTTGAAAATGAAAAATCCCTCTATACCCCCTCTAACGACCCGACAATGATTTCTGTCGACGAATCATTGTTATTCAGATGGAAATAGATATTCTGCACCCCACCATGATGCGTGCCAAGTCATATTAGATTTTTGAAGAAATATTGAAAATGAGAAATCCCTCTATACCCCCTTCAACGACCCGTCAATGATTTCTGTTGACGAATTATTGTTATACAGATGGAAATGGATATTCTGCACCCCACCATGATGCGTGCCAAGTCATATTTGATTTTGAGGTAAATTTGAAAACGAAAAATCCCTCTATACCCCCTCTGACGACCCGACAATGATTTCTGTTAACAAATTATTGTTATTGAGATGGAAATGGATATTCTGTACCCCACTATGATGCGTGCCAAGTCATATTTGATTTTTGAAGTCATTTTGAAAATGAAAAATCCCTCTATACCCCCTCTGACGATCCGACAATGATTTCTGTCGACAAATTATTGTTATTCAGATAGAAATGGATATTCTGCACCACAACATGATGCGTGCCAAGTCATATTAGATTTTTGAAGAAATATTGAAAATGAGAAATCCCTCTATACCCCCTCTGACGACCCGACAATGATTTCTGTTGACGAATTATTGTTATTCAGATGGATATGGATACTTTGCACCCCACCAGGATGCGTGCCAAGTCATATTAGATTTTTGAAGAAATTTTGAAAATGAAAAATCCCTCTATACCCCCTCCAACGACCCGTCAATGATTTCTGTTGACAAATTATTGTTATTCAGATGGAAATGGATATTCTGCACCCCACCATGATGCGTGCCAAGTCATATTAGATTTTTGAAGAAATTTTGAAAATGAAAAATCTTTCTATACCCCCTCTAACGACCCGTCAATGATTTCTGTTGACGAATTATCGTTATCCAGATGGAAATGAATATTCTGCACCCGACCATGTTGCGTGCCAAGTCTTATTTGATTTTGAGGTAATTTTGAAAATGAGAAATCTCTGAATACTCCCTTTAACGACCCGACAATGATTTCTGTCGACAAATTATTGTTATTCAGATGGAAATAGATATTCTGCACCCCACCATGATGCGTGCCAAGTCATATTAGATTTTTGAAGAAATATTGAAAATGAGAAATCCCTCTATACCCCCTCTGACGACCCGACAATGATTTCTGTTGACGGATTATTGTTATTGAGATGGACATGGATACTTTGCACCCCACCATGATGCGTGCCAAGTCATATTAGATTTTTGAAGAAATTTTGAAAATGAAAAATCCCTCTATACCCCCTCCAACGACCCGTCAATGATTTCTGTTGACAAATTATTGTTATTCAGATGGAAACAGATATTCTGCACCCCACCATGATGCGTGCCAAGTCATATTAGATTTTTGAAGAAATTTTGAAAATGAAAAATCCCTCTATATCCCCTCTAACGATTTGTCAATGATTTCTGTTGAAAAATTATTGTTATTCAGATGGAAATGGATATTCTGCACCCCACCATGATGCGTGCCAAGTCATATTGGAGTTTTGAAGAAATATTGAAAATGAAAAATCACTCTATACCCCCTCCAACGACCCGTCAATGATTTCTGTTGACAAATTATTGATATTCAGATGGAAATGGATATTCTGCACCCCACCATGATGCGTGCCAAGTCATATTAGATTTTTGAAGAAATTTTGAAAATGAGAAATCCCTCTATACCCTCTCTGACGACCCGACAATGATTTCTGTTGACGAATTATTGTTATTCAGATGTACATGGATACTTTGCACCCCACCATGTTGCGTGCCAAGTCATATTAGATTTTTGAAGAAATATTGAAAATGAAAAATCCCTCTATTTCCCCTTTAACGACCCGACAATGATTTCTGTTGACAAATTATTGTTATTAAGATGGAAATGGATATTCTGCACCCCACTATGTTGCGTGCCAAGTCATATTTGATTTTGAGGTAATTTTGAAAATAAAAAATCCCTCTATACCCCCTCTAACGACCCGACAATGATTTCTGTTGACAAATTATTGTTACTCAAATGGCAATGGATATTCTGCACCCCACCATGATGCGTGCCAAGTCATATTTGATTTTGAGGTACTTTTGAAAATGAAAAATCCCTCTATAGCCCCTCCAACGACCCGTCAATGATTTCTGTTGACGAATTATTGTTATTCTGATGGAAATTAATATCCTGCACTCCACCATGTTGCGTGCCAAGTCATATTTGATTTTGAGGTAATTTTGAAAATGAAAAACCCTCTATTCCCCCTCTGACGACCCGACAATGATTTCTGTTGAGAAATCATTGTTATTCAGATGGAAATGGATATTCTGCACCCCACCATGATGCGTGCCAAGTCATATTGGATTTTTGAAGAAATATTGAAAATGAAAAATCACTCTATACCCCCTCCAACGACCCGTCAATGATTTCTGTTGACAAATTATTGATATTCAGATGGAAATGGATATTCTGCACCCCACCATGATGCGTGCCAAGTCATATTAGATTTTTGAAGAAATTTTGAAAATGAGAAATCCCTCTATACCCCCTCCAACGACCCGTCAATGACTTCTGTTGACAAATTATTGATATTCAGATGGAAATGGATATTCTGCACCCCACCATGATGCGTGCCAAGACATATTAGAGTTTTGAAGAAATTTTGAAAATGAAAAATCCCTCTATACCCCCTCCAACGACCCGTCAATGATTTCTGTTGACGACTTATTGTTATTCAGATGGAAATGGATATTCTGCACCCCACCATGATGCGTGCCAAGTTATATTAGATTTTTGAAGAAATATTGAAAATGAGAAATCCCTCTATACCCCCTCCAACGACCCGTCAATGAATTCTGTTGACGAATTATTGTAATATAGATGGAAATGGATATTCTGCACCCCATCATGATGCGTGCCAAGTCATATTTGATTTTGAGGTACTTTTGAAAATGAAAAATCCCTCTATAGCCCCTCTGACGACCCGACAATGATTTCTGTTGAGAAATCATTGTTATTCAGATGGAAATGGATATTCTGCACCCCACCATGAAGCGTGCCAAGTCATATTAGATTTTTGAAGAAAATTTGAAAATGAAAAATCCCTCTATACCCCCTCCAACGACCCGTCAATGATTTCTGCTGACAAATTATTGTTATTCAGATGGAAATGGATATTCTGCACCCCACCATGATGCGTGCCATGTCATATTTGATTTTGAGGTAATTTTGAAAATGTAAAATCCCTCTATACCCCCTCTAACGACCCGACAGTGAGTTCTGTTGACGAATTATTGTTATTCAGATTATAATGGATATTCTGCACCCCACCATGATGCGTGCCAAGTCATATTGGATTTTTGAAGAAATATTGAAAATGAAAAATCCCTCTATACCCCCTCTAACGACCCGACAATGATTTCTGTCTACGAATTATTGTTATTTAGATGGAAATGGATATTCTGTACCCCACCATGATGCGTGCCAAGTCATATTTGAATTTTGAAGTCATTTTGAAAATGAGAAATCCCCCTATACACCCTCTAACGACCCGTCAATGAGTTCTGTTGACGAATTATTGTTATTCTGATGGAAATTAATATCCTGCACTCCACCATGTTGCGTGCCAAGTCATATTTGATTTTGAGGTAATTTTGAAAATGAAAAACCCTCTATTCCCCCTCTGACGACCCGACAATGATTTCTGTTTAGAAATCATTGTTATTCAGATGGAAATGGATATTCTGCACCCCACCATGAAGCGTGCCAAGTCATATTAGATTTTTGAAGAAATTTTGAAAATGAAAAATCCCTCTATACCCCCTCCAACGACCCGTCAATGATTTCTGCTGACAAATTATTGTTATTCAGATGGAAATGGATATTCTGCACCCCACCATGATGCGTGCCATGTCATATTTGATTTTGAGGTAATTTTGAAAATGTAAAATCCCTCTATACCCCCTCTAACGACCCGACAGTGAGTTCTGTTGACGAATTATTGTTATTCAGATTATAATGGATATTCTGCACCCCACCATGATGCGTGCCAAGTCATATTTGATTTTGAGGTAATTTTGAAAATGAGAAATCCCTCTATACCCCCTCTAACGACCCGACAATGATTTCTGTCGACGAATTATTGTTATTCAGATAGAAATAGATATTCTGCACCCTACTATGATGCGTGCCAAGTCATATTAGATTTTTGATGAAATATTGAAAATGAAAAATCCCTCTATTCCCCCTCTAACGACCCGACAATGATTTCTGTTGACAAATTATTGTTATTCAGATGGAAATGGATATTCTGCACCCCACCATGTTGCGTGCCAAGTCATATTTGATTTTGAGGTAATTTTGAAAATGAAAAATCCCTCTATACCGCCTCTAACGACCCGACAATGATATCGGTTGACAAATTATTGTTATTCAAATGGCAATAGATATTCTGCTCCCCACTATGATGCGTGCCAAGTCATATTTGATTTTGAGGTAATTTTGAAAATGAAAAATTCCGTCTATACCCCCTCTAGCGACACGACAATGATTTCTGTCGACGAATTATTGTTATTCTGGTAGAAATAGATATTCTGCACCCCACCATGATACGTGCCAAGTCATATTAGATTTTTGAAGAAATATTGAAAATGAGAAATCCCTCTATACCCCCTCCAACGACCCGTCAATGATTTCTGTTGACGAATTATTGTTATATAGATGGAAATGGATATTCTGTACCCCACCATGATGCGTGCCAAGTCATATTAGATTTTTGAAGAAATATTGAAAATGAAAAATCCCTCTATTCCCCCTCTAACGACCCGACAATGATTTCTGTTGACGAATTATTTTTATTCAGATAGAAATGAATATTCTGCACCCCACTATGTTGCGTGCCAAGTCATATTTGATTTTGAGGTAATTTTGAAAATGAAAAATCCCTCTATATCCCCTCTAACGACCCGACAATGATTTCTGTTGACGAATTATTTTTATTCAGATAGAAATGAATATTCTGCACCCCACTATGTTGCGTGCCAAGTCATATTTGATTTTGAGGTAATTTTGAAAATGAAAAATCCCTCTATACCCCCCATAACGATCCGACAATGATTTCTGTCGACGAATTATTGTTATTCAGATAGAAATAGATATTCTGCACCCCACCACGATGCGTGCCAAGTCATATTGGATTTTTGAAGAAATATTGAAAATGAGAAATCCCTCTATACCCCCTCCAACGACCCGTCAATGATTTCTGTTGACGAATTATTGTTATCTAGATGGAAATGGATATTCTGCACCCCACCATGATGCGTGCCAAGTCATATTTGATTTTGAGGTACTTTTGAAAATGAAAAATCCCTCTATACCCCCTCTAACGACCCGACAATAATTTCTGTCGACGAATCATTGTTATTCAGATGGAAATAGATATTCTGCACCCCACCATGATGCGTGCCAAGTCATATTAGATTTTTGAAGAAATATTGAAAATGAGAAATCCCTCTATACCCCCTCCAACGACCCGTCAATGATTTCTGTTGACGAATTATTGTTATATAGATGGAAATGGATATTCTGCACCCCACCATGATGCGTGCCAAGTCATATTTGATTTTGAGGTATATTTGAAAATGTAAAATCCCTCTATACCCCCTCTGACGACCCGACAATGATTTCTGTTAACAAATTATTGTTATTGAGATGGAAATGGATATTCTGTACCCCACTATGATGCGTGCCAGGTCATATTTGATTTTTGAAGACATTTTGAAAATGAAAAATCCCTCTATATCCCCTCTAACGACCCGACAATGATTTCTGTTGACGAATTACTTTTATTCAGATAGAAATGAATATTCTGCACCCCACTATGTTGCGTGCCAAGTCATATTTGATTTTGAGGTAATTTTGAAAATGAAAAATCCCTCTATACCCCCCATAACGATCCGACAATGATTTCTGTCGACGAATTATTGTTATTCAGATAGAAATAGATATTCTGCACCCCACCATGATGCGTGCCAAGTCATATTGGATTTTTGAAGAAATATTGAAAATGAGAAATCCCTCTATACCCCCTCCAACGACCCGTCAATGATTTCTGTTGACGAATTATTGTTATCTAGATGGAAATGGATATTCTGCACCCCACCATGATGCGTGCCAAGTCATATTTGATTTTGAGGTACTTTTGAAAATGAAAAATCCCTCTATACCCCCTCTAACGACCCGACAATAATTTCTGTCGACGAATCATTGTTATTCAGATGGAAATAGATATTCTGCACCCCACCATGATGCGTGCCAAGTCATATTAGATTTTTGAAGAAATATTGAAAATGAGAAATCCCTCTATACCCCCTCCAACGACCCGTCAATGATTTCTGTTGACGAATTATTGTTATATAGATGGAAATGGATATTCTGCACCCCACCATGATGCGTGCCAAGTCATATTTGATTTTGAGGTATATTTGAAAATGTAAAATCCCTCTATACCCCCTCTGACGACCCGACAATGATTTCTGTTAACAAATTATTGTTATTGAGATGGAAATGGATATTCTGTACCCCACTATGATGCGTGCCAAGTCATATTTGATTTTTGAAGACATTTTGAAAATGAAAAATCCCTCTATACCCCCTCTGACGACCCTACAATGATTTCTGTCGACAAATTATTGTTATTCACATAGAAATGGATATTCTGCACCCCAACATGATGCGTGCCAAGTCATATTAGATTTTTGAAGAAATATTGAAAATGAGAAATCCCTCTATACCCCCTCTGACGACCCGACAATGATTTCTGTTGACGAATTATTGTTATTCAGATGGACATGGATACTTTGCACCCCACCAGGATGCGTGCCAAGTCATATTAGATTTTTGAAGAAATTTTGAAAATGAAAAATCCCTCTATACCCCCTCCAACGACCCGTCAATGATTTCTGTTGACAAATTATTGTTATTCAGATGGAAATGGATATTCTGCACCCCACCATGATGCGTGCCAAGTCATATTAGATTTTTGAAGAAATTTTGAAAATGAAAAATCTTTCTATACCCCCTCTAACGACCCGTCAATGATTTCTGTTGACGAATTATCGTTATCCAGATGGAAATGAATATTCTGCACCCGACCATGTTGCGTGCCAAGTCTTATTTGATTTTGAGGTAATTTTGAAAATGAGAAATCTCTGAATACTCCCTTTAACGACCCGACAATGATTTCTGTCGACAAATTATTGTTATTCAGATGGAAATAGATATTCTGCACCCCACCATGATGCGTGCCAAGTCATATTAGATTTTTGAAGAAATATTGAAAATGAGAAATCCCTCTATACCCCCTCTGACGACCCGACAATGATTTCTGTTGACGAATTATTGTTATTCAGATGGACATGGATACTTTGCACCCCACCATGATGCGTGCCAAGTCATATTAGATTTTTTAAGAAATTTTGAAAATGAAAAATCCCTCTATACCCCCTCCAACGACCCGTCAATGATTTCTGTTGACAAATTATTGTTATTCAGATGGAAATAGATATTCTGCACCCCACCATGATGCGTGCCAAGTCATATTAGATTTTTGAAGAAATTTTGAAAATGAAAAATCCCTCTATATCCCCTCTAACGACCCGACAATGATTTCTCTCGACGAATTATTGTTATTCAGATGGAAATAGATATTCTGCACCCCGCCATGATGCGTGCCAAGTCATATTAGATTTTTGAAGAAATTTTGAAAATGAAAAATCCCTCTATACCCCCTCCAACGACCCGTCAATGATTTCTGTTGACAAATTATTGTTATTCAGATGGAAACAGATATTCTGCACCCCACCATGATGCGTGCCAAGTCATATTAGATTTTTGAAGAAATTTTGAAAATGAAAAATCCCTCTATATCCCCTCTAACGATTTGTCAATGATTTCTGTTGAAAAATTATTGTTATTCAGATGGAAATGGATATTCTGCACCCCACCATGATGCGTGCCAAGTCATATTGGATTTTTGAAGAAATATTGAAAATGAAAAATCACTCTATACCCCCTCCAACGACCCGTCAATGATTTCTGTTGACAAATTATTGATATTCAGATGGAAATGGATATTCTGCACCCCACCATGATGCGTGCCAAGTCATATTAGATTTTTGAAGAAATTTTGAAAATGAGAAATCCCTCTATACCCTCTCTGACGACCCGACAATGATTTCTGTTGACGAATTATTGTTATTCAGATGTACATGGATACTTTGCACCCCACCATGTTGCGTGCCAAGTCATATTAGATTTTTGAAGAAATATTGAAAATGAAAAATCCCTCTATTTCCCCTTTAACGACCCGACAATGATTTCTGTTGACAAATTATTGTTATTAAGATGGAAATGGATATTCTGCACCCCACTATGTTGCGTGCCAAGTCATATTTGATTTTGAGGTAATTTTGAAAATAAAAAATCCCTCTATACCCCCTCTAACGACCCGACAATGATTTCTGTTGACAAATTATTGTTACTCAAATGGCAATGGATATTCTGCACCCCACCATGATGCGTGCCAAGTCATATTTGATTTTGAGGTACTTTTGAAAATGAAAAATCCCTCTATAGCCCCTCCAACGACCCGTCAATGATTTCTGTTGACGAATTATTGTTATTCTGATGGAAATTAATATCCTGCACTCCACCATGTTGCGTGCCAAGTCATATTTGATTTTGAGGTAATTTTGAAAATGAAAAACCCTCTATTCCCCCTCTGACGACCCGACAATGATTTCTGTTGAGAAATCATTGTTATTCAGATGGAAATGGATATTCTGCACCCCACCATGATGCGTGCCAAGTCATATTGGATTTTTGAAGAAATATTGAAAACGAAAAATCACTCTATACCCCCTCCAACGACCCGTCAATGATTTCTGTTGACAAATTATTGATATTCAGATGGAAATGGATATTCTGCACCCCACCATGATGCGTGCCAAGTCATATTAGATTTTTGAAGAAATTTTGAAAATGAGAAATCCCTCTATACCCCCTCCAACGACCCGTCAATGATTTCTGTTGACAAATTATTGATATTCAGATGGAAATGGATATTCTGCACCCCACCATGATGCGTGCCAAGACATATTAGAGTTTTGAAGAAATTTTGAAAATGAAAAATCCCTCTATACCCCCTCCAACGACCCGTCAATGATTTCTGTTGACGACTTATTGTTATTCAGATGGAAATGGATATTCTGCACCCCACCATGATGCGTGCCAAGTTATATTAGATTTTTGAAGAAATATTGAAAATGAGAAATCCCTCTATACCCCCTCCAACGACCCGTCAATGAATTCTGTTGACGAATTATTGTAATATAGATGGAAATGGATATTCTGCACCCCATCATGATGCGTGCCAAGTCATATTTGATTTTGAGGTACTTTTGAAAATGAAAAATCCCTCTATAGCCCCTCCAACGACCCGTCAATGATTTCTGTTGACGAATTATTGTTATTCTGATGGAAATTAATATCCTGCACTCCACCATGTTGCGTGCCAAGTCATATTTGATTTTGAGGTAATTTTGAAAATGAAAAACCCTCTATTCCCCCTCTGACGACCCGACAATGATTTCTGTTGAGAAATCATTGTTATTCAGATGGAAATGGATATTCTGCACCCCACCATGAAGCGTGCCAAGTCATATTAGATTTTTGAAGAAAATTTGAAAATGAAAAATCCCTCTATACCCCCTCCAACGACCCGTCAATGATTTCTGCTGACAAATTATTGTTATTCAGATGGAAATGGATATTCTGCACCCCACCATGATGCGTGCCATGTCATATTTGATTTTGAGGTAATTTTGAAAATGTAAAATCCCTCTATACCCCCTCTAACGACCCGACAGTGAGTTCTGTTGACGAATTATTGTTATTCAGATTATAATGGATATTCTGCACCCCACCATGATGCGTGCCAAGTCATATTGGATTTTTGAAGAAATATTGAAAATGAAAAATCCCTCTATACCCCCTCTAACGACCCGACAATGATTTCTGTCTACGAATTATTGTTATTTAGATGGAAATGGATATTCTGTACCCCACTATGATGCGTGCCAAGTCATATTTGAATTTTGAAGTCATTTTGAAAATGAGAAATCCCCCTATACACCCTCTAACGACCCGTCAATGAGTTCTGTTGACGAATTATTGTTATTCTGATGGAAATTAATATCCTGCACTCCACCATGTTGCGTGCCAAGTCATATTTGATTTTGAGGTAATTTTGAAAATGAAAAACCCTCTATTCCCCCTCTGACGACCCGACAATGATTTCTGTTTAGAAATCATTGTTATTCAGATGGAAATGGATATTCTGCACCCCACCATGAAGCGTGCCAAGTCATATTAGATTTTTGAAGAAATTTTGAAAATGAAAAATCCCTCTATACCCCCTCCAACGACCCGTCAATGATTTCTGCTGACAAATTATTGTTATTCAGATGGAAATGGATATTCTGCACCCCACCATGATGCGTGCCATGTCATATTTGATTTTGAGGTAATTTTGAAAATGTAAAATCCCTCTATACCCCCTCTAACGACCCGACAGTGAGTTCTGTTGACGAATTATTGTTATTCAGATTATAATGGATATTCTGCACCCCACCATGATGCGTGCCAAGTCATATTTGATTTTGAGGTAATTTTGAAAATGAGAAATCCCTCTATACCCCCTCTAACGACCCGACAATGATTTCTGTCGACGAATTATTGTTATTCAGATAGAAATAGATATTCTGCACCCTACTATGATGCGTGCCAAGTCATATTAGATTTTTGATGAAATATTGAAAATGAAAAATCCCTCTATTCCCCCTCTAACGACCCGACAATGATTTCTGTTGACAAATTATTGTTATTCAGATGGAAATGGATATTCTGCACCCCACCATGTTGCGTGCCAAGTCATATTTGATTTTGAGGTAATTTTGAAAATGAAAAATCCCTCTATACCGCCTCTAACGACCCGACAATGATATCGGTTGACAAATTATTGTTATTCAAATGGCAATAGATATTCTGCTCCCCACTATGATGCGTGCCAAGTCATATTTGATTTTGAGGTAATTTTGAAAATGAAAAATTCCGTCTATACCCCCTCTAACGACACGACAATGATTTCTGTCGACGAATTATTGTTATTCTGATAGAAATAGATATTCTGCACCCCACCATGATACGTGCCAAGTCATATTAGATTTTTGAAGAAATATTGAAAATGAGAAATCCCTCTATACCCCCTCCAACGACCCGTCAATGATTTCTGTTGACGAATTATTGTTATATAGATGGAAATGGATATTCTGTACCCCACCATGATGCGTGCCAAGTCATATTAGATTTTTGAAGAAATATTGAAAATGAAAAATCCCTCTATTCCCCCTCTAACGACCCGACAATGATTTCTGTTGACGAATTATTTTTATTCAGATAGAAATGAATATTCTGCACCCCACTATGTTGCGTGCCAAGTCATATTTGATTTTGAGGTAATTTTGAAAATGAAAAATCCCTCTATATCCCCTCTAACGACCCGACAATGATTTCTGTTGACGAATTATTTTTATTCAGATAGAAATGAATATTCTGCACCCCACTATGTTGCGTGCCAAGTCATATTTGATTTTGAGGTAATTTTGAAAATGAAAAATCCCTCTATACCCCCCATAACGATCCGACAATGATTTCTGTCGACGAATTATTGTTATTCAGATAGAAATAGATATTCTGCACCCCACCATGATGCGTGCCAAGTCATATTGGATTTTTGAAGAAATATTGAAAATGAGAAATCCCTCTATACCCCCTCCAACGACCCGTCAATGATTTCTGTTGACGAATTATTGTTATCTAGATGGAAATGGATATTCTGCACCCCACCATGATGCGTGCCAAGTCATATTTGATTTTGAGGTACTTTTGAAAATGAAAAATCCCTCTATACCCCCTCTAACGACCCGACAATAATTTCTGTCGACGAATCATTGTTATTCAGATGGAAATAGATATTCTGCACCCCACCATGATGCGTGCCAAGTCATATTAGATTTTTGAAGAAATATTGAAAATGAGAAATCCCTCTATACCCCCTCCAACGACCCGTCAATGATTTCTGTTGACGAATTATTGTTATATAGATGGAAATGGATATTCTGCACCCCACCATGATGCGTGCCAAGTCATATTTGATTTTGAGGTATATTTGAAAATGTAAAATCCCTCTATACCCCCTCTGACGACCCGACAATGATTTCTGTTAACAAATTATTGTTATTGAGATGGAAATGGATATTCTGTACCCCACTATGATGCGTGCCAGGTCATATTTGATTTTTGAAGACATTTTGAAAATGAAAAATCCCTCTATATCCCCTCTAACGACCCGACAATGATTTCTGTTGACGAATTACTTTTATTCAGATAGAAATGAATATTCTGCACCCCACTATGTTGCGTGCCAAGTCATATTTGATTTTGAGGTAATTTTGAAAATGAAAAATCCCTCTATACCCCCCATAACGATCCGACAATGATTTCTGTCGACGAATTATTGTTATTCAGATAGAAATAGATATTCTGCACCCCACCATGATGCGTGCCAAGTCATATTGGATTTTTGAAGAAATATTGAAAATGAGAAATCCCTCTATACCCCCTCCAACGACCCGTCAATGATTTCTGTTGACGAATTATTGTTATCTAGATGGAAATGGATATTCTGCACCCCACCATGATGCGTGCCAAGTCATATTTGATTTTGAGGTACTTTTGAAAATGAAAAATCCCTCTATACCCCCTCTAACGACCCGACAATAATTTCTGTCGACGAATCATTGTTATTCAGATGGAAATAGATATTCTGCACCCCACCATGATGCGTGCCAAGTCATATTAGATTTTTGAAGAAATATTGAAAATGAGAAATCCCTCTATACCCCCTCCAACGACCCGTCAATGATTTCTGTTGACGAATTATTGTTATATAGATGGAAATGGATATTCTGCACCCCACCATGATGCGTGCCAAGTCATATTTGATTTTGAGGTATATTTGAAAATGTAAAATCCCTCTATACCCCCTCTGACGACCCGACAATGATTTCTGTTAACAAATTATTGTTATTGAGATGGAAATGGATATTCTGTACCCCACTATGATGCGTGCCAGGTCATATTTGATTTTTGAAGACATTTTGAAAATGAAAAATCCCTCTATACCCCCTCTGACGACCCTACAATGATTTCTGTCGACAAATTATTGTTATTCACATAGAAATGGATATTCTGCACCCCAACATGATGCGTGCCAAGTCATATTAGATTTTTGAAGAAATATTGAAAATGAGAAATCCCTCTATACCCCCTCTGACGACCCGACAATGATTTCTGTTGACGTATTATTGTTATTCAGATGGACATGGATACTTTGCACCCCACCAGGATGCGTGCCAAGTCATATTAGATTTTTGAAGAATTTTTGAAAATGAAAAATCCCTCTATACCCCCTCCAACGACCCGTCAATGATTTCTGTTGACAAATTATTGTTATTCAGATGGAAATGGATATTCTGCACCCCACCATGATGCGTGCCAAGTCATATTAGATTTTTGAAGAAATTTTGAAAATGAAAAATCTTTCTATACCCCCTCTAACGACCCGTCAATGATTTCTGTTGACGAATTATCGTTATCCAGATGGAAATGAATATTCTGCACCCGACCATGTTGCGTGCCAAGTCTTATTTGATTTTGAGGTAATTTTGAAAATGAGAAATCTCTGAATACTCCCTTTAACGACCCGACAATGATTTCTGTCGACAAATTATTGTTATTCAGATGGAAATAGATATTCTGCACCCCACCATGATGCGTGCCAAGTCATATTAGATTTTTGAAGAAATATTGAAAATGAGAAATCCCTCTATACCCCCTCTGACGACCCGACAATGATTTCTGTTGACGAATTAATGTTATTCAGATGGACATGGATACTTTGCACCCCACCATGATGCGTGCCAAGTCATATTAGATTTTTTAAGAAATTTTGAAAATGAAAAATCCCTCTATACCCCCTCCAACGACCCGTCAATGATTTCTGTTGACAAATTATTGTTATTCAGATGGAAATAGATATTCTGCACCCCACCATGATGCGTGCCAAGTCATATTAGATTTTTGAAGAAATTTTGAAAATGAAAAATCCCTCTATATCCCCTCTAACGACCCGACAATGATTTCTCTCGACGAATTATTGTTATTCAGATGGAAATAGATATTCTGCACCCCGCCATGATGCGTGCCAAGTCATATTAGATTTTTGAAGAAATTTTGAAAATGAAAAATCCCTCTATAACCCCTCTAACGACCCGTCAATGATTTCTGTTGACAAATTATTGTTATTCAGATGAAAATGGATATTCTGCACCCCACCATGATGCGTGCCAAGTCATATTGGATTTTTGAAGAAATATTGAAAATGAAAAATCACTCTATACCCTCTCCAACGACCCGTCAATGATTTCTGCTGACAAATTATTGATATTCAGATGGAAATGGATATTCTGCACCCCACCATGATGCGTGCCAAGTCATATTAGATTTT
Source organism: Chrysolina americana (assembly GCA_958502065.1). NCBI lineage: Eukaryota > Metazoa > Arthropoda > Insecta > Coleoptera > Chrysomelidae > Chrysolina > Chrysolina americana. Next base: position 47,974,673 of record OY293415.1, on the reverse strand, counting down.
TGAAGAAATTTTGAAAATGAGAAATCCCTCTATACCCTTTCTGACGACCCGACAATGATTTCTGTTGACGAATTATTGTTATTCAGATGTACATGGATACTTTGCACCCCACCATGATGCGTGCCAAGACATATTAGAGTTTTGAAGAAATTTTGAAAATGAAAAATCCCTCTATACCCCCTCCAACGACCCGTCAATGATTTCTGTTGACGACTTATTGTTATTCAGATGGAAATGGATATTCTGCACCCCACTATGATGCGTGCCAAGTCATATTTGATTTTGGGGTAATTTTGAAAATGAAAAATCCCTCTATACCCCCTCTGACGACCCGACAATGATTTCTGGTGACAAATTATTGATATTGAGATGGAAATGGATATTCTGTACCCCACCATGATGCGTGCCAAGTCATATTTGATTTTTGAAGTCATTTTGAAAATGAAAAATCCTTCTATACCCCTCTAACGACGCGACAATGAGTTCTGTTGACGAATTATTGTTATTCAGATGACAATAAATATTCTGCACCCCACCATGTTGCGTGCCAAGTCATATTTGATTTTGAGGTAATTTTGAAAATGAAAAATCCCTCTATACCCTCTCTAACGACCCGACAAAGATTTCTGTTGACGAATTATTGTTATTCAGATGCAAATGAATATTCTGCACCCCACCATGTTGCGTGCCAAGTCATATTAGATTTTTGAAGAAATATTGAAAATGAGAAATCCCTCTATACCCCCTCCAACGACCCGTCAATGATTTCTGTTGACGAATTATTGTTATTTAGATGAAAATGGATATTCTGCACCCCACCATGATGCGTGCCAAGTCATATTAGATTTTTGAAGAAATTTTGAAAATGAAAAATCTTTCTATACCCCCTCTAACGACCCGTCAATGATTTCTGTTGACGAATTATCGTTATCCAGATGGAAATGAATATTCTGCACCCGACCATGTTGCGTGCCAAGTCTTATTTGATTTTGAGGTAATTTTGAAAATGAGAAATCTCTGAATACTCCCTTTAACGACCCGACAATGATTTCTGTCGACAAATTATTGTTATTCAGATGGAAATAGATATTCTGCACCCCACCATGATGCGTGCCAAGTCATATTAGATTTTTGAAGAAATATTGAAAATGAGAAATCCCTCTATACCCCCTCTGACGACCCGACAATGATTTCTGTTGACGAATTATTGTTATTCAGATGGACATGGATACTTTGCACCCCACCATGATGCGTGCCAAGTCATATTAGATTTTTTAAGAAATTTTGAAAATGAAAAATCCCTCTATACCCCCTCCAACGACCCGTCAATGATTTCTGTTGACAAATTATTGTTATTCAGATGGAAATAGATATTCTGCACCCCACCATGATGCGTGCCAAGTCATATTAGATTTTTGAAGAAATTTTGAAAATGAAAAATCCCTCTATATCCCCTCTAACGACCCGACAATGATTTCTCTCGACGAATTATTGTTATTCAGATGGAAATAGATATTCTGCACCCCGCCATGATGCGTGCCAAGTCATATTAGATTTTTGAAGAAATTTTGAAAATGAAAAATCCCTCTATAACCCCTCTAACGACCCGTCAATGATTTCTGTTGACAAATTATTGTTATTCAGATGAAAATGGATATTCTGCACCCCACCATGATGCGTGCCAAGTCATATTGGATTTTTGAAGAAATATTGAAAATGAAAAATCACTCTATACCCTCTCCAACGACCCGTCAATGATTTCTGCTGACAAATTATTGATATTCAGATGGAAATGGATATTCTGCACCCCACCATGATGCGTGCCAAGTCATATTAGATTTTTGAAGAAATTTTGAAAATGAGAAATCCCTCTATACCCTTTCTGACGACCCGACAATGATTTCTGTTGACGAATTATTGTTATTCAGATGTACATGGATACTTTGCACCCCACCATGATGCGTGCCAAGACATATTAGAGTTTTGAAGAAATTTTGAAAATGAAAAATCCCTCTATACCCCCTCCAACGACCCGTCAATGATTTCTGTTGACGACTTATTGTTATTCAGATGGAAATGGATATTCTGCACCCCACTATGATGCGTGCCAAGTCATATTTGATTTTGGGGTAATTTTGAAAATGAAAAATCCCTCTATACCCCCTCTGACGACCCGACAATGATTTCTGGTGACAAATTATTGATATTGAGATGGAAATGGATATTCTGTACCCCACCATGATGCGTGCCAAGTCATATTTGATTTTTGAAGTCATTTTGAAAATGAAAAATCCTTCTATACCCCTCTAACGACGCGACAATGAGTTCTGTTGACGAATTATTGTTATTCAGATGACAATAAATATTCTGCACCCCACCATGTTGCGTGCCAAGTCATATTTGATTTTGAGGTAATTTTGAAAATGAAAAATCCCTCTATACCCTCTCTAACGACCCGACAAAGATTTCTGTTGACGAATTATTGTTATTCAGATGCAAATGAATATTCTGCACCCCACCATGTTGCGTGCCAAGTCATATTAGATTTTTGAAGAAATATTGAAAATGAGAAATCCCTCTATACCCCCTCCAACGACCCGTCAATGATTTCTGTTGACGAATTATTGTTATTTAGATGAAAATGGATATTCTGCACCCCACCATGATGCGTGCAAAGTCATATTTGATTTTGAGGTAATTTTGAAAATGAAAAATCCCTCTATACCTCCTCTGACGACCCGACAATTATTTCTGTTAACAAATTATTGTTATTGAGATGGAAATGGATATTCTGTACCCCACTATGATGCGTGCCAAGTCATATTTGATTTTTGAAGTCATTTTGAAAATGAAAAATCCCTCTATACTCCCTCTGACGACCCGACAATGATTTCTGTCGACGAATTATTGTTATTCAGATGGAAATGGATATTCTGCACCCCACCGTGATGCGTGCCAAGTCATATTTGATTTTTGAAGTCATTTTGAAAATGAAAAATCCCTCTATACCCCCTCTAACGACCCGACAATGAGTTCTGTTCACGAATTATTGTTATTCAGATGAAAATGGATATTCTGCACCCCACCATGATGCGTGCCAAGTCATATTTGATTTTGAGGTAATTTTGAAAATGAAAAATCCCTCTATACCCGCTCTGACGACCCGACAATGATTTCTGTTGACAAATTATCGATATTGAGATGGAAATGGATATTCTGTACCCCACCATAATGCGTGCCAAGTCATATTTGATTTTTGAAGTCATTTTGAAAATGAAAAATCCCTCTATACCCCCTCTAACGACCCGACAATGAGTTTTGTTCACGAATTATTGTTATTCAGATGGAAATGGATATTCTGCACCCCACCATGATGCGTGCCAGGTCATATTTGATTTTGAGGTAATTTTGAAAATGAAAAATCCCTCTATACCCCCTCTGACGACCCGACAATGATTTCTGTTGACAAATTATCGATATTGAGATGGAAATGGAAATTCTGTACCCCACCATGATGCGTGCCAAGTCATATTTGATTTTTGAAGTCATTTTGAAAATGAAAAATCCCTCTATACCCCCTCTAACGACCCGTCAATGATTTCTGTTGACGAATTATTGTTATTTAGACGAAAATGGATATTCTGCACCCCACCATGATGCGTGCCAAGTCATATTTGATTTTGAGGTAATTTTGAAAATGAAAAATCCCTCTATACCTCCTCTGACGACCCGACAATGATTTCTGTTAACAAATTATTGTTATTGAGATGGAAATGGATATTCTGTACCCCACTTTGATGCGTGCCAAGTCATATTTGATTTTTGAAGTCATTTTGAAAATGAAAAATCCCTCTATACCCCCTCTAACGACCCGTCAATGATTTCTGTTGACGAATTATTGTTATTTAGATGAAAATGGATATTCTGCACCCCACCATGATGCGTGCCAAGTCATATTTGATTTTGAGGTAATTTTGAAAATGAAAAATCCCTCTATACCCCCTCTGACGACCCGACAATGATTTCTGTTGACAAATTATCGATATTGAGATGGAAATGGATATTCTGCACCCCACCATGATGCGTGCCAAGTCATATTTGATTTTGAGGTAATTTTGAAAATGAAAAATCCCTCTATACCCCCTCTGACGACCCGACAATGATTTCTGTTGACAAATTATCGATATTGAGATGGAAATGGAAATTCTGTACCCCACCATGATGCGTGCCAAGTCATATTTGATTTTTGAAGTCATTTTGAAAATGAAAAATCCCTCTATACCCCCTCTAACGACCCGTCAATGATTTCTGTTGACGAATTATTGTTATTTAGACGAAAATGGATATTCTGCACCCCACCATGTTGCGTGCCAAGTCATATTTGATTTTGAGGTAATTTTGAAAATGAAAAATCCCTCTATACCCTCTCTAACGACCCGACAAAGATTTCTGTTGACGAATTATTGTTATTCAGATGCAAATGAATATTCTGCACCCCACTATGATGCGTGCCAAGTCATATTTGATTTTGAGGTAATTTTGAAAATGAAAAATCCCTCTATACCCCCTCTGACGACCCGACAATGATTTCTGGTGACAAATTATTATATTGAGATGGAAATGGATATTCTTTACCCCACCATGATGCGTGCCAAGTCATATTTGATTTTTGAAGTCATTTTGAAAATGAAAAATCCCTCTATACCCCCTCTGACGACCCGACAATGATTTCTGTCGACGAACTATTGTTATTCAGATGGAAATGGATATTCTGCACCCCACCATGATGCGTGCCAAGACAAATTGGATTTTTGAAGAAATATTGAAAATGAAAAATATCTCTATACCCCCTCTAACGTCCCGACAATGATTTCTGTTGACAAATTATTGTTATTCAGATGGAAATAAATAGTCTGCACCCCACCATGTTGCGTGCCAAGTCATATTTGATTTTGAGGTAATTTTGAAAATGAGAAATTCCTCTATACCCCCTCTAACGACCCGACAATGATTTCTGTCGACGAATCATTGTTATTCAGATAGAAATAGATATTCTGCACCCCACTATGATGCGTGCCAAGTCATATTAGATTATTGAAGAAATATTGAAAATGAAAAATCCCTATATTCCCCCTCTAACGACCCGACAATGATTTCTGTTGACAAATTATTGTTATTCAGATGGAAGTGGATATTCTGCACCCCACCATGTTGCGTGCCAAGTCATATTTGATTTTGAGGTAATTTTGAAAATGAAAAATCCCTCTATACCTCCTCTAACGACCCGACAATGATATCGGTTGACAAATTATTGTTATTCAAATGGCAATGGATATTCTGCTCCCCACTATGATGCGTGCCAAGTCATATTTGATTTTGAGGTAATTTTGAAAATGAAAAATTCCGTCTATACACCCTCTAACGACACGACAATGATTTCTGTCGACGAATTATTGTTATTCTGATGGAAATAGATATTCTGCACCCCACCATGATACGTGCCAAGTCATATTAGATTTTTGAAGAAATATTGAAAATGAGAAATCCCTCTATACCTCCTCCAACGACCCGTCAATGATTTCTGTTGACGAATTATTGTTATATAGATGGAAATGGATATTCTGTACCCCACCATGATGCGTGCCAAGTCATATTAGATTTTTGAAGAAATATTGAAAATGAAAAATCCCTCTATTCCCCCTCTAACGACCCGTCAATGATTTCTGTTGACGACTTATTGTTATTCAGATGGAAATAGATATTCTGCACCCCACTATGATGCGTGCCAAGTCATATCTGATTTTGAGGTAATTTTGAAAATGATAAAATCCCTCTATACCCCCTCTGACGACCCGACAATGATTTCTGGTAATAAATTATTGATATTGAGATGGAAATGAATATTCTGCACCCCACCATGTTGCGTGCCAAGTCATATTTGATTTTGAGATAATTTTGAAAATGAAAAATCCCTCTATACCCCCTCTAACGACCCGACAATGATTTCTGTCGACGAATTATTGTTATTCAGATGGAAATGAATATTCTGCACCCCACCAAGTTGCGTGCCAAGTCATTTTTGATTTTGAGGTAATTTTGAAAATGAAAAATCCCTCTATATCCCCTCTAACGACCCGACAATGATTTCTGTTGACGAATTATTTTTATTCAGATAGAAATGAATATTCTGCACCCCACTATGTTGCGTGCCAAGTCATTTTTGATTTTGAGGTAATTTTGAAAATGAAAAATCCCTCTATATCCCCTCTAACGACCCGACAATGATTTCTTTCGACGAATTATTGTTATTCAGATAGAAATAGATATTCTGCACCCCACCATGATGCGTGCCAAGTCATATTGGATTTTTGAAGAAATATTGAAAATGAGAAATCCCTCTATACCCCCTCCAACGACCCGTCAATGATTTCTGTTGACGAATTATTGTTATTTAGATGGAAATGGATATTCTGCACCCCACCATGATGCGTGCCAAGTCATATTTGATTTTGAGGTACTTTTGAAAATGAAAAATCCCTCTATACCCCCTCTAACGACCCGACAATGATTTCTGTCGACGAATCATTGTTATTCAGATGGAAATAGATATTCTGCACCCCACCATGATGCGTGCCAAGTCATATTAGATTTTTGAAGAAATATTGAAAATGAGAAATCCCTCTATACCCCCTTCAACGACCCGTCAATGATTTCTGTTGACGAATTATTGTTATACAGATGGAAATGGATATTCTGCACCCCACCATGATGCGTGCCAAGTCATATTTGATTTTGAGGTAAATTTGAAAACAAAAAATCCCTCTATACCCCCTCTGACGACCCGACAATGATTTCTGTTAACAAATTATTGTTATTGAGATGGAAATGGATATTCTGTACCCCACTATGATGCGTGCCAAGTCATATTTGATTTTTGAAGTCATTTTGAAAATGAAAAATCCCTCTATACCCCCTCTGACGATCCGACAATGATTTCTGTCGACAAATTATTGTTATTCAGATAGAAATGGATATTCTGCACCACAACATGATGCCAAGTCATATTAGATTTTTGAAGAAATATTGAAAATGAGAAATCCCTCTATACCCCCTCTGACGACCCGACAATGATTTCTGTTGACGAATTATTGTTATTCAGATGGATATGGATACTTTGCACCCCACCAGGATGCGTGCCAAGTCATATTAGATTTTTGAAGAAATTTTGAAAATGAAAAATCCCTCTATACCCCCTCCAACGACCCGTCAATGATTTCTGTTGACAAATTATTGTTATTCAGATGGAAATGGATATTCTGCACCCCACCATGATGCGTGCCAAGTCATATTAGATTTTTGAAGAAATTTTGAAAATGAAAAATCTTTCTATACCCCCTCTAACGACCCGTCAATGATTTCTGTTGACGAATTATCGTTATCCAGATGGAAATGAATATTCTGCACCCGACCATGTTGCGTGCCAAGTCTTATTTGATTTTGAGGTAATTTTGAAAATGAGAAATCTCTGAATACTCCCTTTAACGACCCGACAATGATTTCTGTCGACAAATTATTGTTATTCAGATGGAAATAGATATTCTGCACCCCACCATGATGCGTGCCAAGTCATATTAGATTTTTGAAGAAATATTGAAAATGAGAAATCCCTCTATACCCCCTCTGACGACCCGACAATGATTTCTGTTGACGGATTATTGTTATTGAGATGGACATGGATACTTTGCACCCCACCATGATGCGTGCCAAGTCATATTAGATTTTTGAAGAAATTTTGAAAATGAAAAATCCCTCTATACCCCCTCCAACGACCCGTCAATGATTTCTGTTGACAAATTATTGTTATTCAGATGGAAACAGATATTCTGCACCCCACCATGATGCGTGCCAAGTCATATTAGATTTTTGAAGAAATTTTGAAAATGAAAAATCCCTCTATATCCCCTCTAACGATTTGTCAATGATTTCTGTTGAAAAATTATTGTTATTCAGATGGAAATAGATATTCTGCACCCCACCATGTTGCGTGCCAAGTCATATTTGATTTTGAGGTAATTTTGAAAATGAAAAATCCCTCTATACCCCCTCCAACGACCCGTCAATGATTTCTGTTGACAAATTATTGATATTCAGATGGAAATGGATATTCTGCACCCCACCATGATGCGTGCCAAGTCATATTAGATTTTTGAAGAAATTTTGAAAATGAGAAATCCCTCTATACCCTCTCTGACGACCCGACAATGATTTCTGTTGACGAATTATTGTTATTCAGATGTACATGGATACTTTGCACCCCACCATGATGCGTGCCAAGACATATTAGAGTTTTGAAGAAATTTTGAAAATGAAAAATCCCTCTATACCCCCTCCAACGACCCGTCAATGATTTCTGTTGACGACTTATTGTTATTCAGATGGAAATAGATATTCTGCACCCCACCATGATGCGTGCCAAGTTATATTAGATTTTTGAAGAAATATTGAAAATGAGAAATCCCTCTATACCCCCTCCAACGACCCGTCAATGAATTCTGTTGACGAATTATTGTAATATAGATGGAAATGGATATTCTGCACCCCACCATGATGCGTGCCAAGTCATATTTGATTTTGAGGTACTTTTGAAAATGAAAAATCCCTCTATAGCCCCTCCAACGACCCGTCAATGATTTCTGTTGACGAATTATTGTTATTCAGATGGAAATTAATATCCTGCACTCCACCATGTTGCGTGCCAAGTCATATTTGATTTTGAGGTAATTTTGAAAATGAAAAACCCTCTATTCCCCCTCTGACGACCCGACAATGATTTCTGTTGGGAAATCATTGTTATTCAGATGGAAATGGATATTCTGCACCCCACCATGAAGCGTGCCAAGTCATATTAGATTTTTGAAGAAAATTTGAAAATGAAAAATCCCTCTATACCCCCTCCAACGACCCGTCAATGATTTCTGCTGACAAATTATTGTTATTCAGATGGAAATGGATATTCTGCACCCCACCATGATGCGTGCCATGTCATATTTGATTTTGAGGTAATTTTGAAAATGTAAAATCCCTCTATACCCCCTCTAACGATCCGACAGTGAGTTCTGTTGACGAATTATTGTTATTCAGATTATAATGGATATTCTGCACCCCACCATGATGCGTGCCAAGTCATATTGGATTTTTGAAGAAATATTGAAAATGAAAAATCCCTCTATACCCCCTCTAACGACCCGACAATGATTTCTGTCTACGAATTATTGTTATTTAGATGAAAATGGATATTCTGTACCCCACCATGATGCGTGCCAAGTCATATTTGAATTTTGAAGTCATTTTGAAAATGAGAAATCCCTCTATACACCCTCTAACGACCCGTCAATGAGTTCTGTTGACGAATTATTGTTATTCTGATGGAAATTAATATCCTGCACTCCACCATGTTGCGTGCCAAGTCATATTTGATTTTGAGGTAATTTTGAAAATGAAAAACCCTCTATTCCCCCTCTGACGACCCGACAATGATTTCTGTTTAGAAATCATTGTTATTCAGATGGAAATGGATATTCTGCACCCCACCATGAAGCGTGCCAAGTCATATTAGATTTTTGAAGAAATTTTGAAAATGAAAAATCCCTCTATACCCCCTCCAACGACCCGTCAATGATTTCTGCTGACAAATTATTGTTATTCAGATGGAAATGGATATTCTGCACCCCACCATGATGCGTGCCATGTCATATTTGATTTTGAGGTAATTTTGAAAATGTAAAATCCCTCTATACCCCCTCTAACGACCCGACAGTGAGTTCTGTTGACGAATTATTGTTATTCAGATTATAATGGATATTCTGCACCCCACCATGATGCGTGCCAAGTCATATTTGTTTTTGAGGTAATTTTGAAAATGAGAAATCCCTCTATACCCCCTCTAACGACCCGACAATGATTTCTGTCGACGAATTATTGTTATTCAGATAGAAATAGATATTCTGCACCCCACTATGATGCGTGCCAAGTCATATTAGATTTTTGAAGAAATATTGAAAATGAAAAATCCCTCTATTCCCCCTCTAACGACCCGACAATGATTTCTGTTGACAAATTATTGTTATTCAGATGGAAATGGATATTCTGCACCCCACCATGTTGCGTGCCAAGTCATATTTGATTTTGAGGTAATTTTGAAAATGAAAAATCCCTCTATACCGCCTCTAACGACCCGACAATGATATCGGTTGACAAATTATTGTTATTCAAATGGCAATAGATATTCTGCTCCCCACTATGATGCGTGCCAAGTCATATTTGATTTTGAGGTAATTTTGAAAATGAAAAATTCCGTCTATACCCCCTCTAACGACACGACAATGATTTCTGTCGACGATTTATTGTTATTCTGATAGAAATAGATATTCTGCACCCCACCATGATACGTGCCAAGTCATATTAGATTTTTGAAGAAATATTGAAAATGAGAAATCCCTCTATACCCCCTCCAACGACCCGTCAATGATTTCTGTTGACGAATTATTGTTATATAGATGGAAATGGATATTCTGTACCCCACCATGATGCGTGCCAAGTCATATTAGATTTTTGAAGAAATATTGAAAATGAAAAATCCCTCTATTCCCCCTCTAACGACCCGTCAATGATTTCTGTTGACGACTTATTGTTATTCAGATGGAAATAGATATTCTGCACCCCACTATGATGCGTGCCAAGTCATATTTGATTTTGAGGTAATTTTGAAAATGATAAAATCCCTCTATACCCCCTCTGACGACCCGACAATGATTTTTGGAGACAAATTATTGATATTGAGATGGAAATGAATATTCTGCACCCCACCATGTTGCGTGCCAAGTCATATTTGATTTTGAGGTAATTTTGAAAATGAAAAATCCCTCTATACCCCCTCTAACGACCCGACAATGATTTCTGTCGACGAATTATTGTTATTCAGATGGAAATGAATATTCTGCACCCCACCATGTTGCGTGCCAAGTCATTTTTGATTTTGAGGTAATTTTGAAAATGAAAAATCCCTCTATATCCCCTCTAACGACCCGACAATGATTTCTGTTGACGAATTATTTTTATTCAGATAGAAATGAATATTCTGCACCCCACTATGTTGCGTGCCAAGTCATATTTGATTTTGAGGTAATTTTGAAAATGAAAAATCCCTCTATACCCCCCATAACGATCCGACAATGATTTCTGTCGACGAATTATTGTTATTCAGATAGAAATAGATATTCTGCACCTCACCATGATGCGTGCCAAGTCATATTGGATTTTTGAAGAAATATTGAAAATGAGAAATCCCTCTATACCCCCTCCAACGACCCGTCAATGATTTCTGTTGACGAATTATTGTTATCTAGATGGAAATGGATATTCTGCACCCCACCCTGATGCGTGCCAAGTCATATTTGATTTTGAGGTACTTTTGAAAATGAAAAATCCCTCTATACCCCCTCTAACGACCCGACAATGATTTCTGTCGACGAATCATTGTTATTCAGATGGAAATAGATATTCTGCACCCCACCATGATGCGTGCCAAGTCATATTAGATTTTTGAAGAAATATTGAAAATGAGAAATCCCTCTATACCCCCTCCAACGACCCGTCAATGATTTCTGTTGACGAATTATTGTTATATAGATGGAAATGGATATTCTGCACCCCACCATGATGCGTGCCAAGTCATATTTGATTTTGAGGTATATTTGAAAATGTAAAATCCCTCTATACCCCCTCTGACGACCCGACAATGATTTCTGTTAACAAATTATTGTTATTGAGATGGAAATGGATATTCTGTACCCCACTATGATGCGTGCCAAGTCATATTTGATTTTTGAAGACATTTTGAAAATGAAAAATCCCTCTATACCCCCTCTGACGACCCTACAATGATTTCTGTCGACAAATTATTGTTATTCACATAGAAATGGATATTCTGCACCCCAACATGATGCGTGCCAAGTCATATTAGATTTTTGAAGAAATATTGAAAATGAGAAATCCCTCTATACCCCCTCTGACGACCCGACAATGATTTCTGTTGACGAATTATTGTTATTCAGATGGACATGGATACTTTGCACCCCACCAGGATGCGTGCCAAGTCATATTAGATTTTTGAAGAAATTTTGAAAATGAAAAATCCCTCTATACCCCCTCCAACGACCCGTCAATGATTTCTGTTGACAAATTATTGTTATTCAGATGGAAATGGATATTCTGCACCCCACCATGATGCGTGCCAAGTCATATTAGATTTTTGAAGAAATTTTGAAAATGAAAAATCTTTCTATACCCCCTCTAACGACCCGTCAATGATTTCTGTTGACGAATTATCGTTATCCAGATGGAAATGAATATTCTGCACCCGACCATGTTGCGTGCCAAGTCTTATTTGATTTTGAGGTAATTTTGAAAATGAGAAATCTCTGAATACTCCCTTTAACGACCCGACAATGATTTCTGTCGACGAATTATTGTTATTCAGATGGAAATAGATATTCTGCACCCCACCATGATGCGTGCCAAGTTTTTTTTGGTTTTTGGAAGAAATATTGAAAATGAGAAATCCCTCTATACCCCCTCTGACGACCCGACAATGATTTCTGTTGACGAATTATTGTTATTCAGATGGACATGGATACTTTGCACCCCACCATGATGCGTGCCAAGTCATATTAGATTTTTTAAGAAATTTTGAAAATGAAAAATCCCTCTATACCCCCTCCAACGACCCGTCAATGATTTCTGTTGACAAATTATTGTTATTCAGATGGAAATAGATATTCTGCACCCCACCATGATGCGTGCCAAGTCATATTAGATTTTTGAAGAAATTTTGAAAATGAAAAATCCCTCTATATCCCCTCTAACGACCCGACAATGATTTCTCTCGACGAATTATTGTTATTCAGATGGAAATAGATATTCTGCACCCCGCCATGATGCGTGCCAAGTCATATTAGATTTTTGAAGAAATTTTGAAAATGAAAAATCCCTCTATAACCCCTCTAACGACCCGTCAATGATTTCTGTTGACAAATTATTGTTATTCAGATGGAAATGGATATTCTGCACCCCACCATGATGCGTGCCAAGTCATATTGGATTTTTGAAGAAATATTGAAAATGAAAAATCACTCTATACCCTCTCCAACGACCCGTCAATGATTTCTGCTGACAAATTATTGATATTCAGATGGAAATGGATATTCTGCACCCCACCATGATGCGTGCCAAGTCATATTAGATTTTTGAAGAAATTTTGAAAATGAGAAATCCCTCTATACCCTTTCTGACGACCCGACAATGATTTCTGTTGACGAATTATTGTTATTCAGATGTACATGGATACTTTGCACCCCACCATGATGCGTGCCAAGACATATTAGAGTTTTGAAGAAATTTTGAAAATGAAAAATCCCTCTATACCCCCTCCAACGACCCGTCAATGATTTCTTTCGACGACTTATTGTTATTCAGATGGAAATGGATATTCTGCACCCCACTATGATGCGTGCCAAGTCATATTTGATTTTGGGGTAATTTTGAAAATGAAAAATCCCTCTATACCCCCTCTGACGACCCGACAATGATTTCTGGTGACAAATTATTGATATTGAGATGGAAATGGATATTCTGTACCCCACCATGATGCGTGCCAAGTCATATTTGATTTTTGAAGTCATTTTGAAAATGAAAAATCCTTCTATACCCCTCTAACGACGCGACAAAGAGTTCTGTTGACGAATTATTGTTATTCAGATGATAATAAATATTCTGCACCCCACCATGTTGCGTGCCAAGTCATATTTGATTTTGAGGTAATTTTGAAAATGAAAAATCCCTCTATACCCTCTCTAACGACCCGACAAAGATTTCTGTTGACGAATTATTGTTATTCAGATGCAAATGAATATTCTGCACCCCACCATGTTGCGTGCAAAGTCATATTAGATTTTTGAAGAAATATTGAAAATGAGAAATCCCTCTATACCCCCTCCAACGACCCGTCAATGATTTCTGTTGACGAATTATTGTTATTTAGATGAAAATGGATATTCTGCACCCCACCATGATGCGTGCAAAGTCATATTTGATTTTGAGGTAATTTTGAAAATGAAAAATCCCTCTATACCTCCTCTGACGACCCGACAATTATTTCTGTTAACAAATTATTGTTATTGAGATGGAAATGGATATTCTGTACCCCACTATGATGCGTGCCAAGTCATATTTGATTTTTGAAGTCATTTTGAAAATGAAAAATCCCTCTATACTCCCTCTGACGACCCGACAATGATTTCTGTCGACGAATTATTGTTATTCAGATGGAAATGGATATTCTGCACCCCACCGTGATGCGTGCCAAGTCATATTTGATTTTTGAAGTCATTTTGAAAATGAAAAATCCCTCTATACCCCCTCTAACGACCCGACAATGAGTTCTGTTCACGAATTATTGTTATTCAGATGAAAATGGATATTCTGCACCCCACCATGATGCGTGCCAAGTCATATTTGATTTTGAGGTAATTTTGAAAATGAAAAATCCCTCTATACCCCCTCTGACGACCCGACAATGATTTCTGTTGACAAATTATCGATATTGAGATGGAAATGGATATTCTGTACCCCACCATAATGCGTGCCAAGTCATATTTGATTTTTGAAGTCATTTTGAAAATGAAAAATCCCTCTATACCCCCTCTAACGACCCGACAATGAGTTTTGTTCACGAATTATTGTTATTCAGATGAAAATGGATATTCTGCACCCCACCATGATGCGTGCCAAGTCATATTTGATTTTGAGGTAATTTTGAAAATGAAAAATCCCTCTATACCCCCTCTGACGACCCGACAATGATTTCTGTTGACAAATTATCGATATTGAGATGGAAATGGAAATTCTGTACCCCACCATGATGCGTGCCAAGTCATATTTGATTTTTGAAGTCATTTTGAAAATGAAAAATCCCTCTATACCCCCTCTAACGACCCGTCAATGATTTCTGTTGACGAATTATTGTTATTTAGACGGAAATGGATATTCTGCACCCCACCATGATGCGTGCCAAGTCATATTTGATTTTGAGGTAATTTTGAAAATGAAAAATCCCTCTATACCTCCTCTGACGACCCGACAATGATTTCTGTTAACAAATTATTGTTATTGAGATGGAAATGGATATTCTGTACCCCACTTTGATGCGTGCCAAGTCATATTTGATTTTTGAAGTCATTTTGAAAATGAAAAATCCCTCTATACCCCCTCTAACGACCCGTCAATGATTTCTGTTGACGAATTATTGTTATTTAGACGAAAATGGATATTCTGCACCCCACCATGTTGCGTGCCAAGTCATATTTGATTTTGAGGTAATTTTGAAAATGAAAAATCCCTCTATACCCTCTCTAACGACCCGACAAAGATTTCTGTTGACGAATTATTGTTATTCAGATGCAAATGAATATTCTGCACCCCACCATGTTGCGTGCCAAGTCATATTAGATTTTTGAAGAAATATTGAAAATGAGAAATCCCTCTATACCCCCTCCAACGACCCGTCAATGATTTCTGTTGACGAATTATTGTTATTTAGATGAAAATGGATATTCTGCACCCCACCATGATGCGTGCAAAGTCATATTTGATTTTGAGGTAATTTTGAAAATGAAAAATCCCTCTATACCTCCTCTGACGACCCGACAATGATTTCTGTTAACAAATTATTGTTATTGAGATGGAAATGGATATTCTGTACCCCACTATGATGCGTGCCAAGTCAAATTTGATTTTTGAAGTCATTTTGAAAATGAAAAATCCCTCTATACTCCCTCTGACGACCCGACAATGATTTCTGTCGACGAATTATTGTTATTCAGATGGAAATGGATATTCTGCACCCCACCGTGATGCGTGCCAAGTCATATTTGATTTTTGAAGTCATTTTGAAAATGAAAAATCCCTCTATACCCCCTCTAACGACCCGACAATGAGTTCTGTTCACGAATTATTGTTATTCAGATGAAAATGGAAATTCTGCACCCCACCATGATGCGTGCCAAGTCATATTTGATTTTGAGGTAATTTTGAAAATGAAAAATCCCTCTATACCCCCTCTGACGACCCGACAATGATTTCTGTTGACAAATTATCGATATTGAGATGGAAATGGATATTCTGTACCCCACCATAATGCGTGCCAAGTCATATTTGATTTTTGAAGTCATTTTGAAAATGAAAAATCCCTCTATACCCCCTCTAACGACCCGACAATGAGTTTTGTTCACGAATTATTGTTATTCAGATGAAAATGGATATTCTGCACCCCACCATGATGCGTGCCAAGTCATATTTGATTTTGAGGTAATTTTGAAAATGAAAAATCCCTCTATACCCCCTCTGACGACCCGACAATGATTTCTGTTGACAAATTATCGATATTGAGATGGAAATGGAAATTCTGTACCCCACCATGATGCGTGCCAAGTCATATTTGATTTTTGAAGTCATTTTGAAAATGAAAAATCCCTCTATACCCCCTCTAACGACCCGTCAATGATTTCTGTTGACGAATTATTGTTATTTAGACGAAAATAGATATTCTGCACCCCACCATGATGCGTGCCAAGTCATATTTGATTTTGAGGTAATTTTGAAAATGTAAAATCCCTCTATACCCCCTCTAACGACCCGACAGTGAGTTCTGTTGACGAATTATTGTTATTCAGATTATAATGGATATTCTGCACCCCACCATGATGCGTGCCAAGTCATATTGGATTTTTGAAGAAATATTGAAAATGAAAAATCCCTCTATACCCCCTCTAACGACCCGACAATGATTTCTGTCTACGAATTATTGTTATTTAGATGAAAATGGATATTCTGTACCCCACCATGATGCGTGCCAAGTCATATTTGAATTTTGAAGTCATTTTGAAAATGAGAAATCCCTCTATACACCCTCTAACGACCCGTCAATGAGTTCTGTTGACGAATTATTGTTATTCTGATGGAAATTAATATCCTGCACTCCACCATGTTGCGTGCCAAGTCATATTTGATTTTGAGGTAATTTTGAAAATGAAAAACCCTCTATTCCCCCTCTGACGACCCGACAATGATTTCTGTTTAGAAATCATTGTTATTCAGATGGATATGGATATTCTGCACCCCACCATGAAGCGTGCCAAGTCATATTAGATTTTTGAAGAAATTTTGAAAATGAAAAATCCCTCTATACCCCCTCCAACGACCCGTCAATGATTTCTGCTGACAAATTATTGTTATTCAGATGGAAATGGATATTCTGCACCCCACCATGATGCGTGCCATGTCATATTTGATTTTGAGGTAATTTTGAAAATGTAAAATCCCTCTATACCCCCTCTAACGACCCGACAGTGAGTTCTGTTGACGAATTATTGTTATTCAGATTATAATGGATATTCTGCACCCCACCATGATGCGTGCCAAGTCATATTTGATTTTGAGGTAATTTTGAAAATGAGAAATCCCTCTATACCCCCTCTAACGACCCGACAATGATTTCTGTCGACGAATTATTGTTATTCAGATAGAAATAGATATTCTGCACCCCACTATGATGCGTGCCAAGTCATATTAGATTTTTGAAGAAATATTGAAAATGAAAAATCCCTCTATTCCCCCTCTAACGACCCGACAATGATTTCTGTTGACAAATTATTGTTATTCAGATGGAAATGGATATTCTGCACCCCACCATGTTGCGTGCCAAGTCATATTTGATTTTGAGGTAATTTTGAAAATGAAAAATCCCTCTATACCGCCTCTAACGACCCGACAATGATATCGGTTGACAAATTATTGTTATTCAAATGGCAATAGATATTCTGCTCCCCACTATGATGCGTGCCAAGTCATATTTGATTTTGAGGTAATTTTGAAAATGAAAAATTCCGTCTATACCCCCTCTAACGACACGACAATGATTTCTGTCGACGATTTATTGTTATTCTGATAGAAATAGATATTCTGCACCCCACCATGATACGTGCCAAGTCATATTAGATTTTTGAAGAAATATTGAAAATGAGAAATCCCTCTATACCCCCTCCAACGACCCGTCAATGATTTCTGTTGACGAATTATTGTTATATAGATGGAAATGGATATTCTGTACCCCACCATGATGCGTGCCAAGTCATATTAGATTTTTGAAGAAATATTGAAAATGAAAAATCCCTCTATTCCCCCTCTAACGACCCGTCAATGATTTCTGTTGACGACTTATTGTTATTCAGATGGAAATAGATATTCTGCACCCCACTATGATGCGTGCCAAGTCATATTTGATTTTGAGGTAATTTTGAAAATGATAAAATCCCTCTATACCCCCTCTGACGACCCGACAATGATTTTTGGAGACAAATTATTGATATTGAGATGGAAATGAATATTCTGCACCCCACCATGTTGCGTGCCAAGTCATATTTGATTTTGAGGTAATTTTGAAAATGAAAAATCCCTCTATACCCCCTCTAACGACCCGACAATGATTTCTGTCGACGAATTATTGTTATTCAGGTGGAAATGAATATTCTGCACCCCACCATGTTGCGTGCCAAGTCATTTTTGATTTTGAGGTAATTTTGAAAATGAAAAATCCCTCTATATCCCCTCTAACGACCCGACAATGATTTCTATTGACGAATTATTTTTATTCAGATAGAAATGAATATTCTGCACCCCACTATGTTGCGTGCCAAGTCATATTTGATTTTGAGGTAATTTTGAAAATGAAAAATCCCTCTATACCCCCCATAACGATCCGACAATGATTTCTGTCGACGAATTATTGTTATTCAGATAGAAATAGATATTCTGCACCTCACCATGATGCGTGCCAAGTCATATTGGATTTTTGAAGAAATATTGAAAATGAGAAATCCCTCTATACCCCCTCCAACGACCCGTCAATGATTTCTGTTGACGAATTATTGTTATCTAGATGGAAATGGATATTCTGCACCCCACCCTGATGCGTGCCAAGTCATATTTGATTTTGAGGTACTTTTGAAAATGAAAAATCCCTCTATACCCCCTCTAACGACCCGACAATGATTTCTGTCGACGAATCATTGTTATTCAGATGGAAATAGATATTCTGCACCCCACCATGATGCGTGCCAAGTCATATTAGATTTTTGAAGAAATATTGAAAATGAGAAATCCCTCTATACCCCCTCCAACGACCCGTCAATGATTTCTGTTGACGAATTATTGTTATATAGATGGAAATGGATATTCTGCACCCCACCATGATGCGTGCCAAGTCATATTTGATTTTGAGGTATATTTGAAAATGTAAAATCCCTCTATACCCCCTCTGACGACCCGACAATGATTTCTGTTAACAAATTATTGTTATTGAGATGGAAATGGATATTCTGTACCCCACTATGATGCGTGCCAAGTCATATTTGATTTTTGAAGACATTTTGAAAATGAAAAATCCCTCTATACCCCCTCTGACGACCCTACAATGATTTCTGTCGACAAATTATTGTTATTCACATAGAAATGGATATTCTGCACCCCAACATGATGCGTGCCAAGTCATATTAGATTTTTGAAGAAATATTGAAAATGAGAAATCCCTCTATACCCCCTCTGACGACCCGACAATGATTTCTGTTGACGAATTATTGTTATTCAGATGGACATGGATACTTTGCACCCCACCAGGATGCGTGCCAAGTCATATTAGATTTTTGAAGAAATTTTGAAAATGAAAAATCCCTCTATACCCCCTCCAACGACCCGTCAATGATTTCTGTTGACAAAATATTGTTATTCAGATGGAAATGGATATTCTGCACCCCACCATGATGCGTGCCAAGTCATATTAGATTTTTGAAGAAATTTTGAAAATGAAAAATCTTTCTATACCCCCTCTAACGACCCGTCAATGATTTCTGTTGACGAATTATCGTTATCCAGATGGAAATGAATATTCTGCACCCGACCATGTTGCGTGCCAAGTCTTATTTGATTTTGAGGTAATTTTGAAAATGAGAAATCTCTGAATACTCCCTTTAACGACCCGACAATGATTTCTGTCGACAAATTATTGTTATTCAGATGGAATTAGATATTCTGCACCCCACCATGATGCGTGCCAAGTCATATTAGATTTTTGAAGAAATATTGAAAATGAGAAATCCCTCTATACCCCCTCTGACGACCCGACAATGATTTCTGTTGACGAATTATTGTTATTCAGATGGACATGGATACTTTGCACCCCACCATGATGCGTGCCAAGTCATATTAGATTTTTTAAGAAATTTTGAAAATGAAAAATCCCTCTATACCCCCTCCAACGACCCGTCAATGATTTCTGTTGACAAATTATTGTTATTCAGATGGAAATAGATATTCTGCACCCCACCATGATGCGTGCCAAGTCATATTAGATTTTTGAAGAAATTTTGAAAATGAAAAATCCCTCTATATCCCCTCTAACGACCCGACAATAATTTCTCTCGACGAATTATTGTTATTCAGATGGAAATAGATATTCTGCACCCCGCCATGATGCGTGCCAAGTCATATTAGATTTTTGAAGAAATTTTGAAAATGAAAAATCCCTCTATAACCCCTCTAACGACCCGTCAATGATTTCTGTTGACAAATTATTGTTATTCAGATGGAAATGGATATTCTGCACCCCACCATGATGCGTGCCAAGTCATATTGGATTTTTGAAGAAATATTGAAAATGAAAAATCACTCTATACCCTCTCCAACGACCCGTCAATGATTTCTGCTGACAAATTATTGATATTCAGATGGAAATGGATATTCTGCACCCCACCATGATGCGTGCCAAGTCATATTAGATTTTTGAAGAAATTTTGAAAATGAGAAATCCCTCTATACCCTTTCTGACGACCCGACAATGATTTCTGTTGACGAATTATTGTTATTCAGATGTACATGGATACTTTGCACCCCACCATGATGCGTGCCAAGACATATTAGAGTTTTGAAGAAATTTTGAAAATGAAAAATCCCTCTATACCCCCTCCAACGACCCGTCAATGATTTCTTTCGACGACTTATTGTTATTCAGATGGAAATGGATATTCTGCACCCCACTATGATGCGTGCCAAGTCATATTTGATTTTGGGGTAATTTTGAAAATGAAAAATCCCTCTATACCCCCTCTGACGACCCGACAATGATTTCTGGTGACAAATTATTGATATTGAGATGGAAATGGATATTCTGTACCCCACCATGATGCGTGCCAAGTCATATTTGATTTTTGAAGTCATTTTGAAAATGAAAAATCCTTCTATACCCCTCTAACGACGCGACAATGAGTTCTGTTGACGAATTATTGTTATTCAGATGATAATAAATATTCTGCACCCCACCATGTTGCGTGCCAAGTCATATTTGATTTTGTGGTAATTTTGAAAATGAAAAATCCCTCTATACCCTCTCTAACGACCCGACAAAGATTTCTGTTGACGAATTATTGTTATTCAGATGCAAATGAATATTCTGCACCCCACCATGTTGCGTGCAAAGTCATATTAGATTTTTGAAGAAATATTGAAAATGAGAAATCCCTCTATACCCCCTCCAACGACCCGTCAATGATTTCTGTTGACGAATTATTGTTATTTAGATGAAAATGGATATTCTGCACCCCACCATGATGCGTGCAAAGTCATATTTGATTTTGAGGTAATTTTGAAAATGAAAAATCCCTCTATACCTCCTCTGACGACCCGACAATTATTTCTGTTAACAAATTATTGTTATTGAGATGGAAATGGATATTCTGTACCCCACTATGATGCGTGCCAAGTCATATTTGATTTTTGAAGTCATTTTGAAAATGAAAAATCCCTCTATACTCCCTCTGACGACCCGACAATGATTTCTGTCGACGAATTATTGTTATTCAGATGGAAATGGATATTCTGCACCCCACCGTGATGCGTGCCAAGTCATATTTGATTTTTGAAGTCATTTTGAAAATGAAAAATCCCTCTATACCCCCTCTAACGACCCGACAATGAGTTCTGTTCACGAATTATTGTTATTCAGATGAAAATGGATATTCTGCACCCCACCATGATGCGTGCCAAGTCATATTTGATTTTGAGGTAATTTTGAAAATGAGAAATCTCTGAATACTCCCTTTAACGACCCGACAATGATTTCTGTCGACAAATTATTGTTATTCAGATGGAAATAGATATTCTGCACCCCACTATGATGCGTGCCAAGTCATATTAGATTTTTGAAGAAGTATTGAAAATGAGAAATCCCTCTATACCCCCTCTGACGACTCGACAATGATTTCTGTTGACGAATTATTGTTATTCAGATGGACATGGATACTTTGCACCCCACCATGATGCGTGCCAAGTCATATTAGATTTTTGAAGAAATTTTGAAAATGAAAAATCCCTCTATACCCCCTCCAACGACCCGTCAATGATTTCTGTTGACAAATTATTGTTATTCAGATGGAAACAGATATTCTGCACCCCACCATGATGCGTGCCAAGTCATATTAGATTTTTGAAGAAATTTTGAAAATGAAAAATCCCTCTATATCCCCTCTAACGACCCGTCAATGATTTCTGTTGACAAATTATTGTTATTCAGATGGAAATGGATATTCTGCACCCCACCATGATGCGTGCCAAGTCATATTGGATTTTTGAAGAAATATTGAAAATGAAAAATCACTCTATACCCCCTCCAACGACCCGTCAATGATTTCTGTTGACAAATTATTGATATTCAGATGGAAATGGATATTCTGCACCCCACCATGATGCGTGCCAAGTCATATTAGATTTTTGAAGAAATTTTGAAAATGAGAAATCCCTCTATACCCCCTCCAACTACCCGTCAATGATTTCTGTTGACAAATTATTGTTATTCAGATGGAAACAGATATTCTGCACCCCACCATGATGCGTGCCAAGTCATATTAGATTTTTGAAGAAATTTTGAAAATGAAAAATCCCTCTATATCCCCTCTAACGACCCGTCAATGATTTCTGTTGACAATATATTGTTATTCAGATGGAAATGGATATTCTGCACCCCACCATGATGCGTGCCAAGTCATATTGGATTTTTGAAGAAATATTGAAAATGAAAAATCACTCTATACCCCCTCCAACGACCCGTCAATGATTTCTGTTGACAAATTATTGATATTCAGATGGAAATGGATATTCTGCACCCCACCATGATGCGTGCCAAGTCATATTAGATTTTTGAAGAAATTTTGAAAATGAGAAATCCCTCTATACCCTCTCTGACGACCCGACAATGATTTCTGTTGACGAATTATTATTATTCAGATGTACATGGATACTTTGCACCCCACTATGATGCGTGCCAAGACATATTAGAGTTTTGAAGAAATTTTGAAAATGAAAAATCCCTCTATACCCCCTCCAACGACCCGTCAATGATTTCTGTTGACGACTTATTGTTATTCAGATGGAAATGGATATTCTGCACCCCACCATGATGCGTGCCAAGTCATATTAGATTTTTGAAGAAATATTGAAAATGAGAAATCCCTCTATACCCCCTCCAACGACCCGTCAATGAATTCTGTTGACGAATTATTGTAATATAGATGGAAATGGATATTCTGCACCCCACCATGATGCGTGCCAAGTCATATTTGATTTTGAGGTACTTTTGAAAATGAAAAATCCCTCTATAGCCCCTCCAACGACCCGTCAATGATTTCTGTTGACGAATTATTGTTATTCTGATGGAAATTAATATTCTGCACTCCACCATGTTGCGTGCCAAGTCATATTTGATTTTGAGGTAATTTTGAAAATGAAAAACCCTCTATTCCCCCTCTGACGACCCGACAATGATTTCTGTTGAGAAATCATTGTTATTCAGATGGAAATGGATATTCTGCACCCCACCATGAAGCGTGCCAAGTCATATTAGATTTTTGAAGAAATTTTGAAAATGAAAAATCCCTCTATACCCCCTCCAACGACCCGTCAATGATTTCTGCTGACGAATTATTGTTATTCAGATGGAAATGGATATTCTGCACCCCACCATGATGCGTGCCATGTCATATTTAAATTTGAGGTAATTTTGAAAATGTAAAATCCCTCTATACCCCCTCTAACGACCCGTCAATGATTTCTGTTGACGAATTATTGTTATTTAAATGGAAATGGATATTCTGCACCCCACCATGATGCGTGCCAAGTCATATTTGATTTTGAGGTACTTTTGAAAATGAAAAATCCCTCTATACCCCCTCTAACGACCAGACAATGATTTCTGTCGACGAATCATTGTTATTCAAATGGAAATAGATATTCTGCACCCCACCATGATGCGTGCCAAGTCATATTAGATTTTTGAAGAAATATTGAAAATGAGAAATCCCTCTATACCCCCTCCAACGACCCGTCAATGATTTCTGTTGACGAATTATTGTTATATAGATGGAAATGGATATTCTGCACCCCACCATGATGCGTGCCAAGTCATATTTGATTTAGAGGTAAATTTGAAAATGAAAAATCCCTCTATACCCCCTCCAACGACCCGTCAATGAATTCTGTTGACGAATTATTGTTATATAGATGGAAATGGATATTCTGCACCCCACCGTGATGCGTGCCAAGTCATATTTGATTTTGAGGTAATTTTGAAAATGAAAAATCCCTCTATACCCCCTCTGACGACCCGACAATGATTTCTGTTGACAAATTATCGATATTGAGATGGAAATGGATATTCTGTACCCCACCATGATGCGTGCCAAGTCATATTAGATTTTTGAAGAAATATTGAAAATGAGAAATCCCTCTATACCCCCTCCAACGACCCGTCAATGAATTCTGTTGAAGAATTATTGTTATATAGATGGAAATGGATATTCTGCACCCCACCATGATGCGTGCCAAGTCATATTTGATTTTGAGGTAAATTTGAAAATGAAAAATCCCTCTATACCCCCTCTGACGACCCGACAATGATTTCTGTTAACAAATTATTGTTATTGAGATGGAAATGGATATTCTGCACCCCACCATAATGCGTGCCAAGTCATATTAGATTTTTGAAGAAATTTTGAAAATGAAAAATCTTTCTATATCCCCTCTAACGACCCGTCAATGATTTCTGTTGACAAATTATTGTTATTCAGATGGAAATGTATATTCTGCACCCCACCATGATGCGTGCCAAGTCATATTGGATTTTTGAAGAAATATTGAAAATGAAAAATCACTCTATACCCCCTCCAACGACCCGTCAATGATTTCTGTTGACAAATTATTGATATTGAGATGGAAATGGATATTCTGCACCCCACCATAATGTGTGCCAAGTCATATTAGATTTTTGAAGAAATTTTGAAAATGAAAAATCTTTCTATATCCCCTCTAACAACCCGTCAATGATTTCTGTTGACAAATTATTGTTATTCAGATGGAAATGTATATTCTGCACCCCACCATGATGCGTGCCAAGTCATATTGGATTTTTGAAGAAATATTGAAAATGAGAAATCCCTCTATATCCTCTCTGACGACCCGACAATGATTTCTGTTGACGAATTATTATTATTCAGATGTACATGGATACTTTGCACCCCACCATGATGCGTGCCAAGACATATTAGAGTTTTGAAGAAATTTTGAAAATGAAAAATCCCTCTATACCCCCTCCAACGACCCGTCAATGATTTCTGTTGACGACATATTGTTATTCAGATGGAAATGGATATTCTGCACCCCACCATGATGCGTGCCAAGTCATATTTGATTTTGAGGTAATTTTGAAAATGAGAAATCTCTGAATACTCCCTTTAACGACCCGACAATGATTTCTGTCGACAAATTATTGTTATTCAGATGGAAATAGATATTCTGCACCCCACTATGATGCGTGCCAAGTCATATTAGATTTTTGAAGAAGTATTGAAAATGAGAAATCCCTCTATACCCCCTCTGACGACTCGACAATGATTTCTGTTGACGAATTATTGTTATTCAGATGGACATGGATACTTTGCACCCCACCATGATGCGTGCCAAGTCATATTAGATTTTTGAAGAAATTTTGAAAATGAAAAATCCCTCTATACCCCCTCCAACGACCCGTCAATGATTTCTGTTGACAAATTATTGTTATTCAGATGGAAACAGATATTCTGCACCCCACCATGATGCGTGCCAAGTCATATTGGATTTTTGAAGAAATATTGAAAATGAAAAATCACTCTATACCCCCTCCAACGACCCGTCAATGATTTCTGTTGACAAATTATTGATATTCAGATGGAAATGGATATTCTGCACCCCACCATGATGCGTGCCAAGTCATATTAGATTTTTGAAGAAATTTTGAAAATGAGAAATCCCTCTATACCCCCTCCAACTACCCGTCAATGATTTCTGTTGACAAATTATTGTTATTCAGATGGAAACAGATATTCTGCACCCCACCATGATGCGTGCCAAGTCATATTAGATTTTTGAAGAAATTTTGAAAATGAAAAATCCCTCTATATCCCCTCTAACGACCCGTCAATGATTTCTGTTGACAAATTATTGTTATTCAGATGGAAATGGATATTCTGCACCCCACCATGATGCGTGCCAAGTCATATTGGATTTTTGAAGAAATATTGAAAATGAAAAATCACTCTATACCCCCTCCAACGACCCGTCAATGATTTCTGTTGACAAATTATTGATATTCAGATGGAAATGGATATTCTGCACCCCACCATGATGCGTGCCAAGTCATATTAGATTTTTGAAGAAATTTTGAAAATGAGAAATCCCTCTATACCCTCTCTGACGACCCGACAATGATTTCTGTTGACGAATTATTATTATTCAGATGTACATGGATACTTCGCACCCCACCATGATGCGTGCCAAGACATATTAGAGTTTTGAAGAAATTTTGAAAATGAAAAATCCCTCTATACCCCCTCCAACGACCCGTCAATGATTTCTGTTGACGACTTATTGTTATTCAGATGGAAATGGATATTCTGCACCCCACCATGATGCGTGCCAAGTCATATTAGATTTTTGAAGAAATATTGAAAATGAGAAATCCCTCTATACCCCCTCCAACGACCCGTCAATGAATTCTGTTGACGAATTATTGTAATATAGATGGAAATGGATATTCTGCACCCCACCATGATGCGTGCCAAGTCATATTTGATTTTGAGGTACTTTTGAAAATGAAAAATCCCTCTATAGCCCCTCCAACGACCCGTCAATGATTTCTGTTGACGAATTATTGTTATTCTGATGGAAATTAATATTCTGCACTCCACCATGTTGCGTGCCAAGTCATATTTGATTTTGAGGTAATTTTGAAAATGAAAAACACTCTATTCCCCCTCTGACGACCCGACAATGATTTCTGTTGAGAAATCATTGTTATTCAGATGGAAATGGATATTCTGCACCCCACCATGAAGCGTGCCAAGTCATATTAGATTTTTGAAGAAATTTTGAAAATGAAAAATCCCTCTATACCCCCTCCAACGACCCGTCAATGATTTCTGCTGACGAATTATTGTTATTCAGATGGAAATGGATATTCTGCACCCCACCATGATGCGTGCCATGTCATATTTAAATTTGAGGTAATTTTGAAAATGTAAAATCCCTCTATACCCCCTCTAACGACCCGTCAATGATTTCTGTTGACGAATTATTGTTATTTAAATGGAAATGGATATTCTGCACCCCACCATGATGCGTGCCAAGTCATATTTGATTTTGAGGTACTTTTGAAAATGAAAAATCTCTCTATACCCCCTCTAACGACCAGACAATGATTTCTGTCGACGAATCATTGTTATTCAAATGGAAATAGATATTCTGCACCCCACCATGATGCGTGCCAAGTCATATTAGATTTTTGAAGAAATATTGAAAATGAGAAATCCCTCTATACCCCCTCCAACGACCCGTCAATGATTTCTACTGACGAATTATTGTTATATAGATGGAAATGGATATTCTGCACCCCACCATGATGCGTGCCAAGTCATATTTGATTTAGAGGTAAATTTGAAAATGAAAAATCCCTCTATACCCCCTCCAACGACCCGTCAATGAATTCTGTTGACGAATTATTGTTATATAGATGGAAATGGATATTCTGCACCCCACCGTGATGCGTGCCAAGTCATATTTGATTTTGAGGTAATTTTGAAAATGAAAAATCCCTCTATACCCCCTCTGACGACCCGACAATGATTTCTGTTGACAAATTATCGATATTGAGATGGAAATGGATATTCTGTACCCCACCATGATGCGTGCCAAGTCATATTAGATTTTTGAAGAAATATTGAAAATGAGAAATCCCTCTATACCCCCTCCAACGACCCGTCAATGAATTCTGTTGAAGAATTATTGTTATATAGATGGAAATGGATATTCTGCACCCCACCATGATGCGTGCCAAGTCATATTTGATTTTGAGGTAAATTTGAAAATGAAAAATCCCTCTATACCCCCTCTGACGACCCGACAATGATTTCTGTTAACAAATTATTGTTATTGAGATGGAAATGGATATTCTGCACCCCACCATAATGCGTGCCAAGTCATATTAGATTTTTGAAGAAATTTTGAAAATGAAAAATCTTTCTATATCCCCTCTAACGACCCGTCAATGATTTCTGTTGACAAATTATTGTTATTCAGATGGAAATGTATATTCTGCACCCCACTATGATGCGTGCCAAGTCATATTGGATTTTTGAAGAAATATTGAAAATGAAAAATCACTCTATACCCCCTCCAACGACCCGTCAATGATTTCTGTTGACAAATTATTGATATTGAGATGGAAATGGATATTCTGCACCCCACCATAATGCGTGCCAAGTCATATTAGATTTTTGAAGAAATTTTGAAAATGAAAAATCTTTCTATATCCCCTCTAACAACCCGTCAATGATTTCTGTTGACAAATTATTGTTATTCAGATGGAAATGTATATTCTGCACCCCACCATGATGCGTGCCAAGTCATATTGGATTTTTGAAGAAATATTGAAAATGAGAAATCCCTCTATACCCTCTCTGACGACCCGACAATGATTTCTGTTGACGAATTATTATTATTCAGATGTACATGGATACTTTGCACCCCACCATGATGCGTGCCAAGACATATTAGAGTTTTGAAGAAATTTTGAAAATGAAAAATCCCTCTATACCCCCTCCAACGACCCGTCAATGATTTCTGTTGACGACTTATTGTTATTCAGATGGAAATGGATATTCTGCACCCCACCATGATGCGTGCCAAGTCATATTTGATTTTGAGGTAATTTTGAAAATGAGAAATCTCTGAATACTCCCTTTAACGACCCGACAATGATTTCTGTCGACAAATTATTGTTATTCAGATGGAAATAGATATTCTGCACCCCACTATGATGCGTGCCAAGTCATATTAGATTTTTGAAGAAGTATTGAAAATGAGAAATCCCTCTATACCCCCTCTGACGACTCGACAATGATTTCTGTTGACGAATTATTGTTATTCAGATGGACATGGATACTTTGCACCCCACCATGATGCGTGCCAAGTCATATTAGATTTTTGAAGAAATTTTGAAAATGAAAAATCCCTCTATACCCCCTCCAACGACCCGTCAATGATTTCTGTTGACAAATTATTGTTATTCAGATGGAAACAGATATTCTGCACCCCACCATGATGCGTGCCAAGTCATATTAGATTTTTGAAGAAATTTTGAAAATGAAAAATCCCTCTATATCCCCTCTAACGACCCGTCAATGATTTCTGTTGACAAATTATTGTTATTCAGATAGAAATGGATATTCTGCACCCCACCATGATGCGTGCCAAGTCATATTGGATTTTTGAAGAAATATTGAAAATGAAAAATCACTCTATACCCCCTCCAACGACCCGTCAATGATTTCTGTTGACAAATTATTGATATTCAGATGGAAATGGATATTCTGCACCCCACCATGATGCGTGCCAAGTCATATTAGATTTTTGAAGAAATTTTGAAAATGAGAAATCCCTCTATACCCCCTCCAACTACCCGTCAATGATTTCTGTTGACAAATTATTGATATTCAGATGGAAATGGATATTCTGCACCCCACCATGATGCGTGCCAAGTCATATTAGATTTTTGAAGAAATTTTGAAAATGAGAAATCCCTCTATACCCTCTCTGACGACCCGACAATGATTTCTGTTGACGAATTATTATTATTCAGACGTACATGGATACTTTGCACCCCACCATGATGCGTGCCAAGACATATTAGAGTTTTGAAGAAATTTTGAAAATGAAAAATCCCTCTATACCCCCTCCAACGACCCGTCAATGATTTCTGTTGACGACTTATTGTTATTCAGATGGAAATGGATATTCTGCACCCCACCATGATGCGTGCCAAGTCATATTAGATTTTTGAAGAAATATTGAAAATGAGAAATCCCTCTATACCCCCTCCAACGACCCGTCAATGAATTCTGTTGACGAATTATTGTAATATAGATGGAAATGGATATTCTGCACCCCACCATGATGCGTGCCAAGTCATATTTGATTTTGAGGTACTTTTGAAAATGAAAAATCCCTCTATAGCCCCTCCAACGACCCGTCAATGATTTCTGTTGACGAATTATTGTTATTCTGATAGAAATTAATATTCTGCACTCCCCCATGTTGCGTGCCAAGTCATATTTGATTTTGAGGTAATTTTGAAAATGAAAAACCCTCTATTCCCCCTCTGACGACCCGACAATGATTTCTGTTGAGAAATCATTGTTATTCAGATGGAAATGGATATTCTGCACCCCACCATGAAGCGTGCCAAGTCATATTAGATTTTTGAAGAAATTTTGAAAATGAAAAATCCCTCTATACCCCCTCCAACGACCCGTCAATGATTTCTGCTGACGAATTATTGTTATTCAGATGGAAATGGATATTCTGCACCCCACCATGATGCGTGCCATGTCATATTTAAATTTGAGGTAATTTTGAAAATGTAAAATCCCTCTATACCCCCTCTAACGACCCGACAGTGAGTTCTGTTGACGAATTATTGTTATTCAGATGATAATGGATATTCTGCACCCCACCATGATGCGTGCCAAGTCATATTGGATTTTTGAAGAAATATTGAAAATGAAAAATCCCTCTATACCCCCTCTAACGACCCGACAATGATTTCTGTCTACGAATTATTGTTATTTAGATGGAAATGGATATTCTGCACCCCACCATAATGCGTGCCAAGTCATATTTGATTTTGAGGTAATTTTGAAAATGAAAAATCCCTCTATATCCCCTATGACGACCCGACAATGATTTCTGTTGACAAATTATTGTTTTTGAGATGGAAATGGATATTAGGTACCCCACTATGATGCGTTCCAAGTCATATTTGATTTTTGAAGAAATATCGAAAATGAGAAATCCCTCTATACCCCCTCCAACGACCCGTCAATGTTTTCTGTTGACGAATTATTGTTATTTAGATGGAAATGGATATTCTGCACCCCACCATGATGCGTGCCAAGTCATATTTGATTTTGAGGTAATTTTGAAAATGAAAAATCCCTTTATACCCCCTCTGACGACCTGACAATGATTTCTGTCGACGAATTATTGTTATTCAAATGGAAATGGATATTCTGCACCCCACCATGATGCTTGCCAAGTCAAATTGGAGTTTAGAAGATATCTTGAAACTGAAAAATCTCTCTTTACCCCCTCTGACGACCCGACAATGATTTCTGTTGACGAATTATTGTTATTCAGATGGACATGGATACTTTGCACCCCACCATGATGCGTGCCAAGTCATATTAGATTTTTGAAGAAATATTGAAAATGAAAAATTCCTCTATTTCCCCTCTAACGTCCCGACAATGATTTCTGTTGACAAATTATTGTTATTAAGATGGAAATGGATATTCTGCACCCCACTATATTGCGTGCCAAGTCATATTTGATTTTGAGGTAATTTTGAAAATAAAAAATCCCTCTATACCCCCTCTAACGACCCGACAATGATTTCTGTTGACAAATTATTGTTACTCAAATGGCAATGGATATTCTGCACCCCACCATGATGCGTGCCAAGTCATATTAGAATTTTGAAGAAATTTTGAAAATGACAAATCCCTCTATACCCCCTCCAACTACCCGTCAATGATTTCTGTTGACGACTTATTGTTATTCAGATGGAAATGGATATTCTGCACCCCACTATGATGCGTGCCAAGTCATATTTGATTTTGAGGTAATTTTGAAAATGAATAATCCCTCTATACCCCCTCTGACGACCCGACAATGATTTCTGGTGACAAATTATTATATTGAGATGGAAATGGATATTCTGTACCCCACCATGATGCGTGCCAAGTCATATTTGATTTTTGAAGTCATTTTGAAAATGAAAAATCCCTCTATACCCCCTCTGACGACCCGACAATGATTTCTGTGTTATTCAGATGGAAATGGATATTCTGCACCCCACCATGATGCGTGCCAAGTCAAATTGGATTTTTGAAGAAATATTGAAAATGAAAAATATCTCTATACCCCTTCTAACGTCCCGACAATGATTTCTGTTGACAAATTATTGTTATTCAGATAGAAATAGATATTCTGCACCCCACTATGATGCGTGCCAAGTCATATTAGATTTTTGAAGAAATATTGAAAATGAAAAATCCCTCTATTCCCCCTCTAACGACCCGACAATGATTTCTGTTGACAAATTATTGTTATTCAGATGGAAATGGATATTCTGCACCCCACCATGTTGCGTGCCAAGTCATATTTGATTTTGAGGTAATTTTGAAAATGAAAAATCCCTCTAAACCCCCTCTAACGACCCGACAATGATCTCGGTTGACAAATTATTGTTATTCAAATGGCAATGGATATTCTGCTCCCCACTATGATGCGTGCCAAGTCATATTTGATTTTGAGGTAATTTTGAAAATGAAACATTCCGTCTATACCCCCTCTAACGACACGACAATGATTTCTGTCGACGAATTATTGATATTCTGATGGAAATAGATATTCTGCACCCCACCATGATACGTGCCAAGTCATATTAGATTTTTGAAGAAATATTGAAAATGAGAAATCCCTCTATACCCCCTCCAACGACCCGTCAATGATTTCTGTTGACGAATTATTGTTATATAGATGGAAATGGATATTCTGTACCCCACCATGATGCGTGCCAAGTCATATTAGATTTTTGAAGAAATATTGAAAATGAAATATCCCTCTATTCCCCCTCTAACGACCCGTCAATGATTTCTGTTGACGACTTATTGTTATTCAGATGAAAATAGATATTCTGCACCCCAATATGATGCGTGCCAAGTCATATTTGATTTTGAGGTAATTTTGAAAATGATAAAATCCCTCTATACCCCCTCTGACGACCCGACAATGATTTCTGGTGACAAATTATTGATATTGAGATGGAAATGAATATTCTGCACCCCACCATGTTGCGTGCCAAGTCATATTTGATTTTGAGGTAATTTTGAAAATGAAAAATCCCTCTATACCCCCTCTAACGACCCGACAATGATTTCTGTCGACGAATTATTGTTATTCAGATGGAAATGAATATTCTGCACCCCACCATGTTGCGTGCCAAGTCATTTTTGATTTAGAGGTAATTTTGAAAATGAAAAATCCCTCTATATCCCCTCTAACGACCCGACAATGATTTCTGTTGACGAATTATTTTTATTCAGATAGAAATGAATATTCTGCACCCCACTATGTTGCGTGCCAAGTCATATTTGATTTTGAGGTAATTTTGAAAATGAAAAATCCCTCTATACCCCCCATAACGATCCGACAATGATTTCTGTCGACGAATTATTGTTATTCAGATAGAAATAGATATTCTGCACCCCACCATGATGCGTGCCAAGTCATATTGGATTTTTGAAGAAATATTGAAAATGAGAAATCCCTCTATACCCCCTCCAACGACCCGTCAATGATTTCTGTTGACGAATTATTGTTATTTAAATGGAAATGGATATTCTGCACCCCACCATGATGCGTGCCAAGTCATATTTGATTTTGAGGTACTTTTGAAAATGAAAAATCCCTCTATACCCCCTCTAACGACCCGACAATGATTTCTGTCGACGAATCATTGTTATTCAGATGGAAATAGATATTCTGCACCCCACCATGATGCGTGCCAAGTCATATTAGATTTTTGAAGAAATATTGAAAATGAGAAATCCCTCTATACCCCCTCCAACGACCCGTCAATGATTTCTGTTGACGAATTATTGTTATATAGATGGAAAAGGATATTCTGCACCCCACCATGATGCGTGCCAAGTCATATTTGATTTTGAGGTAAATTTGAAAATGAAAAATCCCTCTATACCCCCTCTGACGACCCGACAATGATTTCTGTTAACAAATTATTGTTATTTAGATGGAAATGGATATTCTGTACCCCACTATGATGCGTGCCAAGTCATATTGGATTTTTGAAGAAATATTGAAAATGAAAAATCACTCTATACCCCCTCCAACGACCCGTCAATGATTTCTGTTGACAAATTATTGATATTCAGATGGAAATGGATATTCTGCACTCCACCATGATGCGTGCCAAGTCATATTAGATTTTTGAAGAAATTTTGAAAATGAAAAATCCCTCTATATCCCCTCTAACGACCCGACAATGATTTCTGTCGACGAATTATTGTTATTCAGATGGAAATAGATATTCTGCACCCCGCCATGATGCGTGCCAAGTCATATTAGATTTTTGAAGAAATTTTGAAAATGAAAAATCCCTCTATAACCCCTCTAACGACCCGTCAATGATTTCTGTTGACAAATTATTGTTATTCAGATGGAAATGGATATTCTGCACCCCACCATGATGCGTGCCAAGTCATATTGGATTTTTGAAGAAATATTGAAAATGAAAAATCACTCTATACCCCCTCCAACGACCCGTCAATGATTTCTGTTGACGAATTATTGTTATTCAGATGTACATGGATACTTTGCACCCCACCATGATGCGTGCCAAGACATATTAGAGTTTTGAAGAAATTTTGAAAATGAAAAATCCCTCTATACCCCCTCCAACGACCCGACAATGATTTCTGTTGACGACTTATTGTTAATCAGATGGAAATGATTATTCTGCACCCCACCATGATGCGTGCCAAGTCATATTAGATTTTTGAAGAAATATTGAAAATGAGAAATCCCTCTATACCCCCTCCAACGACCCGTCAATGAATTCTGTTGAAGAATTATTGTTATATAGATGGAAATGGATATTCTGCACCCCACCATGATGCGTGCCAAGTCATATTTGATTTTGAGGTAATTTTGAAAATGATAAATCCCTCTATACCCCCTCTGACGACCCGACAATGATTTCTGTTGACAAATTATCGATATTGAGATGGAAATGGATATTCTGTACCCCACCATGATGCGTGCCAAGTCATATTAGATTTTTGAAGAAATATTGAAAATGAGAATTCCCTCTATACCCCCTCCAACGACCCGTCAATGAATTCTGTTGACGAATTATTGTTATATAGATGGAAATGGATATTCTGCACCCCACCATGATGCGTGCCAAGTCATATTTGATTTTGAGGTAAATTTGAAAATGAAAAATCCCTCTATACCCCCTCTGACGACCCGACAATGATTTCTGTTAACAAATTATTGTTATTGAGATGGAAATGGATATTCTGTACCCCACTATGATGCGTGCCAAGTCATATTTGATTTTTGAAGTCATTTTGAAAATGAAAAATCCTTCTATACCCCCTCTGACGACCCGACAATGATTTCTGTCGACAAATTATTGTTATTCAGATGGAAATGGATATTCTGCACCCCAACATGATGCGTGCCAAGTCATATTAGATTTTTGAAGAAATATTGAAAATGAGAAATCCCTCTATACCCCCTCTGACGACCCGACAATGATTTCTGTTGACGAATTATTGTTATTCAGATGGACATGGTTACTTTGCACCCCACCAGGATGCGTGCCAAGTCATATTAGATTTTTGAAGAAATTTTGAAAATGAAAAATCCCTCTATACCCCCTCCAACGACCCGTCAATGATTTCTGTTGACAAATTATTGTTATTCAGATGGAAATGGATATTCTGCACCCAACCATGATGCGTGCCAAGTCATATTAGATTTTTGAAGAAATTTTGAAAATGAAAAATCCCTCTATATCCCCTCTAACGACCCGACAATGATTTCTGTCGACGAATTATTGTTATTCAGATGGAAATATATATTCTGCACCCCGCCATGATGCGTGCCAAGTCATATTAGATTTTTGAAGAAATTTTGAAAATGAAAAATCCCTCTATTCCTTCTCTAACGACACGTCAATGATTTCTGTTGACGACTTATTGTTATTCAGATGGAAATAGATATTCTGCACCCCACTATGATGCGTGCCAAGTCTTATTTGATTTTGAGGTAATTTTGAAAATGAGAAATCTCTGAATACTCCCTTTAACGACCCGACAATGATTTCTGTCGACAAATTATTGTTATTAAGATGGAAATAGATATTCTGCACCCCACCATGATGCGTGCCAAGTCATATTAGATTTTTGAAGAAATATTGAAAATGAGAAATCCCTCTATACCCCCTCTGACGACCCGACAATGATTTCTGTTGACGAATTATTGTTATTCAGATGGACATGGATACTTTGCACCCCACCATGATGCGTGCCAAGTCATATTTGATTTTTGAAGAAATTTTGAAAATGAGAAATCCCTCTATACCCCCTCCAACGACCCGTCAATGATTTCTGTTGACAAATTATTGTTATTCAGATGGAAATAGATATTCTGCACCCCACCATGATGCGTGCCAAGTCATATTAGATTTTTGAAGAAATATTGAAAATGAGAAATCCCTCTATACCCCCTCCAACGACCCGTCAATGATTTCTGTTGACGAATTATTGTTATATAGATGAAAATGGATATTCTGTACCCCACCATGATGCGTGCCAAGTCATATTAGATTTTTGAAGAAATATTGAAAATGAAAAATCCCTCTATTCCCCCTCTAACGATCCGTCAATGATTTCTGTTGACGACTTATTGTTATTCAGATGGAAATAGATATTCTGCACCCCACTATGATGCGTGCCAAGTCATATTTGATTTTGAGGTAATTTTGAAAATGATAAAATCCCTCTATACCCCCTCTGACGACCCGACAAAGATTTCTGGTGACAAATTATTGATATTGAGATGGATATGAATATTCTGCACCCCACCATGTTGCGTGCCAAGTCATATTTGATTTTGAGGTAATTTTGAAAATGAAAAATCCCTCTATACCCCCTCTAACGACCCGACAATGAGTTCTGTTCACGAATTATTGTTATTCAGATGATAATAGATATTCTGCACCCCACCATGATGCGTGCCAAGTCATATTGGATATTTGAAGAAATATTGAAAATGAAAAATCTCTCTATACCCCCTCTAACGACCCGACAATGATTTCTGTTGACGAATTATTGTTATCCAGATGGAAATGAATATTCTGCACCCCACCATGTTGCGTGCCAAGTCATATTTGATTTTGAGGTAATTTTGAAAATGAGAAATCCCTCTATACCCCTTCTAACGAACCGACAATGATTTCTGTCGACGAATTATTGTTATTCAGATGGAAATAGATATTCTGCACCCCACTATGATGCGTGCCAAGTCATATTAGATTTTTGAAGAAATATTGAAAATGAGAAATCCCTCTATACCCCCTCTGACGACCCGACAATGATTTCTGTTGACGAATTATTGTTATTCAGATGGACATGGATACTTTGCACCCCACCACGATGCGTGCCAAGTCATATTAGATTTTTGAAGAAATATTGAAAATGAAAAATCCCTCTATACCCCCTCCAACGACCCGTCAATGATTTCTGTTGACGAATTATTGTTATATAGATGGAAATGGATATTCTGTACCCCACCATGATGCGTGCCAAGTCATATTAGATTTTTGAAGAAATATTGAAAATGAAAAATCCCTCTATACCCCCTCTAACGATCCGTCAATTTTTTCTGTTGACGACTTATTGTTATTCAGATGGAAATAGATATTCTGCACCCCACTCTGATGCGTGCCAAGTCATATTTGATTTTGAGGTAATTTTGAAAATGATAAAATCCCTCTATACCCCCTCTGACGACTCGACAATGATTTCTGATGACAAATTATCGATATTGAGATGGAAATGGATATTCTGTACCCCACCATGATGCGTGCCAAGTCATATTTGATTTTTGAAGTCATTTTGAAAATGAAAAATCCCTCTATACCCTCTCTAACGACCCGACAATGAGTTCTGTTCACGAATTATTGTTATTCAGATGATAATAGATATTCTGCACCCCACCATGATGCGTGCCAAGTCATATTGGATATTTGAAGAAATATTGAAAATGAAAAATCCCTCTATACCCCCTCTAACGACCCGACAATGATTTCTGTTGACGAATTATTGTTATTCAGATGGAAATAAATATTCTGCACCCCACCATGATGCGTGCCAAGTCAAATTGGATTCTTGAAGAAATATTGAAAATGAAAAATCTCTCTATACCCCCTCTAACGACCCGACAATGATTTCTGTTGACGAATTATTGTTATCCAGATGGAAAAGAATATTCTGCACCCCACCATGTTGCGTGCCAAGTCATATTTGATTTAGAGGTAATTTTGAAAATGAGAAATCCCTCTATACCCCTTCTAACGACCCGACAATGATTTCTGTCGACGAATTATTGTTATTCAGATGGAAATAGATATTCTGCACTCCACTATGATGCGTGCCAAGTCATATTAGATTTTTGAAGAAATATTGAAAATGAGAAATCCCTCTATACCCCCTCTGACGACCCGACAATGATTTCTGTTGACGAATTATTGTTATTCAGATGGACATGGATACTTTGCACCCCACCACGATGCGTGCCAAGTCATATTAGATTTTTGAAGAAATATTGAAAATGAAAAATCCCTCTATACCCCCTCTAACGACCCGACAATGATTTCTGTTGACAAATTATTGTTATTCAGATGGCAATGGATATTCTGCACCCCACTATGATGCGTGCCAAGTCATATTGGATTTTTGAAGAAATATTGAAAATGAAAAATCCCTCTATACCCCCTCTAACGACCCGACAATGATTTCTGTTGACGAATTATTGTTATTCAGATGGAAATGAATATTCTGCACCCCACCATGTTGCGTGCCAAGTCATATTTGATTTTGAGGTAATTTTGAAAAGGAAAAATCCCTCTATACCCTCTCTAACGACCCGACAATGATTTCTGTCGACGAATTATTGTTATTTAGATGGAAATGGATATTCTGCACCCCACCATAATGCGTGCCAAGTCATATTAGATTTTTGAAGAAATATTGAAAATGAGAAATCCCTCTATACCCCCTCTGACGACCCGACAATGATTTCTGTTGACGAATTATTGTTATTCAGATGGACATGGATACTTTGCACACCACCAGGATGCGTGCCAAGTCATATTAGATTTTTGAAGAAATTTTGAAAATGAAAAATCCCTCTATACCCCCACCAACGACCCGTCAATGATTTCTGTTGACAAATTATTGTTATTCAGATGGAAATGGATATTCTGCACCCAACCATGATGCGTGCCAAGTCATATTAGATTTTTGAAGAAATTTTGAAAATGAAAAATCCCTCTATATCCCCTCTAACGACCCGACAATGATTTCTGTCGACGAATTATTGTTATTCAGATGGAAATAGATATTCTGCACCCCGCCAAGATGCGTGCCAAGTCATATTAGATTTTTGAAGAAATTTTGAAAATGAAAAATCCCTCTATTCCCCCTCTAACGACCCGTCAATGATTTCTGTTGACGACTTATTGTCATTCAGTTGGAAATAGATATTCTGCACCCCACTATGATGCGTGCCAAGTCTTATTTGATTTTGAGGTAATTTTGAAAATGAGAAATCTCTGAATACTCCCTTTAACGACCCGACAATGATTTCTGTAGACAAATTATTGTTATTCAGATGAAAATAGATATTCTGCACCCCACCATGATGCGTGCCAAGTCATATTAGATTTTTGAAGAAATATTGAAAATGAGAAATCCCTCTATACCCCCTCTGACGACCCGACAATGATTTCTGTTGACGAATTATTGTTATTTAGATGGACATGGATACTTTGCACCCCACCATGATGCGTGCCAAGTCATATTTGATTTTTGAAGAAATTTTGAAAATGAGAAATTCCTCTATACCCCCTCCAACGACCCGTCAATGATTCCTGTTGACAAATTATTGTTATTCAGATGGAAATAGATATTCTGCACCCCACCATGATACGTGCCAAGTCATATCAGATTTTTGAAGAAATATTGAAAATGAGAAATCCCTCTATACCCCCTCCAACGACCCGTCAATGATTTCTGTTGACGAATTATTGTTATATAGATGGAAATGGATATTCTGTACCCCACCATGATGCGTGCCAAGTCATATTAGATTTTTGAAGAAATATTGAAAGTGAAAAATCCCTCTATTCCCCCTCTAACGATCCGTCAATGATTTCTGTTGACGACTTATTGTTATTCAGATGGAAATAGATATTCTGCACCCCACTATGATGCGTGCCAAGTCATATTTGATTTTGAGGTAATTTTGAATATGATAAAATCCCTCTATACCCCCTCTGACGACCCGACAATGATTTCTGGTGACAAATTATTGATATTGAGATGGATATGAATATTCTGCACCCCACCATGTTGCGTGCCAAGTCATATTTGATTTTGAGGTAATTTTGAAAATGAAAAATCCCTCAATACCCCCTCTGACGACCCGACAATGATTTCTGATGACAAATTATCGATATTGAGATGGAAATGGATATTCTGTACCCCACCATGATGCGTGCCAAGTCATATTTGATTTTTGAAGTCATTTTGAAAATGAAAAATCCCTCTATACCCCCTCTAACGACCCGACAATGAGTTCTGTTCACGAATTATTGTTATTCAGATGATAATAGATATTCTGCACCCCACCATGATGCGTGCCAAGTCATATTGGATATTTGAAGAAATATTGAAAATGAAAAATCCCTCTATACCCCCTCTAACGACCCGACAATGATTTCTGTTGACGAATTATTGTTATTCAGATGGAAATAAATATTCTGCACCCCACCATGATGCGTGCCAAGTCAAATAGGATTCTTGAAGTAATATTGAAAATGAAAAATCTCTCTATACCCCCTCTAACGACCCGACAATGATTTCTGTTGACGAATTATTGTTATCCAGATGGAAATGAATATTCTGCACCCCACCATGCTGCGTGCCAAGTCATATTTGATTTTGAGGTAATTTTGAAAATGAGAAATCCCTCTATACCCCTTCTAACGACCCGACAATGATTTCTGTCGACGAATTATTGTTATTCAGATGGAAATAGATATTTTGCACCCCACTATGATGCGTGCCAAGTCATATTAGATTTTTGAAGAAATATTGAAAATGAGAAATCCCTCTATACCCCCTCTGACGACCCGACAATGATTTCTGTTGACGAATTATTGTTATTCAGATGGACATGGATACTTTGCACACCACCACGATGCGTGCCAAGTCATATTAGATTTTTGAAGAAATATTGAAAATGAAAAATCCCTCTATACCCCCTCTGACGACCCGACAATGATTTCTGATGACAAATTATCGATATTGAGATGGAAATGGATATTCTGTACCCCACCATGATGCGTGCCAAGTCATATTTGATTTTTGAAGTCATTTTGAAAATGAAAAATCCCTCTATACCCCCTCTAACGACCCGACAATGAGTTCTGTTCACGAATTATTGTTATTCAGATGATAATAGATATTCTGCACCCCACCATGATGCGTGCCAAGTCATATTGGATATTTGAAGAAATATTGAAAATGAAAAATCCCTCTATACCCCCTCTAACGACCCGACAATGATTTCTGTTGACGAATTATTGTTATTCAGATGGAAATAAATATTCTGCACCCCACCATGATGCGTGCCAAGTCAAATAGGATTCTTGAAGTAATATTGAAAATGAAAAATCTCTCTATACCCCCTCTAACGACCCGACAATGATTTCTGTTGACGAATTATTGTTATCCAGATGGAAATGAATATTCTGCACCCCACCATGTTGCGTGCCAAGTCATATTTGATTTTGAGGTAATTTTGAAAATGAGAAATCCCTCTATACCCCTTCTAACGACCCGACAATGATTTCTGTCGACGAATTATTGTTATTCAGATGGAAATAGATATTTTGCACCCCACTATGATGCGTGCCAAGTCATATTAGATTTTTGAAGAAATATTGAAAATGAGAAATCCCTCTATACCCCCTCTGACGACCCGACAATGATTTCTGTTGACGAATTATTGTTATTCAGATGGACATGGATACTTTGCACACCACCACGATGCGTGCCAAGTCATATTAGATTTTTGAAGAAATATTGAAAATGAAAAATCCCTCTATACCCCCTCTAACGACCCGACAATGATTTCTGTTGACAAATTATTGTTATTCAGATGGCAATGGATATTCTGCACCCCACCATGATGCGTGCCAAGTCATATTGGATTTTTGAAGAAATATTGAAACTGAAAAATCCCTCTATACCCCCTCTAACGACCCGACAATGATTTCTGTTGACGAGTTATTGTTATTCAGATGGGAATGAATATTCTGCACCCCACCATGTTGCGTGCCAAGTCATATTTGATTTTGAGGTAATTTTGAAAATGAAAAATCCCTCTATACCCTCTCTAACGACCCGACAATGATTTCTGTCGACGAATTATTGTTATTTAGATGGAATTGGATATTCTGCACCCCACCATAATGCGTGCCAAGTCATATTTGATTTTGAGGTAATTTTGAAAATGAAATATTCCTCTATACCCCCTCTGACGACCCGACAATGATTTCTGTTGACAAATTATTGTTACTCAAATGGCAATGGATATTCTGCACCCCACCATGATGCGTTCCAAGTCATATTAGAATTTTGAAGAAATTTTGAAAATGATAAATCCCTCTATACCCCCTCCAACTACCCGTCAATGATTTCTGTCGACGAATTATTGTTATTCAGATAAAAATGGATATTCTGCACCCCACCATGATGCGTGCCAAGTCAAATTGGATTTTTGAAGAAATATTGAAAATGAAAAATATCTCTATACCCCTTCTAACGTCCCGACAATGATTTCTGTTGACAAATTATTGTTATTCAGATGGAAATGAATAGTCTGCACCCCACCATGTTGCGTGCCAAGTCATATTTAATTTTGAGGTAATTTTGAAAATGAGAAATCCCTCTATACCACCTCTAACGACCCGACAATGATTTCTGTCGACGAATTATTGTTATTCAGATAGAAATAGATATTCTGCACCCCACTATGATGCGTGCCAAGTCATATTAGATTTTTGAAGAAATATTGAAAATGAAAAATCCCTCTATTCCCCCTCTAACGACCCGACAATGATTTCTGTTGACAAATTATTGTTATTCAGATGGAAATGGATATTCTGCACCCCACCATGTTGCGTGCCAAGTCATATTTGATTTTGAGGTAATTTTGAAAATGAAAAATCCCTGTAAACCCCCTCTAACGACCCGACAATGATTTCTGTTGACAAATTATTGTTACTCAAATGGCAATGGATATTCTGCACCCCACCATGATGCGTTCCAAGTCATATTAGAATTTTGAAGAAATTTTGAAAATGATAAATCCCTCTATACCCCCTCCAACTACCCGTCAATGATTTCTGTTGACGACTTATTGTTATTAAGATGTAAATGGATATTCTGCACCCAACCATGATGCGTGCCAAGTCATATTAGATTTTTGAAGAAATTTTGAAAATGAAAAATCCCTCTATATCCCCTCTAACGACCCGACAATGA
The DNA here is from genome assembly GCA_958502065.1 of Chrysolina americana. Lineage (NCBI taxonomy): Eukaryota > Metazoa > Arthropoda > Insecta > Coleoptera > Chrysomelidae > Chrysolina > Chrysolina americana. The sequence goes on along the minus strand of OY293415.1, from coordinate 47,930,442 downwards.
TTTCTGTTGACAAATTATTGTTACTCAAATGGCAATGGATATTCTGCACCCCACCATGATGCGTTCCAAGTCATATTAGAATTTTGAAGAAATTTTGAAAATGATAAATCCCTCTATACCCCCTCCAACGACCCGTCAATGATTTCTGTTGACAAATTATTGTTATTCAGATGGAAATGGATATTCTGCACCCAACCATGATGCGTGCCAAGTCATATTAGATTTTTGAAGAAATTTTGAAAATGAAAAATCCCTCTATATCCCCTCTAACGACCCGACAATGATTTCTGTCGACGAATTATTGTTATTCAGATGGAAATAGATATTCTGCACCCCACTATGATGCGTGCCAAGTCTTATTTGATTTTGAGGTAATTTTGAAAATGAGAAATCTCTGAATACTCCCTTTAACGACCCGACAATGATTTCTGTCGACAAATTATTGTTATTCAGATGAAAATAGATATTCTGCACCCCACCATGATGCGTGCCAAGTCATATTAGATTTTTGAAGAAATATTGAAAATGAGAAATCCCTCTATACCCCCTCTGACGACCCGACAATGATTTCTGTTGACGAATTATTGTTATTTAGATGGACATGGATACTTTGCACCCCACCATGATGCGTGCCAAGTCATATTTGATTTTTGAAGAAATTTTGAAAATGAGAAATTCCTCTATACCCCCTCCAACGACCCGTCAATGATTCCTGTTGACAAATTATTGTTATTCAGATGGAAATAGATATTCTGCACCCCACCATGATACGTGCCAAGTCATATCAGATTTTTGAAGAAATATTGAAAATGAGAAATCCCTCTATACCCCCTCCAACGACCCGTCAATGATTTCTGTTGACGAATTATTGTTATATAGATGGAAATGGATATTCTGTACCCCACCATGATGCGTGCCAAGTCATATTAGATTTTTGAAGAAATATTGAAAGTGAAAAATCCCTCTATTCCCCCTCTAACGATCCGTCAATGATTTCTGTTGACGACTTATTGTTATTCAGATGGAAATAGATATTCTGCACCCCACTATGATGCGTGCCAAGTCATATTTGATTTTGAGGTAATTTTGAAAATGATAAAATCCCTCTATACCCCCTCTGACGACCCGACAATGATTTCTGGTGACAAATTATTGATATTGAGATGGATATGAATATTCTGCACCCCACCATGTTGCGTGCCAAGTCATATTTGATTTTGAGGTAATTTTGAAAATGAAAAATCCCTCAATACCCCCTCTGACGACCCGACAATGATTTCTGATGACAAATTATCGATATTGAGATGGAAATGGATTTTCTGTACCCCACCATGATGCGTGCCAAGTCATATTTGATTTTTGAAGTCATTTTGAAAATGAAAAATCCCTCTATACCCCCTCTAACGACCCGACAATGAGTTCTGTTCACGAATTATTGTTATTCAGATGATAATAGATATTCTGCACCCCACCATGATGCGTGCCAAGTCATATTGGATATTTGAAGAAATATTGAAAATGAAAAATCCCTCTATACCCCCTCTAACGACCCGACAATGATTTCTGTTGACGAATTATTGTTATTCAGATGGAAATAAATATTCTGCACCCCACCATGATGCGTGCCAAGTCAAATAGGATTCTTGAAGTAATATTCAAAATGAAAAATCTCTCTATACCCCCTCTAACGACCCGACAATGATTTCTGTTGACGAATTATTGTTATCCAGATGGAAATGAATATTCTGCACCCCACCATGTTGCGTGCCAAGTCATATTTGATTTTGAGGTAATTTTGAAAATGAGAAATCCCTCTATACCCCTTCTAACGACCCGACAATGATTTCTGTCGACGAATTATTGTTATTCAGATGGAAATAGATATTTTGCACCCCACTATGATGCGTGCCAAGTCATATTAGATTTTTGAAGAAATATTGAAAATGAGAAATCCCTCTATACCCCCTCTGACGACCCGACAATGATTTCTGTTGACGAATTATTGTTATTCAGATGGACATGGATACTTTGCACACCACCACGATGCGTGCCAAGTCATATTAGATTTTTGAAGAAATATTGAAAATGAAAAATCCCTCTATACCCCCTCTAACGACCCGACAATGATTTCTGTTGACAAATTATTGTTATTCAGATGGCAATGGATATTCTGCACCCCACCATGATGCGTGCCAAGTCATATTGGATTTTTGAAGAAATATTGAAAATGAAAAATCCCTCTATACCCCCTCTAACGACCCGACAATGATTTCTGTTGACGAATTATTGTTATTCAGATGGGAATGAATATTCTGCACCCCACCATGTTGCGTGCCAAGTCATATTTGATTTTGAGGTAATTTTGAAAATGAAAAATCCCTCTATACCCTCTCTAACGACCCGACAATGATTTCTGTCGACGAATTATTGTTATTTAGATGGAATTGGATATTCTGCACCCCACCATAATGCGTGCCAAGTCATATTTGATTTTGAGGTAATTTTGAAAATGAAATATCCCTCTATACCCCCTCTGACGACCCGACAATGATTTCTGTTGACAAATTATTGTTACTCAAATGGCAATGGATATTCTGCACCCCACCATGATGCGTTCCAAGTCATATTAGAATTTTGAAGAAATTTTGAAAATGATAAATCCCTCTATACCCCCTCCAACTACCCGTCAATGATTTCTGTCGACGAATTATTGTTATTCAGATGGAAATGGATATTCTGCACCCCACCATGATGCGTGCCAAGTCAAATTGGATTTTTGAAGAAATATTGAAAATGAAAAATATCTCTATACCCCTTCTAACGTCCCGACAATGATTTCTGTTGACAAATTATTGTTATTCAGATGGAAATGAATAGTCTGCACCCCACCATGTTGCGTGCCAAGTCATATTTGATTTTGAGGTAATTTTGAAAATGAGAAATCCCTCTATACCCCCTCCAACGACCCGACAATGATTTCTGTCGACGAATTATTGTTATTCAGATAGAAATAGATATTCTGCACCCCACTATGATGCGTGCCAAGTCATATTAGATTTTTGAAGAAATATTGAAAATGAAAAATCCCTCTATTCCCCCTCTAACGACCCGACAATGATTTCTGTTGACAAATTATTGTTATTCAGATGGAAATGGATATTCTGCACCCCACCATGTTGCGTGCCAAGTCATATTTGATTTTGAGGTAATTTTGAAAATGAAAAATCCCTCTAAACCCCCTCTAACGACCCGACAATGATTTCTGTTGACAAATTAGTGTTACTCAAATGGCAATGGATATTCTGCACCCCACCATGATGCGTTCCAAGTCATATTAGAATTTTGAAGAAATTTTGAAAATGATAAATCCCTCTATACCCCCTCCAACTACCCGTCAATGATTTCTGTTGACGACTTATTGTTATTCAGATGGAAATGGATATTCTGCACCCCACCATGTTGCGTGCCAAGTCATATTTGATTTTGAGGTAATTTTGAAAATGAAAAATCCCTCTAAACCCCCTCTAACGACCCGACAATGATTTCTGTTGACAAATTATTGTTACTCAAATGGCAATGGATATTCTGCACCCCACCATGATGCGTTCCAAGTCATATTAGAATTTTGAAGAAATTTTGAAAATGATAAATCCCTCTATACCCCCTCCAACTACCCGTCAATGATTTCTGTTGACGACTTATTGTTATTAAGATGTAAATGGATATTCTGCACCCAACCATGATGCGTGCCAAGTCATATTAGATTTTTGAAGAAATTTTGAAAATGAAAAATCCCTCTATATCCCCTCTAACGACCCGACAATGATTTCTGTCGACGAATTATTGTTATTCAGATGGAAATAGATATTCTGCACCCCACTATGATGCGTGCCAAGTCTTATTTGATTTTGAGGTAATTTTGAAAATGAGAAATCTCTGAATACTCCCTTTAACGACCCGACAATGATTTCTGTCGACAAATTATTGTTATTCAGATGAAAATAGATATTCTGCACCCCACCATGATGCGTGCCAAGTCATATTAGATTTTTGAAGAAATATTGAAAATGAGAAATCCCTCTATACCCCCTCCAACGACCCGTCAATGATTTCTGTTGACAAATTATTGTTATTCAGATGGAAATGGATATTCTGCACCCAACCATGATGCGTGCCAAGTCATATTAGAATTTTGAAGAAATTTTGAAAATGATAAATCCCTCTATACCCCCTCCAACGACCCGTCAATGATTTCTGTTGACAAATTATTGTTATTCAGATGGAAATGGATATTCTGCACCCAACCATGATGCGTGCCAAGTCATATTAGATTTTTGAAGAAATTTTGAAAATGAAAAATCCCTCTATATCCCCTCTAACGACCCGACAATGATTTCTGTCGACGAATTATTGTTATTCAGATGGAAATAGATATTCTGCACCCCACTATGATGCGTGCCAAGTCTTATTTGATTTTGAGGTAATTTTGAAAATGAGAAATCTCTGAATACTCCCTTTAACGACCCGACAATGATTTCTGTCGACAAATTATTGTTATTCAGATGAAAATAGATATTCTGCACCCCACCATGATGCGTGCCAAGTCATATTAGATTTTTGAAGAAATATTGAAAATGAGAAATCCCTCTATACCCCCTCTGACGACCCGACAATGATTTCTGTTGACGAATTATTGTTATTTAGATGGACATGGATACTTTGCACCCCACCATGATGCGTGCCAAGTCATATTTGATTTTTGAAGAAATTTTGAAAATGAGAAATTCCTCTATACCCCCTCCAACGACCCGTCAATGATTCCTGTTGACAAATTATTGTTATTCAGATGGAAATAGATATTCTGCACCCCACCATGATACGTGCCAAGTCATATCAGATTTTTGAAGAAATATTGAAAATGAGAAATCCCTCTATACCCCCTCCAACGACCCGTCAATGATTTCTGTTGACGAATTATTGTTATATAGATGGAAATGGATATTCTGTACCCCACCATGATGCGTGCTAAGTCATATTAGATTTTTGAAGAAATATTGAAAGTGAAAAATCCCTCTATTCCCCCTCTAACGATCCGTCAATGATTTCTGTTGACGACTTATTGTTATTCAGATGGAAATAGATATTCTGCACCCCACTATGATGCGTGCCAAGTCATATTTGATTTTGAGGTAATTTTGAAAATGATAAAATCCCTCTATACCCCCTCTGACGACCCGACAATGATTTCTGGTGACAAATTATTGATATTGAGATGGATATGAATATTCTGCACCCCACCATGTTGCGTGCCAAGTCATATTTGATTTTGAGGTAATTTTGAAAATGAAAAATCCCTCAATACCCCCTCTGACGACCCGACAATGATTTCTGATGACAAATTATCGATATTGAGATGGAAATGGATATTCTGTACCCCACCATGATGCGTGCCAAGTCATATTTGATTTTTGAAGTCATTTTGAAAATGAAAAATCCCTCTATACCCCCTCTAACGACCCGACAATGAGTTCTGTTCACGAATTATTGTTATTCAGATGATAATAGATATTCTGCACCCCACCATGATGCGTGCCAAGTCATATTGGATATTTGAAGAAATATTGAAAATGAAAAATCCCTCTATACCCCCTCTAACGACCCGACAATGATTTCTGTTGACGAATTATTGTTATTCAGATGGAAATAAATATTCTGCACCCCACCATGATGCGTGCCAAGTCAAATAGGATTCTTGAAGTAATATTCAAAATGAAAAATCTCTCTATACCCCCTCTAACGACCCGACAATGATTTCTGTTGACGAATTATTGTTATCCAGATGGAAATGAATATTCTGCACCCCACCATGTTGCGTGCCAAGTCATATTTGATTTTGAGGTAATTTTGAAAATGAGAAATCCCTCTATACCCCTTCTAACGACCCGACAATGATTTCTGTCGACGAATTATTGTTATTCAGATGGAAATAGATATTTTGCACCCCACTATGATGCGTGCCAAGTCATATTAGATTTTTGAAGAAATATTGAAAATGAGAAATCCCTCTATACCCCCTCTGACGACCCGACAATGATTTCTGTTGACGAATTATTGTTATTCAGATGGACATGGATACTTTGCACACCACCACGATGCGTGCCAAGTCATATTAGATTTTTGAAGAAATATTGAAAATGAAAAATCCCTCTATACCCCCTCTAACGACCCGACAATGATTTCTGTTGACAAATTATTGTTATTCAGATGGCAATGGATATTCTGCACCCCACCATGATGCGTGCCAAGTCATATTGGATTTTTGAAGAAATATTGAAAATGAAAAATCCCTCTATACCCCCTCTAACGACCCGACAATGATTTCTGTTGACGAATTATTGTTATTCAGATGGGAATGAATATTCTGCACCCCACCATGTTGCGTGCCAAGTCATATTTGATTTTGAGGTAATTTTGAAAATGAAAAATCCCTCTATACCCTCTCTAACGACCCGACAATGATTTCTGTCGACGAATTATTGTTATTTAGATGGAATTGGATATTCTGCACCCCACCATAATGCGTGCCAAGTCATATTTGATTTTGAGGTAATTTTGAAAATGAAATATCCCTCTATACCCCCTCTGACGACCCGACAATGATTTCTGTTGACAAATTATTGTTACTCAAATGGCAATGGATATTCTGCACCCCACCATGATGCGTTCCAAGTCATATTAGAATTTTGAAGAAATTTTGAAAATGATAAATCCCTCTATACCCCCTCCAACTACCCGTCAATGATTTCTGTCGACGAATTATTGTTATTCAGATGGAAATGGATATTCTGCACCCCACCATGATGCGTGCCAAGTCAAATTGGATTTTTGAAGAAATATTGAAAATGAAAAATATCTCTATACCCCTTCTAACGTCCCGACAATGATTTCTGTTGACAAATTATTGTTATTCAGATGGAAATGAATAGTCTGCACCCCACCATGTTGCGTGCCAAGTCATATTTGATTTTGAGGTAATTTTGAAAATGAGAAATCCCTCTATACCCCCTCTAACGACCCGACAATGATTTCTGTCGACGAATTATTGTTATTCAGATAGAAATAGATATTCTGCACCCCACTATGATGCGTGCCAAGTCATATTAGATTTTTGAAGAAATATTGAAAATGAAAAATCCCTCTATTCCCCCTCTAACGACCCGACAATGATTTCTGTTGACAAATTATTGTTATTCAGATGGAAATGGATATTCTGCACCCCACCATGTTGCGTGCCAAGTCATATTTGATTTTGAGGTAATTTTGAAAATGAAAAATCCCTCTAAACCCCCTCTAACGACCCGACAATGATTTCTGTTGACAAATTATTGTTACTCAAATGGCAATGGATATTCTGCACCCCACCATGATGCGTTCCAAGTCATATTAGAATTTTGAAGAAATTTTGAAAATGATAAATCCCTCTATACCCCCTCCAACTACCCGTCAATGATTTCTGTTGACGACTTATTGTTATTCAGATGGAAATGGATATTCTGCACCCCACCATGATGCGTGCCAAGTCATATTTGATTTTGAGGTAATTTTGAAAATGAATAATCCCTCTATACCCCCTCTAACGACCCGACAATGATTTCTGTTGACAAATTATTGTTACTCAAATGGCAATGGATATTCTGCACCCCACCATGATGCGTTCCAAGTCATATTAGAATTTTGAAGAAATTTTGAAAATGATAAATCCCTCTATACCCCCTCCAACTACCCGTCAATGATTTCTGTCGACGAATTATTGTTATTCAGATGGAAATGGATATTCTGCACCCCACCATGATGCGTGCCAAGTCAAATTGGATTTTTGAAGAAATATTGAAAATGAAAAATATCTCTATACCCCTTCTGACGTCCCGACAATGATTTCTGTTGACAAATTATTGTTATTCAGATGGAAATGAATAGTCTGCACCCCACCATGTTGCGTGCCAAGTCATATTTGATTTTGAGGTAATTTTGAAAATGAGAAATCCCTCTATACCCCCTCCAACGACCCGTCAATGATTTCTGTTGACGAATTATTGTTATATAGATGGAAATGGACATTCTGTACCCCACCATGATGCGTGCCAAGTCATATTAGATTTTTGAAGAAATATTGAAAATGAAAAATCCCTCTATTCCCCCTCTAACGACCCGTCAATGATTTCTGTTGGCGACTTATTGTTATTCAGATGAAAATAGATATTCTGCACCCCACTATGATGCGTGCCAAGTCATATTTGATTTTGAGGTAATTTTGAAAATGATAAAATCCCTCTATACCCCCTCTGACGACCCGACAATGATTTCTGGTGACAAATTATTGATATTGAGATGGAAATGAATATTCTGCACCCCACCATGTTGCGTGCCAAGTCATATTTGATTTTGAGGTAATTTTGAAAATGAAAAATCCCTCTATACCCCCTCTAACGACCCGACAATGATTTCTGTCGACGAATTATTGTTATTCAGATGGAAATGAATATTCTGCACCCCACCATGTTGCGTGCCAAGTCATTTTTGATTTAGAGGTAATTTTGAAAATGAAAAATCCCTCTATATCCCCTCTAACGACCCGACAATGATATCTGTTGACGAATTATTTTTATTCAGATAGAAATGAATATTCTGCACCCCACTATGTTGCGTGCCAAGTCATATTTGATTTTGAGGTAATTTTGAAAATGAAAAATCCCTCTATACCCCCCATAACGATCCGACAATGATTTCTGTCGACGAATTATTGTTATTCAGATAGAAATAGATATTCTGCACCCCACCATGATGCGTGCCAAGTCATATTGGATTTTTGAAGAAATATTGAAAATGAGAAATCCATCTATACCCCCTCTAACGACCCGTCAATGATTTCTGTTGACGAATTATTGTTATTTAAATGGAAATGGATATTCTGCACCCCACCATGATGCGTGCCAAGTCATATTTGATTTTGAGGTACTTTTGAAAATGAAAAATCCCTCTATACCCCCTCTAACGACCCGACAATGATTTCTGTCGACGAATCATTGTTATTCAGATGGAAATAGATATTCTGCACCCCACCATGATGCGTGCCAAGTCATATTAGATTTTTGAAGAAATATTGAAAATGAGAAATCCCTCTATACCCCCTCCAACGACCCGTCAATGATTTCTGTTGACGAATTATTGTTATATAGATGGAAATGGATATTCTGCACCCCACCATGATGCGTGCCAAGTCATATTTGATTTTGAGGTAAATTTGAAAATGAAAAATCCCTCTATACCCCCTCCAACGAACCGTCAATGAATTCTGTTGACGAATTATTGTTATATAGATGGAAATGGATATTCTGCACCCCACCGTGATGCGTGCCAAGTCATATTTGATTTTGAGGTAATTTTGAAAATGAAAAATCCCTCTATACCCCCTCTGACGACCCGACAATGATTTCTGTTGACAAATTATCGATATTGAGATGGAAATGGATATTCTGCACCCCACCATGATGCGTGCCAAGTCATATTGGATTTTTGAAGAAATATTGAAAATGAGAAATCCATCTATACCCCCTCTAACGACCCGTCAATGATTTCTGTTGACGAATTATTGTTATTTAAATGGAAATGGATATTCTGCACCCCACCATGATGCGTGCCAAGTCATATTTGATTTTGAGGTACTTTTGAAAATGAAAAATCCCTCTATACCCCCTCTAACGACCCGACAATGATTTCTGTCGACGAATCATTGTTATTCAGATGGAAATAGATATTCTGCACCCCACCATGATGCGTGCCAAGTCATATTAGATTTTTGAAGAAATATTGAAAATGAGAAATCCCTCTATACCCCCTCCAACGACCCGTCAATGATTTCTGTTGACGAATTATTGTTATATAGATGGAAATGGATATTCTGCACCCCACCATGATGCGTGCCAAGTCATATTTGATTTTGAGGTAAATTTGAAAATGAAAAATCCCTCTATACCCCCTCCAACGAGCCGTCAATGAATTCTGTTGACGAATTATTGTTATATAGATGGAAATGGATATTCTGCACCCCACCGTGATGCGTGCCAAGTCATATTTGATATTGAGGTAATTTTGAAAATGAAAAATCCCTCTATACCCCCTCTGACGACCCGACAATGATTTCTGTTGACAAATTATCGATATTGAGATGGAAATGGATATTCTGTACCCCACCATGATGCGTGCCAAGTCATATTAGATTTTTGAAGAAATATTGAAAATGAGAAATCCCTCTATACCCCCTCCAACGACCCGTCAATGAATTCTGTTGAAAAATTATTGTTATATAGATGGAAATGGATATTCTGCACCCCACCATGATGCGTGCCAAGTCATATTTGATTTTGAGGTAAATTTGAAAATGAAAAATCCCTCTATACCCCCTCTGACGACCCGACAATGATTTCTGTTAACAAATTATTGTTATTGAGATGGAAATGGATATTCTGCATCCCACCATAATGCGTGCCAAGTCATATTAGATTTTTGAAGAAATTTTGAAAATGAAAAATCTTTCTATACCCCCTCTAACGACCCGTCAATGATTTCTGTTGACGAATTATCGTTATCCAGATGGAAATGAATATTCTGCACCCGACCATGTTGCGTGCCAAGTCTTATTTGATTTTGAGGTAATTTTGAAAATGAGAAATCTCTGAAAACTCCCTTTAACGACCCGACAATGATTTCTGTCGACAAATTATTGGTATTCAGATGGAAATAGATATTCTGCACCCCACCTCGATGCGTGCCAAGTCATATTAGATTTTTGAAGAAGTATTGAAAATGAGAAATCCCTCTATACCCCCTCTGACGACTCGACAATGATTTCTGTTGACGAATTATTGTTATTCAGATTGACATGGATACTTTGCACCCCACCATGATGCGTGCCAAGTCATATTAGATTTTTGAAGAAATTTTGAAAATGAAAAATCCCTCTATACCCCCTCCAACGACCCGTCAATGATTTCTGTTGACAAATTATTGTTATTCAGATGGAAACAGATATTCTGCACCCCACCATGTTGCGTGCCAAGTCATTTTTGATTTAGAGGTAATTTTGAAAATGAAAAATCCCTCTATATCCCCTCTAACGACCCGACAATGATTTCTGTTGACGAATTTTTTTTATTCAGATAGAAATGAATATTCTGCACCCCACTATGTTGCGTGCCAAGTCATATTTGATTTTGAGGTAATTTTGAAAATGAAAAATCCCTCTATACCCCCCATAACGATCCGACAATGATTTCTGTCGACGAATTATTGTTATTCAGATAGAAATAGATATTCTGCACCCCACCATGATGCGTGCCAAGTCATATTGGATTTTTGAAGAAATATTGAAAATGAGAAATCCCTCTATACCCCCTCCAACGACCCGTCAATGATTTCTGTTGACGAATTATTGTTATTTAAATGGAAATGGATATTCTGCACCCCACCATGATGCGTGCCAAGTCATATTTGATTTTGAGGTACTTTTGAAAATGAAAAATCCCTCTATACCCCCTCTAACGACCAGACAATGATTTCTGTCGACGAATCATTGTTATTCAAATGGGAATAGATATTCTGCACCCCACCATGATGCGTGCCAAGTCATATTAGATTTTTGAAGAAATATTGAAAATGAGAAATCCCTCTATACCCCCTCCAACGACCCGTCAATGATTTCTGTTGACGAATTATTGTTATATAGATGGAAATGGATATTCTGCACCCCACCATGATGCGTGCCAAGTCATATTTGATTTTGAGGTAAATTTGAAAATGAAAAATCCCTCTATACCCCCTCCAACGACCCGTCAATGAATTCTGTTGACGAATTATTCTTATATAGATGGAAATGGATATTCTGCACCCCACCGTGATGCGTGCCAAGTCATATTTGATTTTGAGGTAATTTTGAAAATGAAAAATCCCTCTATACCCCCTCTGACGACCCGACAATGATTTCTGTTGACAAATTATCGATATTGAGATGGAAATGGATATTCTGTACCCCACCATGATGCGTGCCAAGTCATATTAGATTTTTGAAGAAATATTGAAAATGAGAAATCCCTCTATACCCCCTCCAACGACCCGTCAATGAATTCTGTTGAAGAATTATTGTTATATAGATGGAAATGGATATTCTGCACCCCACCATGATGCGTGCCAAGTCATATTTGATTTTGAGGTAAATTTGAAAATGAAAAATCCCTCTATACCCCCTCTGACGACCCGACAATGATTTCTGTTAACAAATTATTGTTATTGAGATGGAAATGGATATTCTGCACCCCACCATAATGCGTGCCAAGTCATATTAGATTTTTGAAGAAATTTTGAAAATGAAAAATCTTTCTATATCCCCTCTAACGACCCGTCAATGATTTCTGTTGACAAATTATTGTTATTCAGATGGAAATGTATATTCTGCACCCCACCATGATGCGTGCCAAGTCATATTGGATTTTTGAAGAAATATTGAAAATGAAAAATCACTCTATACCCCCTCCAACGACCCGTCAATGATTTCTGTTGACAAATTATTGATATTCAGATGGAAATGGATATTCTGCACCCCACCATGATGCGTGCCAAGTCATATTAGATTTTTGAAGAAATTTTGAAAATGAGAAATCCCTCTATACCCTCTCTGACGACCCGACAATGATTTCTGTTGACGAATTATTATTATTCAGATGTACATGGATACTTTGCACCCCACCATGATGCATGCCAAGACATATTAGAGTTTTGAAGAAATTTTGAAAATGAAAAATCCCTCTATACCCCCTCCAACGACCCGTCAATGATTTCTGTTGACGACTTATTGTTATTCAGATGGAAATGGATATTCTGCACCCCATTATGATGCGTGCCAAGTCATATTTGATTTTGAGGTAATTTTGAAAATGAGAAATCTCTGAATACTCCCTTTAACGACCCGACAATGATTTCTGTCGACAAATTATTGTTATTCAGATGGAAATAGATATTCTGCACCCCACTATGATGCGTGCCAAGTCATATTAGATTTTTGAAGAAGTATTGAAAATGAGAAATCCCTCTATACCCCCTCTGACGACTCGACAATGATTTCTGTTGACGAATTATTGTTATTCAGATGGACATGGATACTTTGCACCCCACCATGATGCGTGCCAAGTCAAATTAGATTTTTGAAGAAATTTTGAAAATGAAAAATCCCTCTATACCCCCTCCAACGACCCGTCAATGATTTCTGTTGACAAATTATTGTTATTCAGATGGAAACAGATATTCTGCACCCCACCATGATGCGTGCCAAGTCATATTAGATTTTTGAAGAAATTTTGAAAATGAAAAATCCCTCTATATCCCCTCTAACGACCCGTCAATGATTTCTGTTGACAAATTATTGTTATTCAGATGGAAATGGATATTCTGCACCCCACCATGATGCGTGCCAAGTCATATTGGATTTTTGAAGAAATATTGAAAATGAAAAATCACTCTATACCCCCTCCAACGACCCGTCAATGATTTCTGTTGATAAATTATTGATATTCAGATGGAAATGGATATTCTGCACCCCACCATGATGCGTGCCAAGTCATATTAGATTTTTGAAGAAATTTTGAAAATGAGAAATGCCTCTATACCCCCTCCAACTACCCGTCAATGATTTCTGTTGACAAATTATTGTTATTCAGATGGAAACAGATATTCTGCACCCCACCATGATGCGTGCCAAGTCATATTAGATTTTTGAAGAAATTTTGAAAATGAAAAATCCCTCTATATCCCCTCTAACGACCCGTCAATGATTTCTGTTGACAAATTATTGTTATTCAGATGGAAATGGATATTCTGCACCCCACCATGATGCGTGCCAAGTCATATTGGATTTTTGAAGAAATATTGAAAATGAAATATCACTCTATACCCCCTCCAACGACCCGTCAATGATTTCTGTTGACAAATTATTGATATTCAGAAGGAAATGGATATTCTGCACCCCACCATGAGTCGTGCCAAGTCATATTAGATTTTTGAAGAAATTTTGAAAATGAGAAATCCCTCTATACCCTCTCTGACGACCCGACAATGATTTCTGTTGACGAATTATTATTATTCAGATGTACATGGATACTTTGCACCCCACCATGATGCGTGCCAAGACATATTAGAGTTTTGAAGAAATTTTGAAAATGAAAAATCCCTCTATACCCCCTCCAACGACCCGTCAATGATTTCTGTTGACGACTTATTGTTATTCAGATGGAAATGGATATTCTGCACCCCACCATGATGCGTGCCAAGTCATATTAGATTTTTGAAGAAATATTGAAAATGAGAAATCCCTCTATACCCCCTCCAACGACCCGTCAATGAATTCTGTTGACGAATTATTGTAATATAGATGGAAATGGATATTCTGCACCCCACCATGATGCGTGCCAAGTCATATTTGATTTTGAGGTACTTTTGAAAATGAAAAATCCCTCTATAGCCCCTCCAACGACCCGTCAATGATTTCTGTTGACGAATTATTGTTATTCTGATGGAAATTAATATTCTGCACTCCACCATGTTGCGTGCCAAGTCATATTTGATTTTGAGGTAATTTTGAAAATGAAAAACCCTCTATTCCCCCTCTGACGACCCGACAATGATTTCTGTTGAGAAATCATTGTTATTCAGATGGAAATGGATATTCTGCACCCCACCATGAAGCGTGCCAAGTCATATTAGATTTTTGAAGAAATTTTGAAAATGAAAAATCCCTCTATACCCCCTCCAACGACCCGTCAATGATTTCTGCTGACGAATTATTGTTATTCAGATGGAAATGGATATTCTGCACCCCACCATGATGCGTGCCATGTCATATTTAATTTTGAGGTAATTTTGAAAATGTAAAATCCCTCTATACCCCCTCTAACGACCCGACAGTGAGTTCTGTTGACGAATTATTGTTATTCAGATGATAATGGATATTCTGCACCCCACCATGATGCGTGCCAAGTCATATTGGATTTTTGAAGAAATATTGAAAATGAAAAATCCCTCTATACCCCCTCTAACGACCCGACAATGATTTCTGTCTACGAATTATTGTTATTTAGATGGAAATGGATATTCTGCACCCCACCATAATGCGTGCCAAGTCATATTTGATTTTGAGGTAATTTTGAAAATGAAAAATCCCTCTATATCCCCTATGACGACCCGACAATGATTTCTGTTGACAAATTATTGTTTTTGAGATGGAAATGGATATTAGATACCCCACTATGATGCGTTCCAAGTCATATTTGATTTTTGAAGAAATATTGAAAATGAGAAATCCCTCTATACCCCCTCCAACGACCCGTCAATGTTTTCTGTTGACGAATTATTGTTATTTAGATGGAAATGGATATTCTGCACCCCACCATGATGCGTGCCAAGTCATATTTGATTTTGAGGTAATTTTGAAAATGAAAAATCCCTCTATACCCCCTCTGACGACCTGACAATGATTTCTGTCGACGAATTATTGTTATTCAAATGGAAATGGATATTCTGCACCCCACCATGATGCTTGCCAAGTCAAATTGGAGTTTAGAAGATATCTTGAAACTGAAAAATCTCTCTTTACCCCCTCTGACGACCCGACAATGATTTCTGTGGACGAATTATTGTTATTCAGATGGACATGGATACTTTGCACCCCACCATGATGCGTGCCAAGTCATATTAGATTTTTGAAGAAATTTTGAAAATGAAAAATCCCTCTATACCCCCTCCAACGACCCGTCAATGATTTCTGTTGACAAATTATTGTTATTAAGATGGAAATGGATATTCTGCACCCCACTATATTGCGTGCCAAGTCATATTTGATTTTGAGGTAATTTTGAAAATAAAAAATCCCTCTATACCCCCTCTAACGACCCGACAATGATTTCTGTTGACAAATTATTGTTACTCAAATGGCAATGGATATTCTGCACCCCACCATGATGCGTGCCAAGTCATATTAGAATTTTGAAGAAATTTTGAAAATGACAAATCCCTCTATACCCCCTCCAACTACCCGTCAATGATTTCTGTTGACGACTTATTGTTATTCAGATGGAAATGGATATTCTGCACCCCACTATGATGCGTGCCAAGTCATATTTGATTTTGAGGTCATTTTGAAAATGAATAATCCCTCTATACCCCCTCTGACGACCCGACAATGATTTCTGGTGACAAATTATTATATTGAGATGGAAATGGATATTCTGTACCCCACCATGATGCGTGCCAAGTCATATTTGATTTTTGAAGTCATTTTGAAAATGAAAAATCCCTCTATACCCCCTATGACGACCCGACAATGATTTCTGTGTTATTCAGATGGAAATGGATATTCTGCACCCCACCATGATGCGTGCCAAGTCAAATTGGATTTTTGAAGAAATATTGAAAATGAAAAATATCTCTATACCCCTTCTAACGTCCCGACAATGATTTCTGTTGACAAATTATTGTTATTCAGATGGAAATGAATTGTCTGCACCCCACCATGTTGCGTGCCAAGTCATATTTGATTTTGAGGTAATTTTGAAAATGAGAAATCCCTCTATACCCCCTCTAACGACCCGACAATGATCTCGGTTGACAAATTATTGTTATTCAAATAACAATGGATATTCTGCTCCCCACTATGATGCGTGCCAAGTCATATTTGATTTTGAGGTAATTTTGAAAATGAAAAATTCCGTCTATACCCCCTCTAACGACACGACAATGATTTCTGTCGACGAATTATTGTTATTCTGATGGAAATAGATATTCTGCACCCCACCATGATACGTGCCAAGTCATATTAGATTCTTGAAGAAATATTGAAAATGAGAAATCCCTCTATACCCCCTCCAACGACCCGTCAATGATTTCTGTTGACGAATTATTGTTATATAGATGGAAATGGATATTCTGTACCCCACCATGATGCGTTCCAAGTCATATTAGAATTTTGAAGAAATTTTGAAAATGATAAATCCCTCTATACCCCCTCCAACTACCCGTCAATGATTTCTGTCGACGAATTATTGTTATTCAGATGGAAATGGATATTCTGCACCCCACCATGATGCGTGCCAAGTCAAATTGGATTTTTGAAGAAATATTGAAAATGAAAAATATCTCTATACCCCATCTGACGTCCCTACAATGATTTCTGTTGACAAATTATTGTTATTCAGATGGAAATGAATAGTCTGCACCCCACCATGTTGCGTGCCAAGTCATATTTGATTTTGAGGTAATTTTGAAAATGAGAAATCCCTCTATACCCCCTCCAACGACCCGTCAATGATTTCTGTTGACGAATTATTGTTATATAGATGGAAATGGACATTCTGTACCCCACCATGATGCGTGCCAAGTCATATTAGATTTTTGAAGAAATATTGAAAATGAAAAATCCCTCTATTCCCCCTCTAACGACCCGTCAATGATTTCTGTTGGCGACTTATTGTTATTCAGATGAAAATAGATATTCTGCACCCCACTATGATGCGTGCCAAGTCATATTTGATTTTGAGGTAATTTTGAAAATGATAAAATCCCTCTATACCCCCTCTGACGACCCGACAATGATTTCTGGTGACAAATTATTGATATTGAGATGGAAATGAATATTCTGCACCCCACCATGTTGCGTGCCAAGTCATATTTGATTTTGAGGTAATTTTGAAAATGAAAAATCCCTCTATACCCCCTCTAACGACCCGACAATGATTTCTGTCGACGAATTATTGTTATTCAGATGGAAATGAATATTCTGCACCCCACCATGTTGCGTGCCAAGTCATTTTTGATTTAGAGGTAATTTTGAAAATGAAAAATCCCTCTATATCCCCTCTAACGACCCGACAATGATTTCTGTTGACGAATTATTTTTATTCAGATAGAAATGAATATTCTGCACCCCACTATGTTGCGTGCCAAGTCATATTTGATTTTGAGGTAATTTTGAAAATGAAAAATCCCTCTATACCCCCCATAACGATCCGACAATGATTTCTGTCGACGAATTATTGTTATTCAGATAGAAATAGATATTCTGCACCCCACCATGATGCGTGCCAAGTCATATTGGATTTTTGAAGAAATATTGAAAATGAGAAATCCATCTATACCCCCTCTAACGACCCGTCAATGATTTCTGTTGACGAATTATTGTTATTTAAATGGAAATGGATATTCTGCACCCCACCATGATGCGTGCCAAGTCATATTTGATTTTGAGGTACTTTTGAAAATGAAAAATCCCTCTATACCCCCTCTAACGACCCGACAATGATTTCTGTCGACGAATCATTGTTATTCAGATGGAAATAGATATTCTGCACCCCACCATGATGCGTGCCAAGTCATATTAGATTTTTGAAGAAATATTGAAAATGAGAAATCCCTCTATACCCCCTCCAACGACCCGTCAATGATTTCTGTTGACGAATTATTGTTATATAGATGGAAATGGATATTCTGCACCCCACCATGATGCGTGCCAAGTCATATTTGATTTTGAGGTAAATTTGAAAATGAAAAATCCCTCTATACCCCCTCCAACGAGCCGTCAATGAATTCTGTTGACGAATTATTGTTATATAGATGGAAATGGATATTCTGCACCCCACCGTGATGCGTGCCAAGTCATATTTGATTTTGAGGTAATTTTGAAAATGAAAAATCCCTCTATACCCCCTCTGACGACCCGACAATGATTTCTGTTGACAAATTATCGATATTGAGATGGAAATGGATATTCTGCACCCCACCATGATGCGTGCCAAGTCATATTGGATTTTTGAAGAAATATTGAAAATGAGAAATCCATCTATACCCCCTCTAACGACCCGTCAATGATTTCTGTTGACGAATTATTGTTATTTAAATGGAAATGGATATTCTGCACCCCACCATGATGCGTGCCAAGTCATATTTGATTTTGAGGTACTTTTGAAAATGAAAAATCCCTCTATACCCCCTCTAACGACCCGACAATGATTTCTGTCGACGAATCATTGTTATTCAGATGGAAATAGATATTCTGCACCCCACCATGATGCGTGCCAAGTCATATTAGATTTTTGAAGAAATATTGAAAATGAGAAATCCCTCTATACCCCCTCCAACGACCCGTCAATGATTTCTGTTGACGAATTATTGTTATATAGATGGAAATGGATATTCTGCACCCCACCATGATGCGTGCCAAGTCATATTTGATTTTGAGGTAAATTTGAAAATGAAAAATCCCTCTATACACCCTCCAACGAGCCGTCAATGAATTCTGTTGACGAATTATTGTTATATAGATGGAAATGGATATTCTGCACCCCACCGTGATGCGTGCCAAGTCATATTTGATTTTGAGGTAATTTTGAAAATGAAAAATCCCTCTATACCCCCTCTGACGACCCGACAATGATTTCTGTTGACAAATTATCGATATTGAGATGGAAATGGATATTCTGTACCCCACCATGATGCGTGCCAAGTCATATTAGATTTTTGAAGAAATATTGAAAATGAGAAATCCCTCAATACCCCCTCCAACGACCCGTCAATGAATTCTGTTGAAAAATTATTGTTATATAGATGGAAATGGATATTCTGCACCCCACCATGATGCGTGCCAAGTCATATTTGATTTTGAGGTAAATTTGAAAATGAAAAATCCCTCTATACCCCCTCTGACGACCCGACAATGATTTCTGTTAACAAATTATTGTTATTGAGATGGAAATGGATATTCTGCATCCCACCATAATGCGTGCCAAGTCATATTAGATTTTTGAAGAAATTTTGAAAATGAAAAATCTTTCTATACCCCCTCTAACGACCCGTCAATGATTTCTGTTGACGAATTATCGTTATCCAGATGGAAATGAATATTCTGCACCCGACCATGTTGCGTGCCAAGTCTTATTTGATTTTGAGGTAATTTTGAAAATGAGAAATCTCTGAATACTCCCTTTAACGACCCGACAATGATTTCTGTCGACAAATTATTGGTATTCAGATGGAAATAGATATTCTGCACCCCACCTCGATGCGTGCCAAGTCATATTAGATTTTTGAAGAAGTATTGAAAATGAGAAATCCCTCTATACCCCCTCTGACGACTCGACAATGATTTCTGTTGACGAATTATTGTTATTCAGATTGACATGGATACTTTGCACCCCACCATGATGCGTGCCAAGTCATATTAGATTTTTGAAGAAATTTTGAAAATGAAAAATCCCTCTATACCCCCTCCAACGACCCGTCAATGATTTCTGTTGACAAATTATTGTTATTCAGATGGAAACAGATATTCTGCACCCCACCATGTTGCGTGCCAAGTCATTTTTGATTTAGAGGTAATTTTGAAAATGAAAAATCCCTCTATATCCCCTCTAACGACCCGACAATGATTTCTGTTGACGAATTTTTTTTATTCAGATAGAAATGAATATTCTGCACCCCACTATGTTGCGTGCCAAGTCATATTTGATTTTGAGGTAATTTTGAAAATGAAAAATCCCTCTATACCCCCCATAACGATCCGACAATGATTTCTGTCGACGAATTATTGTTATTCAGATAGAAATAGATATTCTGCACCCCACCATGATGCGTGCCAAGTCATATTGGATTTTTGAAGAAATATTGAAAATGAGAAATCCCTCTATACCCCCTCCAACGACCCGTCAATGATTTCTGTTGACGAATTATTGTTATTTAAACGGAAATGGATATTCTGCACCCCACCATGATGCGTGCCAAGTCATATTTGATTTTGAGGTACTTTTGAAAATGAAAAATCCCTCTATACCCCCTCTAACGACCAGACAATGATTTCTGTCGACGAATCATTGTTATTCAAATGGGAATAGATATTCTGCACCCCACCATGATGCGTGCCAAGTCATATTAGATTTTTGAAGAAATATTGAAAATGAGAAATCCCTCTATACCCCCTCCAACGACCCGTCAATGATTTCTGTTGACGAATTATTGTTATATAGATGGAAATGGATATTCTGCACCCCACCATGATGCGTGCCAAGTCATATTTGATTTTGAGGTAAATTTGAAAATGAAAAATCCCTCTATACCCCCTCCAACGAGCCGTCAATGAATTCTGTTGACGAATTATTCTTATATAGATGGAAATGGATATTCTGCACCCCACCGTGATGCGTGCCAAGTCATATTTGATTTTGAGGTAATTTTGAAAATGAAAAATCCCTCTATACCCCCTCTGACGACCCGACAATGATTTCTGTTGACAAATTATCGATATTGAGATGGAAATGGATATTCTGTACCCCACCATGATGCGTGCCAAGTCATATTAGATTTTTGAAGAAATATTGAAAATGAGAAATCCCTCTATACCCCCTCCAACGACCCGTCAATGAATTCTGTTGAAGAATTATTGTTACATAGATGGAAATGGATATTCTGCACCCCACCATGATGCGTGCCAAGTCATATTTGATTTTGAGGTAAATTTGAAAATGAAAAATCCCTCTATACCCCCTCTGACGACCCGACAATGATTTCTGTTAACAAATTATTGTTATTGAGATGGAAATGGATATTCTGCACCCCACCATAATGCGTGCCAAGTCATATTAGATTTTTGAAGAAATTTTGAAAATGAAAAATCTTTCTATATCCCCTCTAACGACCCGTCAATGATTTCTGTTGACAAATTATTGTTATTCAGATGGAAATGTATATTCTGCACCCCACCATGATGCGTGCCAAGTCATATTGGATTTTTGAAGAAATATTGAAAATGAAAAATCACTCTATACCCCCTCCAACGACCCGTCAATGATTTCTGTTGACAAATTATTGATATTCAGATGGAAATGGATATTCTGCACCCCACCATGATGCGTGCCAAGTCATATTAGATTTTTGAAGAAATTTTGAAAATGAGAAATCCCTCTATACCCTCTCTGACGACCCGACAATGATTTCTGTTGACGAATTATTATTATTCAGATGTACATGGATACTTTGCACCCCACCATGATGCATGCCAAGACATATTAGAGTTTTGAAGAAATTTTGAAAATGAAAAATCCCTCTATACCCCCTCCAACGACCCGTCAATGATTTCTGTTGACGACTTATTGTTATTCAGATGGAAATGGATATTCTGCACCCCATTATGATGCGTGCCAAGTCATATTTGATTTTGAGGTAATTTTGAAAATGAGAAATCTCTGAATACTCCCTTTAACGACCCGACAATGATTTCTGTCGACAAATTATTGTTATTCAGATGGAAATAGATATTCTGCACCCCACTATGATGCGTGCCAAGTCATATTAGATTTTTGAAGAAGTATTGAAAATGAGAAATCCCTCTATACCCCCTCTGACGACTCGACAATGATTTCTGTTGACGAATTATTGTTATTCAGATGGACATGGATACTTTGCACCCCACCATGATGCGTGCCAAGTCAAATTAGATTTTTGAAGAAATTTTGAAAATGAAAAATCCCTCTATACCCCCTCCAACGACCCGTCAATGATTTCTGTTGACAAATTATTGTTATTCAGATGGAAACAGATATTCTGCACCCCACCATGATGCGTGCCAAGTCATATTAGATTTTTGAAGAAATTTTGAAAATGAAAAATCCCTCTATATCCCCTCTAACGACCCGTCAATGATTTCTGTTGACAAATTATTGTTATTCAGATGGAAATGGATATTCTGCACCCCACCATGATGCGTGCCAAGTCATATTGGATTTTTGAAGAAATATTGAAAATGAAAAATCACTCTATACCCCCTCCAACGACCCGTCAATGATTTCTGTTGATAAATTATTGATATTCAGATGGAAATGGATATTCTGCACCCCACCATGATGCGTGCCAAGTCATATTAGATTTTTGAAGAAATTTTGAAAATGAGAAATGCCTCTATACCCCCTCCAACTACCCGTCAATGATTTCTGTTGACAAATTATTGTTATTCAGATGGAAACAGATATTCTGCACCCCACCATGATGCGTGCCAAGTCATATTAGATTTTTGAAGAAATTTTGAAAATGAAAAATCCCTCTATATCCCCTCTAACGACCCGTCAATGATTTCTGTTGACAAATTATTGTTATTCAGATGGAAATGGATATTCTGCACCCCACCATGATGCGTGCCAAGTCATATTGGATTTTTGAAGAAATATTGAAAATGAAAAATCACTCTATACCCCCTCCAACGACCCGTCAATGATTTCTGTTGACAAATTATTGATATTCAGATGGAAATGGATATTCTGCACCCCACCATGAGTCGTGCCAAGTCATATTAGATTTTTGAAGAAATTTTGAAAATGAGAAATCCCTCTATACCCTCTCTGACGACCCGACAATGATTTCTGTTGACGAATTATTATTATTCAGATGTACATGGATACTTTGCACCCCACCATGATGCGTGCCAAGACATATTAGAGTTTTGAAGAAATTTTGAAAATGAAAAATCCCTCTATACCCCCTCCAACGACCCGTCAATGATTTCTGTTGACGACTTATTGTTATTCAGATGGAAATGGATATTCTGCACCCCACCATGATGCGTGCCAAGTCATATTAGATTTTTGAAGAAATATTGAAAATGAGAAATCCCTCTATACCCCCTCCAACGACCCGTCAATGAATTCTGTTGACGAATTATTGTAATATAGATGGAAATGGATATTCTGCACCCCACCATGATGCGTGCCAAGTCATATTTGATTTTGAGGTACTTTTGAAAATGAAAAATCCCTCTATAGCCCCTCCAACGACCCGTCAATGATTTCTGTTGACGAATTATTGTTATTCTGATGGAAATTAATATTCTGCACTCCACCATGTTGCGTGCCAAGTCATATTTGATTTTGAGGTAATTTTGAAAATGAAAAACCCTCTATTCCCCCTCTGACGACCCGACAATGATTTCTGTTGAGAAATCATTGTTATTCAGATGGAAATGGATATTCTGCACCCCACCATGAAGCGTGCCAAGTCATATTAGATTTTTGAAGAAATTTTGAAAATGAAAAATCCCTCTATACCCCCTCCAACGACCCGTCAATGATTTCTGCTGACGAATTATTGTTATTCAGATGGAAATGGATATTCTGCACCCCACCATGATGCGTGCCATGTCATATTTAATTTTGAGGTAATTTTGAAAATGTAAAATCCCTCTATACCCCCTCTAACGACCCGACAGTGAGTTCTGTTGACGAATTATTGTTATTCAGATGATAATGGATATTCTGCACCCCACCATGATGCGTGCCAAGTCATATTGGATTTTTGAAGAAATATTGAAAATGAAAAATCCCTCTATACCCCCTCTAACGACCCGACAATGATTTCTGTCTACGAATTATTGTTATTTAGATGGAAATGGATATTCTGCACCCCACCATAATGCGTGCCAAGTCATATTTGATTTTGAGGTAATTTTGAAAATGAAAAATCCCTCTATATCCCCTATGACGACCCGACAATGATTTCTGTTGACAAATTATTGTTTTTGAGATGGAAATGGATATTAGATACCCCACTATGATGCGTTCCAAGTCATATTTGATTTTTGAAGAAATATTGAAAATGAGAAATCCCTCTATACCCCCTCCAACGACCCGTCAATGTTTTCTGTTGACGAATTATTGTTATTTAGATGGAAATGGATATTCTGCACCCCACCATGATGCGTGCCAAGTCATATTTGATTTTGAGGTAATTTTGAAAATGAAAAATCCCTCTATACCCCCTCTGACGACCTGACAATGATTTCTGTCGACGAATTATTGTTATTCAAATGGAAATGGATATTCTGCACCCCACCATGATGCTTGCCAAGTCAAATTGGAGTTTAGAAGATATCTTGAAACTGAAAAATCTCTCTTTACCCCCTCTGACGACCCGACAATGATTTCTGTGGACGAATTATTGTTATTCAGATGGACATGGATACTTTGCACCCCACCATGATGCGTGCCAAGTCATATTAGATTTTTGAAGAAATTTTGAAAATGAAAAATCCCTCTATACCCCCTCCAACGACCCGTCAATGATTTCTGTTGACAAATTATTGTTATTAAGATGGAAATGGATATTCTGCACCCCACTATATTGCGTGCCAAGTCATATTTGATTTTGAGGTAATTTTGAAAATAAAAAATCCCTCTATACCCCCTCTAACGACCCGACAATGATTTCTGTTGACAAATTATTGTTACTCAAATGGCAATGGATATTCTGCACCCCACCATGATGCGTGCCAAGTCATATTAGAATTTTGAAGAAATTTTGAAAATGACAAATCCCTCTATACCCCCTCCAACTACCCGTCAATGATTTCTGTTGACGACTTATTGTTATTCAGATGGAAATGGATATTCTGCACCCCACTATGATGCGTGCCAAGTCATATTTGATTTTGAGGTCATTTTGAAAATGAATAATCCCTCTATACCCCCTCTGACGACCCGACAATGATTTCTGGTGACAAATTATTATATTGAGTTGGAAATGGATATTCTGTACCCCACCATGATGCGTGCCAAGTCATATTTGATTTTTGAAGTCATTTTGAAAATGAAAAATCCCTCTATACCCCCTATGACGACCCGACAATGATTTCTGTGTTATTCAGATGGAAATGGATATTCTGCACCCCACCATGATGCGTGCCAAGTCAAATTGGATTTTTGAAGAAATATTGAAAATGAAAAATATCTCTATACCCCTTCTAACGTCCCGACAATGATTTCTGTTGACAAATTATTGTTATTCAGATGGAAATGAATTGTCTGCACCCCACCATGTTGCGTGCCAAGTCATATTTGATTTTGAGGTAATTTTGAAAATGAGAAATCCCTCTATACCCCCTCTAACGACCCGACAATGATCTCGGTTGACAAATTATTGTTATTCAAATAACAATGGATATTCTGCTCCCCACTATGATGCGTGCCAAGTCATATTTGATTTTGAGGTAATTTTGAAAATGAAAAATTCCGTCTATACCCCCTCTAACGACACGACAATGATTTCTGTCGACGAATTATTGTTATTCTGATGGAAATAGATATTCTGCACCCCACCATGATACGTGCCAAGTCATATTAGATTCTTGAAGAAATATTGAAAATGAGAAATCCCTCTATACCCCCTCCAACGACCCGTCAATGATTTCTGTTGACGAATTATTGTTATATAGATGGAAATGGATATTCTGTACCCCACCATGATGCGTGCCAAGTCATATTAGATTTTTGAAGAAATATTGAAAATGAAAAATCCCTCTATTCCCCCTCTAACGACCCGTCAATGATTTCTGTTGACGACTTATTGTTATTCAGATGAAAATAGATATTCTGCACCCCAATATGATGCGTGCCAAGTCATATTTGATTTTGAGGTAATTTTGAAAATGATAAAATCCCTCTATACCCCCTCTGACGACCCGACAATGATTTCTGGTGACAAATTATTGATATTGAGATGGAAATGAATATTCTGCACCCCACCATGTTGCGTGCCAAGTCATATTTGATTTTGAGGTAATTTTGAAAATGAAAAATCCCTCTATACCCCCTCTAACGACCCGACAATGATTTCTGTCGACGAATTATTGTTATTCAGATGGAAATGAATATTCTGCACCCCACCATGTTGCGTGCCAAGTCATTTTTGATTTAGAGGTAATTTTGAAAATGAAAAATCCCTCTATATCCCCTCTAACGACCCGACAATGATTTCTGTTGACGAATTATTTTTATTCAGATAGAAATGAATATTCTGCACCCCACTATGTTGCGTGCCAAGTCATATTTGATTTTGAGGTAATTTTGAAAATGAAAAATCCCTCTATACCCCCCATAACGATCCGACAATGATTTCTGTCGACGAATTATTGTTATTCAGATAGAAATAGATATTCTGCACCCCACCATGATGCGTGCCAAGTCATATTGGATTTTTGAAGAAATATTGAAAATGAGAAATCCCTCTATACCCCCTCCAACGACCCGTCAATGATTTCTGTTGACGAATTATTGTTATTTAAATGGAAATGGATATTCTGCACCCCACCATGATGCGTGCCAAGTCATATTTGATTTTGAGGTACTTTTGAAAATGAAAAATCCCTCTATACCCCCTCTAACGACCCGACAATGATTTCTGTCGACGAATCATTGTTATTCAGATGGAAATAGATATTCTGCACCCCACCATGATGCGTGCCAAGTCATATTAGATTTTTGAAGAAATATTGAAAATGAGAAATCCCTCTATACCCCCTCCAACGACCCGTCAATGATTTCTGTTGACGAATTATTGTTATATAGATGGAAATGGATATTCTGCACCCCACCATGATGCGTGCCAAGTCATATTTGATTTTGAGGTAAATTTGAAAATGAAAAATCCCTCTATACCCCCTCCAACGACCCGTCAATGAATTCTGTTGACGAATTATTGTAATATAGATGGAAATGGATATTCTGCACCCCACCGTGATGCGTGCCAAGTCATATTTGATTTTGAGGTAATTTTGAAAATGAATAATCCCTCTATACCCCCTCTGACGACCCGACAATGATTTCTGTTGACAAATTATCGATATTGAGATGGAAATGGATATTCTGTACCCCACCATGATGCGTGCCAAGTCATATTAGATTATTGAAGAAATATTGAAAATGAGAAATCCCTCTATACCCCCTCCAACGACCCGTCAATGAATTCTGTTGAAGAATTATTGTTATATAGATGGAAATGGATATTCTGCACCCCACCATGATGCGTGCCAAGTCATATTTGATTTTGAGGTAAATTTGAAAATGAAAAATCCCTCTATACCCCCTCTGACGACCCGACAATGATTTCTGTTAACAAATTATTGTTATTGAGATGGAAATGGATATTCTGCACCCCACCATAATGCGTGCCAAGTCATATTAGATTTTTGAAGAAATTTTGAAAATGAAAAATCTTTCTATACCCCCTCTAACGACCCGTCAATGATTTCTGTTGACGAATTATCGTTATCCAGATGGAAATGAATATTCTGCACCCGACCATGTTGCGTGCCAAGTCTTATTTGATTTTGAGGTAATTTTGAAAATGAGAAATCTCTGAATACTCCCTTTAACGACCCGACAATGATTTCTGTCGACAAATTATTGTTATTCAGATGGAAATAGATATTCTGCACCCCACCATGATGCGTGCCAAGTCATATTAGATTTTTGAAGAAGTATTGAAAATGAGAAATCCCTCTATACCCCCTCTGACGACTCGACAATGATTTCTGTTGACGAATTATTGTTATTCAGATGGACATGGATACTTTGCACCCCACCATGATGCGTGCCAAGTCATATTAGATTTTTGAAGAAATTTTGAAAATGAAAAATCCCTCTATACCCCCTCCAACGACCCGTCAATGATTTCTGTTGACAAATTATTGTTATTCAGATGGAAACAGATATTCTGCACCCCACCATGATGCGTGCCTAGTCATATTAGATTTTTGAAGAAATTTTGAAAATGAAAAATCCCTCTATATCCCCTCTAACGACCCGACAATGATTTCTGTCGACGAATTATTGTTATTCAGATGGAAATAGATATTCTGCACCCCGCCATGATGCGTGCCAAGTCATATTAGATTTTTGAAGAAATTTTGAAAATGAAAAATCCCTCTATAACCCCTCTAACGACCCGTCAATGATTTCTGTTGACAAATTATTGTTATTCAGATGGAAATGGATATTCTGCACCCCACCATGATGCGTGCCAAGTCATATTGGATTTTTGAAGAAATATTGAAAATGAGAAATCCCTCTATACCCCCTCCAACGACCCGTCAATGATTTCTGTTGACGAATTATTGTTATTTAAATGGAAATGGATATTCTGCACCCCACCATGATGCGTGCCAAGTCATATTTGATTTTGAGGTACTTTTGAAAATGAAAAATCCCTCTATACCCCCTCTAACGACCCGACAATGATTTCTGTCGACGAATCATTGTTATTCAGATGGAAATAGATATTCTGCACCCCACCATGATGCGTGCCAAGTCATATTAGATTTTTGAAGAAATATTGAAAATGAGAAATCCCTCTATACCCCCTCCAACGACCCGTCAATGATTTCTGTTGACGAATTATTGTTATATAGATGGAAATGGATATTCTGCACCCCACCATGATGCGTGCCAAGTCATATTTGATTTTGAGGTAAATTTGAAAATGAAAAATCCCTCTATACCCCCTCCAACGACCCGTCAATGAATTCTGTTGACGAATTATTGTAATATAGATGGAAATGGATATTCTGCACCCCACCGTGATGCGTGCCAAGTCATATTTGATTTTGAGGTAATTTTGAAAATGAATAATCCCTCTATACCCCCTCTGACGACCCGACAATGATTTCTGTTGACAAATTATCGATATTGAGATGGAAATGGATATTCTGTACCCCACCATGATGCGTGCCAAGTCATATTAGATTATTGAAGAAATATTGAAAATGAGAAATCCCTCTATACCCCCTCCAACGACCCGTCAATGAATTCTGTTGAAGAATTATTGTTATATAGATGGAAATGGATATTCTGCACCCCACCATGATGCGTGCCAAGTCATATTTGATTTTGAGGTAAATTTGAAAATGAAAAATCCCTCTATACCCCCTCTGACGACCCGACAATGATTTCTGTTAACAAATTATTGTTATTGAGATGGAAATGGATATTCTGCACCCCACCATAATGCGTGCCAAGTCATATTAGATTTTTGAAGAAATTTTGAAAATGAAAAATCTTTCTATACCCCCTCTAACGACCCGTCAATGATTTCTGTTGACGAATTATCGTTATCCAGATGGAAATGAATATTCTGCACCCGACCATGTTGCGTGCCAAGTCTTATTTGATTTTGAGGTAATTTTGAAAATGAGAAATCTCTGAATACTCCCTTTAACGACCCGACAATGATTTCTGTCGACAAATTATTGTTATTCAGATGGAAATAGATATTCTGCACCCCACCATGATGCGTGCCAAGTCATATTAGATTTTTGAAGAAGTATTGAAAATGAGAAATCCCTCTATACCCCCTCTGACGACTCGACAATGATTTCTGTTGACGAATTATTGTTATTCAGATGGACATGGATACTTTGCACCCCACCATGATGCGTGCCAAGTCATATTAGATTTTTGAAGAAATTTTGAAAATGAAAAATCCCTCTATACCCCCTCCAACGACCCGTCAATGATTTCTGTTGACAAATTATTGTTATTCAGATGGAAACAGATATTCTGCACCCCACCATGATGCGTGCCTAGTCATATTAGATTTTTGAAGAAATTTTGAAAATGAAAAATCCCTCTATATCCCCTCTAACGACCCGACAATGATTTCTGTCGACGAATTATTGTTATTCAGATGGAAATAGATATTCTGCACCCCGCCATGATGCGTGCCAAGTCATATTA
The DNA here is from genome assembly GCA_958502065.1 of Chrysolina americana. NCBI lineage: Eukaryota > Metazoa > Arthropoda > Insecta > Coleoptera > Chrysomelidae > Chrysolina > Chrysolina americana. The sequence continues at coordinate 47,899,804 of OY293415.1, read as the reverse complement.
GATTTTTGAAGAAATTTTGAAAATGAAAAATCCCTCTATAACCCCTCTAACGACCCGTCAATGATTTCTGTTGACAAATTATTGTTATTCAGATGGAAATGGATATTCTGCACCCCACCATGATGCGTGCCAAGTCATATTGGATTTTTGAAGAAATATTGAAAATGAAAAATCACTCTATACCCCCTCCAACGACCCGTCAATGATTTCTGTTGACAAATTATTGATATTCAGATGGAAATGGATATTCTGCACTCCACCATGATGCGTGCCAAGTCAGATTAGATTTTTGAAGAAATTTTGAAAATGAGAAATCCCTCTATACCCTCTCTGACGACCCGACAATGATTTCTGTTGACGAATTATTGTTATTCAGATGTACATGGATACTTTGCACTCCACCATGATGCGTGCCAAGACATATTAGAGTTTTGAAGAAATTTTGAAAATGAAAAATCCCTCTATACCCCCTCCAACGACCCGTCAATGATTTCTGTTGACGACTTATTGTTAATCAGATGGAAATGAATATTCTGCACCCCACCATGATGCGTGCCAAGTCATATTAGATTTTTGAAGAAATATTGAAAATGAGAAATCCCTCTATACCCCCTCCAACGACCCGTCAATGAATTCTGTTGAAGAATTATTGTTATATAGATGGAAATGGATATTCTGCACCCCACCATGATGCGTGCCAAGTCATATTTGATTTTGAGGTAATTTTGAAAATGATAAATCCCTCTATACCCCCTCTGACGACCCGACAATGATTTCTGTTGACAAATTATCGATATTGAGATGGAAATGGATATTCTGTACCCCACCATGATGCGTGCCAAGTCATATTAGATTTTTGAAGAAATATTGAAAATGAGAAATCCCTCTATACCCCCTCCAACGACCCGTCAATGAATTCTGTTGACGAATTATTGTTATATAGATGGAAATGGATATTCTGCACCCCACCATGATGCGTGCCAAGTCATATTTGATTTTGAGGTAAATTTGAAAATGAAAAATCCCTCTATACCCCCTCTAACGACCCGACAATGAGTTCTGTTCACGAATTATTGTTATTCAGATGATAATAGATATTCTGCACCCCACCATGATGCGTGCCAAGTCATATTGGATATTTGAAGAAATATTGAAAATGAAAAATCCCTCTAAACCCCCTCTAACGACCCGACAATGATTTCTGTTGAAGAATTATTGTTATTCAGATGGAAATAAATATTCTGCACCCCACCATGATGCGTGCCAAGTCAAATTGGATTCTTGAAGAAATATTGAAAATGAAAAATCTCTCTATACCCTCTCTAACGACCCGACAATGATTTCTGTTGACGAATTATTGTTATCCAGATGGAAATGAATATTCTGAACCCCACCATGTTGCGTGCCAAGTCATATTTGATTTTGAGGTAATTTTGAAAATGAGAAATCCCTCTATACCCCTTCTAACGAACCGACAATGATTTCTGTCGACGAATTATTGTTATTCAGATGGAAATAGATATTCTGCACCCCACTATGATGCGTGCCAAGTCATATTAGATTTTTGAAGAAATATTGAAAATGAGAAATCCCTCTATACCCCCTCTGACGACCCGACAATAATTTCTGTTGACGAATTATTGTTATTCAGATGGACATGGATACTTTGCACCCCACCACGATGCGTGCCAAGTCATATTAGATTTTTGAAGAAATATTGAAAATGAAAAATCCCTCTATACCCCCTCCAACGACCCGTCAATGATTTCTGTTGACGAATTATTGTTATTCAGATGGAAATGGATATTCTGCACCCCACCATGATGCGTGCCAAGTCATATTAGATTTTTGAAGAAGTATTGAAAATGAGAAATCCCTCTATACCCCCTCTGACGACTCGACAATGATTTCTGTTGACGAATTATTGTTATTCAGATGGACATGGATACTTTGCACCCCACCATGATGCGTGCCAAGTCATATTAGATTTTTGAAGAAATTTTGAAAATGAAAAATCCCTCTATACCCCCTCCAACGACCCGTCAATGATTTCTGTTGACAAATTATTGTTATTCAGATGGAAACAGATATTCTGCACCCCACCATGATGCGTGCCTAGTCATATTAGATTTTTGAAGAAATTTTGAAAATGAAAAATCCCTCTATATCCCCTCTATCGACCCGACAATGATTTCTGTCGACGAATTATTGTTATTCAGATGGAAATAGATATTCTGCACCCCGCCATGATGCGTGCCAAGTCATATTAGATTTTTGAAGAAATTTTGAAAATGAAAAATCCCTCTATAACCCCTCTAACGACCCGTCAATGATTTCTGTTGACAAATTATTGTTATTCAGATGGAAATGGATATTCTGCACCCCACCATGATGCGTGCCAAGTCATATTGGATTTTTGAAGAAATATTGAAAATGAAAAATCACTCTATACCCCCTCCAACGACCCGTCAATGATTTCTGTTGACAAATTATTGATATTCAGATGGAAATGGATATTCTGCACTCCACCATGATGCGTGCCAAGTCAGATTAGATTTTTGAAGAAATTTTGAAAATGAGAAATCCCTCTATACCCTCTCTGACGACCCGACAATGATTTCTGTTGACGAATTATTGTTATTCAGATGTACATGGATACTTTGCACTCCACCATGATGCGTGCCAAGACATATTAGAGTTTTGAAGAAATTTTGAAAATGAAAAATCCCTCTATACCCCCTCCAACGACCCGTCAATGATTTCTGTTGACGACTTATTGTTAATCAGATGGAAATGAATATTCTGCACCCCACCATGATGCGTGCCAAGTCATATTAGATTTTTGAAGAAATATTGAAAATGAGAAATCCCTCTATACCCCCTCCAACGACCCGTCAATGAATTCTGTTGAAGAATTATTGTTATATAGATGGAAATGGATATTCTGCACCCCACCATGATGCGTGCCAAGTCATATTTGATTTTGAGGTAATTTTGAAAATGATAAATCCCTCTATACCCCCTCTGACGACCCGACAATGATTTCTGTTGACGAATTATTGTTATTCAGATGTACATGGATACTTTGCACTCCACCATGATGCGTGCCAAGACATATTAGAGTTTTGAAGAAATTTTGAAAATGAAAAATCCCTCTATACCCCCTCCAACGACCCGTCAATGATTTCTGTTGACGACTTATTGTTAATCAGATGGAAATGAATATTCTGCACCCCACCATGATGCGTGCCAAGTCATATTAGATTTTTGAAGAAATATTGAAAATGAGAAATCCCTCTATACCCCCTCCAACGACCCGTCAATGAATTCTGTTGAAGAATTATTGTTATATAGATGGAAATGGATATTCTGCACCCCACCATGATGCGTGCCAAGTCATATTTGATTTTGAGGTAATTTTGAAAATGATAAATCCCTCTATACCCCCTCTGACGACCCGACAATGATTTCTGTTGACAAATTATCGATATTGAGATGGAAATGGATATTCTGTACCCCACCATGATGCGTGCCAAGTCATATTAGATTTTTGAAGAAATATTGAAAATGAGAAATCCCTCTATACCCCCTCCAACGACCCGTCAATGAATTCTGTTGACGAATTATTGTTATATAGATGGAAATGGATATTCTGCACCCCACCATGATGCGTGCCAAGTCATATTTGATTTTGAGGTAAATTTGAAAATGAAAAATCCCTCTATACCCCCTCTGACGACCCGACAATGATTTCTGTTAACAAATTATTGTTATTGAGATGGAAATGGATATTCTGTACCCCACTATGATGCGTGCCAAGTCATATTTGATTTTTGAAGTCATTTTGAAAATGAAAAATCCTTCTATACCCCCTCTGACGACATGACAATGATTTCTGTCGACAAATTATTGTTATTCAGATGGAAATGGATATTCTGCACCCCAACATGATGCGTGCCAAGTCATATTAGATTTTTGAAGAAATATTGAAAATGAGAAATCCCTCTATACCCCCTCTGACCACCCGACAATGATTTCTGTTGACGAATTATTGTTATTCAGATGGACATGGTTACTTTGCACCCCACCAGGATGCGTGCCAAGTCATATTAGATTTTTGAAGAAATTTTGAAAATGAAAAATCCCTCTATACCCCCTCCAACGACCCGTCAATGATTTCTGTTGACAAATTATTGTTATTCAGATGGAAATGGATATTCTGCACCCAACCATGATGCGTGCCAAGTCATATTAGATTTTTGAAGTAATTCTGAAAATGAAAAATCCCTCTATATCCCCTCTAACGACCCGACAATGATTTCTGTCGACGAATTATTGTTATTCAGATGGAAATATATATTCTGCACCCCGCCATGATGCGTGCCAAGTCATATTAGATTTTTGAAGAAATTTTGAAAATGAAAAATCCCTCTATTCCCCCTCTAACGACCCGTCAATGATTTCTGTTGACGACTTATTGTTATTCAGATGGAAATAGATATTCTGCACCCCACTATGATGCGTGCCAAGTCTTATTTGATTTTGAGGTAATTTTGAAAATGAGAAATCTCTGAATACTCCCTTTAACGACCCGACAATGATTTCTGTCGACAAATTATTGTTATTCAGATGGAAATAGATATTCTGCACCCCACCATGATGCGTGCCAAGTCATATTAGATTTTTGAAGAAATATTGAAAATGAGAAATCCCTCTATACCCCCTCTGACGACCCGACAATGATTTCTGTTGACGAATTATTGTTATTCAGATGGACATGGATACTTTGCACCCCACCATGATGCGTGCCAAGTCATATTTGATTTTTGAAGAAATTTTGAAAATGAGAAATCCCTCTATACCCCCTCCAACGACCCGTCAATGATTTCTGTTGACAAATTATTGTTATTCAGATGGAAATAGATATTCTGCACCCCACCATGATGCGTGCCAAGTCATATTAGATTTTTGAAGAAATATTGAAAATGAGAAATCCCTCTATACCCCCTCCAACGACCCGTCAATGATTTCTGTTGACGAATTATTGTTATATAGATGAAAATGGATATTCTGTACCCCACCATGATGCGTGCCAAGTCATATTAGATTTTTGAAGAAATATTGAAAATGAAAAATCCCTCTATTCCCCCTCTAACGATCCGTCAATGATTTCTGTTGACGACTTATTGTTATTCAGATGGAAATAGATATTCTGCACCCCACTATGATGCGTGCCAAGTCATATTTGATTTTGAGGTAATTTTGAAAATGATAAAATCCCTCTATACCCCCTCTGACGACCCGACAATGATTTCTGGTGACAAATTATTGATATTGAGATGGATATGAATATTCTGCACCCCACCATGTTGCGTGCCAAGTCATATTTGATTTTGAGGTAATTTTGAAAATGAAAAATCCCTCTATACCCCCTCTAACGACCCGACAATGAGTTCTGTTCACGAATTATTGTTATTCAGATGATAATAGATATTCTGCACCCCACCATGATGCGTGCCAAGTCATATTGGATATTTGAAGAAATATTGAAAATGAAAAATCCCTCTAAACCCCCTCTAACGAATCGACAATGATTTCTGTTGAAGAATTATTGTTATTCAGATGGAAATAAATATTCTGCACCCCACCATGATGCGTGCCAAGTCAAATTGGATTCTTGAAGAAATATTGAAAATGAAAAATCTCTCTATACCCTCTCTAACGACCCGACAATGATTTCTGTTGACGAATTATTGTTATCCAGATGGAAATGAATATTCTGCACCCCACCATGTTGCGTGCCAAGTCATATTTGATTTTGAGGTAATTTTGAAAATGAGAAATCCCTCTATACCCCTTCTAACGAACCGACAATGATTTCTGTCGACGAATTATTGTTATTCAGATGGAAATAGATATTCTGCACCCCACTATGATGCGTGCCAAGTCATATTAGATTTTTGAAGAAATATTGAAAATGAGAAATCCCTCTATACCCCCTCTGACGACTCGACAATGATTTCTGATGACAAATTATCGATATTGAGATGGAAATGGATATTCTGTACCCCACCATGATGCGTGCCAAGTCATATTTGATTTTTGAAGTCATTTTGAAAATGAAAAATCCCTCTATACCCTCTCTAACAACCCGACAATGAGTTCTGTTCACGAATTATTGTTATATAGATGGAAATGGATATTCTGTACCCCACCATGATGCGTGCCAAGTCATATTAGATTTTTGAAGAAATATTGAAAATGAAAAATCCCTCTATACCCCCTCTAACGATCCGTCAATGATTTCTGTTGACGACTTATTGTTATTCAGATGGAAATAGATATTCTGCACCCCACTCTGATGCGTGCCAAGTCATATTTGATTTTGAGGTAATTTTGAAAATGAAAAATCCCTCTATACCCCCTCTAACGACCCGACAATGATTTCTGTTGACGAATTATTGTTATTCAGATGGAAATAAATATTCTGCACCCCACCATGATGCGTGCCAAGTCAAATTGGATTCTTGAAGAAATATTGAAAATGAAAAATCTCTCTATACCCCCTCTAACGACCCGACAATGATTTCTGTTGACGAATTATTGTTATCCAGATGGAAAAGAATATTCTGCACCCCACCATGTTGCGTGCCAAGTCATATTTGATTTTGAGGTAATTTTGAAAATGAGAAATCCCTCTATACCCCTTCTAACGACCCGACAATGATTTCTGTCGACGAATTATTGTTATTCAGATGGAAATAGATATTCTGCACCCCACTATGATGCGTGCCAAGTCATATTAGATTTTTGAAGAAATATTGAAAATGAGAAATCCCTCTATACCCCCTCTGACGACCCGACAATGATTTCTGTTGACGAATTATTGTTATTCAGATGGACATGGATACTTTGCACCCCACCACGATGCGTGCCAAGTCATATTAGATTTTTGAAGAAATATTGAAAATGAAAAATCCCTCTATACCCCCTCTAACGACCCGACAATGATTTCTGTTGACAAATTATTGTTATTCAGATGGCAATGGATATTTTGCACCCCACTATGATGCGTGCCAAGTCATATTGGATTTTTGAAGAAATATTGAAAATGAAAAATCCCTCTATACCCCCTCTAACGACCCGACAATGATTTCTGTTGACGAATTATTGTTATTCAGATGGAAATGAATATTCTGCACCCCACCATGTTGCGTGCCAAGTCATATTTGATTTTGAGGTAATTTTGAAAAGGAAAAATCCCTCTATACCCTCTCTAACGACCCGACAATGATTTCTGTCGACGAATTATTGTTATTTAGATGGAAATGGATATTCTGCACCCCACCATAATGCGTGCCAAGTCATATTAGATTTTTGAAGAAATATTGAAAATGAGAAATCCCTCTATACCCCCTCTGACGACCCGACAATGATTTCTGTTGACGAATTATTGTTATTCAGATGGACATGGATACTTTGCACCCCACCAGGATGCGTGCCAAGTCATATTAGATTTTTGAAGAAATTTTGAAAATGAAAAATCCCTCTATACCCCCTCCAACGACCCGTCAATGATTTCTGTTGACAAATTATTGTTATTCAGATGGAATTGGATATTCTGCACCCAACCATGATGCGTGCCAAGTCATATTAGATTTTTGAAGAAATTTTGAAAATGAAAAATCCCTCTATATCCCCTCTAACGACCCGACAATGATTTCTGTCGACGAATTATTGTTATTCAGATGGAAATAGATATTCTGCACCCCGCCAAGATGCGTGCCAAGTCATATTAGATTTTTGAAGAAATTTTGAAAATGAAAAATCCCTCTATTCCCCCTCTAACGACCCGTCAATGATTTCTGTTGACGACTTATTGTTATTCAGTTGGAAATAGATATTCTGCACCCCGCCAAGATGCGTGCCAAGTCATATTAGATTTTTGAAGAAATTTTGAAAATGAAAAATCCCTCTATATCCCCTCTAACGACCCGACAATGATTTCTGTCGACGAATTATTGTTATTCAGATGGAAATAGATATTCTGCACCCCGCCAAGATGCGTGCCAAGTCATATTAGATTTTTGAAGAAATTTTGAAAATGAAAAATCCCTCTATTCCCCCTCTAACGACCCGTCAATGATTTCTGTTGACGACTTATTGTTATTCAGTTGGAAATAGATATTCTGCACCCCGCCAAGATGCGTGCCAAGTCATATTAGATTTTTGAAGAAATTTTGAAAATGAAAAATCCCTCTATTCCCCCTCTAACGACCCGACAATGATTTCTGTCGACGAATTATTGTTATTCAGATGGAAATAGATATTCTGCACCCCGCCAAGATGCGTGCCAAGTCATATTAGATTTTTGAAGAAATTTTGAAAATGAGAAATCCCTCTATACCCCCTTCAACGACCCGTCAATGATTTCTGTTGACGAATTATTGTTATTTAAATGGAAATGGATATTCTGCACCCCACCATGATGCGTGCCAAGTCATATTTGATTTTGAGGTACTTTTGAAAATGAAAAATCCCTCTATACCCCCTCTAACGACCAGACAATGATTTCTGTCGACGAATCATTGTTATTCAAATGGGAATAGATATTCTGCACCCCACCATGATGCGTGCCAAGTCATATTAGATTTTTGAAGAAATATTGAAAATGAGAAATCCCTCTATACCCCCTCCAACGACCCGTCAATGATTTCTGTTGACGAATTATTGTTATATAGATGGAAATGGATATTCTGCACCCCACCATGATGCGTGCCAAGTCATATTTGATTTTGAGGTAAATTTGAAAATGAAAAATCCCTCTATACCCCCTCCAACGACCCGTCAATGAATTCTGTTGACGAATTATTCTTATATAGATGGAAATGGATATTCTGCACCCCACCGTGATGCGTGCCAAGTCATATTTGATTTTGAGGTAATTTTGAAAATGAAAAATCCCTCTATACCCCCTCTGACGACCCGACAATGATTTCTGTTGACAAATTATCGATATTGAGATGGAAATGGATATTCTGTACCCCACCATGATGCGTGCCAAGTCATATTAGATTTTTGAAGAAATATTGAAAATGAGAAATCCCTCTATACCCCCTCCAACGACCCGTCAATGAATTCTGTTGAAGAATTATTGTTATATAGATGGAAATGGATATTCTGCACCCCACCATGATGCGTGCCAAGTCATATTTGATTTTGAGGTAAATTTGAAAATGAAAAATCCCTCTATACCCCCTCTGACGACCCGACAATGATTTCTGTTAACAAATTATTGTTATTGAGATGGAAATGGATATTCTGCACCCCACCATAATGCGTGCCAAGTCATATTAGATTTTTGAAGAAATTTTGAAAATGAAAAATCTTTCTATATCCCCTCTAACGACCCGTCAATGATTTCTGTTGACAAATTATTGTTATTCAGATGGAAATGTATATTCTGCACCCCACCATGATGCGTGCCAAGTCATATTGGATTTTTGAAGAAATATTGAAAATGAAAAATCACTCTATACCCCCTCCAAAGACCCGTCAATGATTTCTGTTGACAAATTATTGATATTCAGATGGAAATGGATATTCTGCACCCCACCATGATGCGTGCCAAGTCATATTAGATTTTTGAAGAAATTTTGAAAATGAGAAATCCCTCTATACCCTCTCTGACGACCCGACAATGATTTCTGTTGACGAATTATTATTATTCAGATGTACATGGATACTTTGCACCCCACCATGATGCATGCCAAGACATATTAGAGTTTTGAAGAAATTTTGAAAATGAAAAATCCCTCTATACCCCCTCCAACGACCCGTCAATGATTTCTGTTGACGACTTATTGTTATTCAGATGGAAATGGATATTCTGCACCCCATTATGATGCGTGCCAAGTCATATTTGATTTTGAGGTAATTTTGAAAATGAGAAATCTCTGAATACTCCCTTTAACGACCCGACAATGATTTCTGTCGACAAATTATTGTTATTCAGATGGAAATAGATATTCTGCACCCCACTATGATGCGTGCCAAGTCATATTAGATTTTTGAAGAAGTATTGAAAATGAGAAATCCCTCTATACCCCCTCTGACGACTCGACAATGATTTCTGTTGACGAATTATTGTTATTCAGATGGACATGGATACTTTGCACCCCACCATGATGCGTGCCAAGTCAAATTAGATTTTTGAAGAAATTTTGAAAATGAAAAATCCCTCTATACCCCCTCCAACGACCCGTCAATGATTTCTGTTGACAAATTATTGTTATTCAGATGGAAACAGATATTCTGCACACCACCATGATGCGTGCCAAGTCATATTAGATTTTTGAAGAAATTTTGAAAATGAAAAATCCCTCTATATCCCCTCTAACGACCCGTCAATGATTTCTGTTGACAAATTATTGTTATTCAGATGGAAATGGATATTCTGCACCCCACCATGATGCGTGCCAAGTCATATTGGATTTTTGAAGAAATATTGAAAATGAAAAATCACTCTATACCCCCTCCAACGACCCGTCAATGATTTCTGTTGATAAATTATTGATATTCAGATGGAAATGGATATTCTGCACCCCACCATGATGCGTGCCAAGTCATATTAGATTTTTGAAGAAATTTTGAAAATGAGAAATCCCTCTATACCCCCTCCAACTACCCGTCAATGATTTCTGTTGACAAATTATTGTTATTCAGATGGAAACAGATATTCTGCACCCCACCATGATGCGTGCCAAGTCATATTAGATTTTTGAAGAAATTTTGAAAATGAAAAATCCCTCTATATCCCCTCTAACGACCCGTCAATGATTTCTGTTGACAAATTATTGTTATTCAGATGGAAATGGATATTCTGCACCCCACCATGATGCGTGCCAAGTCATATTGGATTTTTGAAGAAATATTGAAAATGAAAAATCACTCTATACCCCCTCCAACGACCCGTCAATGATTTCTGTTGACAAATTATTGATATTCAGATGGAAATGGATATTCTGCACCCCACCATGAGTCGTGCCAAGTCATATTAGATTTTTGAAGAAATTTTGAAAATGAGAAATCCCTCTATACCCTCTCTGACGACCCGACAATGATTTCTGTTGACGACTTATTGTTATTCAGATGGAAATGGATATTCTGCACCCCACCATGATGCGTGCCAAGTCATATTAGATTTTTGAAGAAATATTGAAAATGAGAAATCCCTCTATACCCCCTCCAACGACCCGTCAATGAATTCTGTTGACGAATTATTGTAATATAGATGGAAATGGATATTCTGCACCCCACCATGATGCGTGCCAAGTCATATTTGATTTTGAGGTACTTTTGAAAATGAAAAATCCCTCTATAGCCCCTCCAACGACCCGTCAATGATTTCTGTTGACGAATTATTGTTATTCTGATGGAAATTAATATTCTGCACTCCACCATGTTGCGTGCCAAGTCATATTTGATTTTGAGGTAATTTTGAAAATGAAAAACCCTCTATTCCCCCTCTGACGACCCGACAATGATTTCTGTTGAGAAATCATTGTTATTCAGATGGAAATGGATATTCTGCACCCCACCATGAAGCGTGCCAAGTCATATTAGATTTTTGAAGAAATTTTGAAAATGAAAAATCCCTCTATACCCCCTCCAACGACCCGTCAATGATTTCTGCTGACGAATTATTGTTATTCAGATGGAAATGGATATTCTGCACCCCACCATGATGCGTGCCATGTCATATTTAATTTTGAGGTAATTTTGAAAATGTAAAATCCCTCTATACCCCCTCTAACGACCCGACAGTGAGTTCTGTTGACGAATTATTGTTATTCAGATGATAATGGATATTCTGCACCCCACCATGATGCGTGCCAAGTCATATTGGATTTTTGAAGAAATATTGAAAATGAAAAATCCCTCTATACCCCCTCTAACGACCCGACAATGATTTCTGTCTACGAATTATTGTTATTTAGATGGAAATGGATATTCTGCACCCCACCATAATGCGTGCCAAGTCATATTTGATTTTGAGGTAATTTTGAAAATGAAAAATCCCTCTATATCCCCTATGACGACCCGACAATGATTTCTGTTGACAAATTATTGTTTTTGAGATGGAAATGGATATTAGATACCCCACTATGATGCGTTCCAAGTCATATTTGATTTTTGAAGAAATATTGAAAATGAGAAATCCCTCTATACCCCCTCCAACGACCCGTCAATGTTTTCTGTTGACGAATTATTGTTATTTAGATGGAAATGGATATTCTGCACCCCACCATGATGCGTGCCAAGTCATATTTGATTTTGAGGTAATTTTGAAAATGAAAAATCCCTCTATACCCCCTCTGACGACCTGACAATGATTTCTGTCGACGAATTATTGTTATTCAAATGGAAATGGATATTCTGCACCCCACCATGATGCTTGCCAAGTCAAATTGGAGTTTAGAAGATATCTTGAAACTGAAAAATCTCTCTTTACCCCCTCTGACGACCCGACAATGATTTCTGTGGACGAATTATTGTTATTCAGATGGACATGGATACTTTGCACCCCACCATGATGCGTGCCAAGTCATATTAGATTTTTGAAGAAATATTGAAAATGAAAAATTCCTCTATTTCCCCTCTAACGTCCCGACAATGATTTCTGTTGACAAATTATTGTTATTAAGATGGAAATGGATATTCTGCACCCCACTATATTGCGTGCCAAGTCATATTTGATTTTGAGGTAATTTTGAAAATAAAAAATCCCTCTATACCCCCTCTAACGACCCGACAATGATTTCTGTTGACAAATTATTGTTACTCAAATGGCAATGGATATTCTGCACCCCACCATGATGCGTGCCAAGTCATATTAGAATTTTGAAGAAATTTTGAAAATGACAAATCCCTCTATACCCCCTCCAACTACCCGTCAATGATTTCTGTTGACGACTTATTGTTATTCAGATGGAAATGGATATTCTGCACCCCACTATGATGCGTGCCAAGTCATATTTGATTTTTGAAGTCATTTTGAAAATGAAAAATCCCTCTATACCCCCTCTGACGACCCGACAATGATTTCTGTGTTATTCAGATGGAAATGGATATTCTGCACCCCACCATGATGCGTGCCAAGTCAAATTGGATTTTTGAAGAAATATTGAAAATGAAAAATATCTCTATACCCCTTCTAACGTCCCGACAATGATTTCTGTTGACAAATTATTGTTATTCAGATGGAAATGAATTGTCTGCACCCCACCATGTTGCGTGCCAAGTCATATTTGATTTTGAGGTAATTTTGAAAATGAGAAATCCCTCTATACCCCCTCTAACGACCCGACAATGATCTCGGTTGACAAATTATTGTTATTCAAATAACAATGGATATTCTGCTCCCCACTATGATGCGTGCCAAGTCATATTTGATTTTGAGGTAATTTTGAAAATGAAAAATTCCGTCTATACCCCCTCTAACGACACGACAATGATTTCTGTCGACGAATTATTGTTATTCTGATGGAAATAGATATTCTGCACCCCACCATGATACGTGCCAAGTCATATTAGATTCTTGAAGAAATATTGAAAATGAGAAATCCCTCTATACCCCCTCCAACGACCCGTCAATGATTTCTGTTGACGAATTATTGTTATATAGATGGAAATGGATATTCTGTACCCCACTATGATGCGTGCCAAGTCATATTAGATTTTTGAAGAAATATTGAAAATGAAAAATCCCTCTATTCCCCCTCTAACGACCCGTCAATGATTTCTGTTGACGACTTATTGTTATTCAGATGAAAATAGATATTCTGCACCCCAATATGATGCGTGCCAAGTCATATTTGATTTTGAGGTAATTTTGAAAATGATAAAATCCCTCTATACCCCCTCTGACGACCCGACAATGATTTCTGGTGACAAATTATTGATATTGAGATGGAAATGAATATTCTGCACCCCACCATGTTGCGTGCCAAGTCATATTTGATTTTGAGGTAATTTTGAAAATGAAAAATCCCTCTATACCCCCTCTAACGACCCGACAATGATTTCTGTTGACGAATTATTTTTATTCAGATAGAAATGAATATTCTGCACCCCACTATGTTGCGTGCCAAGTCATATTTGATTTTGAGGTAATTTTGAAAATGAAAAATCCCTCTATACCCCCCATAACGATCCGACAATGATTTCTGTCGACGAATTATTGTTATTCAGATAGAAATAGATATTCTGCACCCCACCATGATGCGTGCCAAGTCATATTGGATTTTTGAAGAAATATTGTAAATGAGAAATCCCTCTATACCCCCTCCAACGACCCGTCAATGATTTCTGTTGACGAATTATTGTTATTTAAATGGAAATGGATATTCTGCACCCCACCATGATGCGTGCCAAGTCATATTTGATTTTGAGGTACTTTTGAAAATGAAAAATCCCTCTATACCCCCTCTAACGACCCGACAATGATTTCTGTCGACGAATCATTGTTATTCAGATGGAAATAGATATTCTGCACCCCACCATGATGCGTGCCAAGTCATATTAGATTTTTGAAGAAATATTGAAAATGAGAAATCCCTCTATACCCCCTCCAACGACCCGTCAATGATTTCTGTTGACGAATTATTGTTATATAGATGGAAATGGATATTCTGCACCCCACCATGATGCGTGCCAAGTCATATTTGATTTTGAGGTAAATTTGAAAATGAAAAATCCCTCTATACCCCCTCCAACGACCCGTCAATGAATTCTGTTGACGAATTATTGTAATATAGATGGAAATGGATATTCTGCACCCCACCGTGATGCGTGCCAAGTCATATTTGATTTTGAGGTAATTTTGAAAATGAATAATCCCTCTATACCCCCTCTGACGACCCGACAATGATTTCTGTTGACAAATTATCGATATTGAGATGGAAATGGATATTCTGTACCCCACCATGATGCGTGCCAAGTCATATTAGATTATTGAAGAAATATTGAAAATGAGAAATCCCTCTATACCCCCTCCAACGACCCGTCAATGAATTCTGTTGAAGAATTATTGTTATATAGATGGAAATGGATATTCTGCACCCCACCATGATGCGTGCCAAGTCATATTTGATTTTGAGGTAAATTTGAAAATGAAAAATCCCTCTATACCCCCTCTGACGACCCGACAATGATTTCTGTTAACAAATTATTGTTATTGAGATGGAAATGGATATTCTGCACCCCACCATAATGCGTGCCAAGTCATATTAGATTTTTGAAGAAATTTTGAAAATGAAAAATCTTTCTATACCCCCTCTAACGACCCGTCAATGATTTCTGTTGACGAATTATCGTTATCCAGATGGAAATGAATATTCTGCACCCGACCATGTTGCGTGCCAAGTCTTATTAGATTTTGAGGTAATTTTGAAAATGAGAAATCTCTGAATACTCCCTTTAACGACCCGACAATGATTTCTGTCGACAAATTATTGTTATTCAGATGGAAATAGATATTCTGCACCCCACCATGATGCGTGCCAAGTCATATTAGATTTTTGAAGAAGTATTGAAAATGAGAAATCCCTCTATACCCCCTCTGACGACTCGACAATGATTTCTGTTGACGAATTATTGTTATTCAGATGGACATGGATACTTTGCACCCCACCATGATGCGTGCCAAGTCATATTAGATTTTTGAAGAAATTTTGAAAATGAAAAATCCCTCTATACCCCCTCCAACGACCCGTCAATGATTTCTGTTGACAAATTATTGTTATTCAGATGGAAACAGATATTCTGCACCCCACCATGATGCGTGCCTAGTCATATTAGATTTTTGAAGAAATTTTGAAAATGAAAAATCCCTCTATATCCCCTCTAACGACCCGACAATGATTTCTGTCGACGAATTATTGTTATTCAGATGGAAATAGATATTCTGCACCCCGCCATGATGCGTGCCAAGTCATATTAGATTTTTGAAGAAATTTTGAAAATGAAAAATCCCTCTATAACCCCTCTAACGACCCGTCAATGATTTCTGTTGACAAATTATTGTTATTCAGATGGAAATGGATATTCTGCACCCCACCATGATGCGTGCCAAGTCATATTGGATTTTTGAAGAAATATTGAAAATGAAAAATCACTCTATACCCCCTCCAACGACCCGTCAATGATTTCTGTTGACAAATTATTGATATTCAGATGGAAATGGATATTCTGCACTCCACCATGATGCGTGCCAAGTCAGATTAGATTTTTGAAGAAATTTTGAAAATGAGAAATCCCTCTATACCCTCTCTGACGACCCGACAATGATTTCTGTTGACGAATTATTGTCATTCAGATGTACATGGATACTTTGCACCCCACCATGATGCGTGCCAAGACATATTAGAGTTTTGAAGAAATTTTGAAAATGAAAAATCCCTCTATACCCCCTCCAACGACCCGTCAATGATTTCTGTTGACGACTTATTGTTAATCAGATGGAAATGAATATTCTGCACCCCACCATGATGCGTGCCAAGTCATATTAGATTTTTTAAGAAATATTGAAAATGAGAAATCCCTCTATACCCCCTCCAACGACCCGTCAATGAATTCTGTTGAAGAATTATTGTTATATAGATGGAAATGGATATTCTGCACCCCACCATGATGCGTGCCAAGTCATATTTGATTTTGAGGTAATTTTGAAAATGATAAATCCCTCTATACCCCCTCTGACGACCCGACAATGATTTCTGTTGACAAATTATCGATATTGAGATGGAAATGGATATTCTGTACCCCACCATGATGCGTGCCAAGTCATATTAGATTTTTGAAGAAATATTGAAAATGAGAAATCCCTCTATACCCCCTCCAACGACCCGTCAATGAATTCTGTTGACGAATTATTGTTATATAGATGGAAATGGATATTCTGCACCCCACCATGATGCGTGCCAAGTCATATTTGATTTTGAGGTAAATTTGAAAATGAAAAATCCCTCTATACCCCCTCTGACGACCCGACAATGATTTCTGTTAACAAATTATTGTTATTGAGATGGAAATGGATATTCTGTACCCCACTATGATGCGTGCCAAGTCATATTTGATTTTTGAAGTCATTTTGAAAATGAAAAATCCTTCTATACCCCCTCTGACGACATGACAATGATTTCTGTCGACAAATTATTGTTATTCAGATGGAAATGGATATTCTGCACCCCAACATGATGCGTGCCAAGTCATATTAGATTTTTGAAGAAATATTGAAAATGAGAAATCCCTCTATACCCCCTCTGACGACCCGACAATGATTTCTGTTGACGAATTATTGTTATTCAGATGGACATGGTTACTTTGCACCCCACCAGGATGCGTGCCAAGTCATATTAGATTTTTGAAGAAATTTTGAAAATGAAAAATCCCTCTATACCCCCTCCAACGACCCGTCAATGATTTCTGTTGACAAATTATTGTTATTCAGATGGAAATGGATATTCTGCACCCAACCATGATGCGTGCCAAGTCATATTAGATTTTTGAAGTAATTTTGAAAATGAAAAATCCCTCTATATCCCCTCTAACGACCCGACAATGATTTCTGTCGACGAATTATTGTTATTCAGATGGAAATATATATTCTGCACCCCGCCATGATGCGTGCCAAGTCATATTAGATTTTTGAAGAAATTTTGAAAATGAAAAATCCCTCTATTCCCCCTCTAACGACCCGTCAATGATTTCTGTTGACGACTTATTGTTATTCAGATGGAAATAGATATTCTGCACCCCACTATGATGCGTGCCAAGTCTTATTTGATTTTGAGGTAATTTTGAAAATGAGAAATCTCTGAATACTCCCTTTAACGACCCGACAATGATTTCTGTCGACAAATTATTGTTATTCAGATGGAAATAGATATTCTGCACCCCACCATGATGCGTGCCAAGTCATATTAGATTTTTGAAGAAATATTGAAAATGAGAAATCCCTCTATACCCCCTCTGACGACCCGACAATGATTTCTGTTGACGAATTATTGTTATTCAGATGGACATGGATACTTTGCACCCCACCATGATGCGTGCCAAGTCATATTTGATTTTTGAAGAAGTATTGAAAATGAGAAATCCCTCTATACCCCCTCCAACGACCCGTCAATGATTTCTGTTGACGAATTATTGTTATTCAGATGGACATGGATACTTTGCACCCCACCATGATGCGTGCCAAGTCATATTAGATTTTTGAAGAAATTTTGAAAATGAAAAATCCCTCTATACCCCCTCCAACGACCCGTCAATGATTTCTGTTGACAAATTATTGTTATTCAGATGGAAACAGATATTCTGCACCCCACCATGATGCGTGCCTAGTCATATTAGATTTTTGAAGAAATTTTGAAAATGAAAAATCCCTCTATATCCCCTCTAACGACCCGACAATGATTTCTGTCGACGAATTATTGTTATTCAGATGGAAATAGATATTCTGCACCCCGCCATGATGCGT
The DNA here is from genome assembly GCA_958502065.1 of Chrysolina americana. Classification (NCBI taxonomy): domain Eukaryota; kingdom Metazoa; phylum Arthropoda; class Insecta; order Coleoptera; family Chrysomelidae; genus Chrysolina; species Chrysolina americana. The sequence goes on along the minus strand of OY293415.1, from coordinate 47,881,263 downwards.
GCCAAGTCATATTAGATTTTTGAAGAAATTTTGAAAATGAAAAATCCCTCTATAACCCCTCTAACGACCCGTCAATGATTTCTGTTGACAAATTATTGTTATTCAGATGGAAATGGATATTCTGCACCCCACCATGATGCGTGCCAAGTCATATTGGATTTTTGAAGAAATATTGAAAATGAGAAATCCCTCTATACCCCCTCCAACGACCCGTCAATGATTTCTGTTGACGAATTATTGTTATTTAAATGGAAATGGATATTCTGCACCCCACCATGATGCGTGCCAAGTCATATTTGATTTTGAGGTACTTTTGAAAATGAAAAATCCCTCTATACCCCCTCTAACGACCCGTCAATGATTTCTGTTGACGAATTATTGTTATATAGATGGAAATGGATATTCTGCACCCCACCATGATGCGTGCCAAGTCATATTTGATTTTGAGGTAAATTTGAAAATGAAAAATCCCTCTATACCCCCTCCAACGACCCGTCAATGAATTCTGTTGACGAATTATTGTAATATAGATGGAAATGGATATTCTGCACCCCACCGTGATGCGTGCCAAGTCATATTTGATTTTGAGGTAATTTTGAAAATGAATAATCCCTCTATACCCCCTCTGACGACCCGACAATGATTTCTGTTGACAAATTATCGATATTGAGATGCAAATGGATATTCTGTACCCCACCATGATGCGTGCCAAGTCATATTAGATTATTGAAGAAATATTGAAAATGAGAAATCCCTCTATACCCCCTCCAACGACCCGTCAATGAATTCTGTTGAAGAATTATTGTTATATAGATGGAAATGGATATTCTGCACCCCACCATGATGCGTGCCAAGTCATATTTGATTTTGAGGTAAATTTGAAAATGAAAAATCCCTCTATACCCCCTCTGACGACCCGACAATGATTTCTGTTAACAAATTATTATTATTGAGATGGAAATGGATATTCTGCACCCCACCATAATGCGTGCCAAGTCATATTAGATTTTTGAAGAAATTTTGAAAATGAAAAATCTTTCTATACCCCCTCTAACGACCCGTCAATGATTTCTGTTGACGAATTATCGTTATCCAGATGGAAATGAATATTCTGCACCCGACCATGTTGCGTGCCAAGTCTTATTTGATTTTGAGGTAATTTTGAAAATGAGAAATCTCTGAATACTCCCTTTAACGACCCGACAATGATTTCTGTCGACAAATTATTGTTATTCAGATGGAAATAGATATTCTGCACCCCACCATGATGCGTGCCAAGTCATATTAGATTTTTGAAGAAGTATTGAAAATGAGAAATCCCTCTATACCCCCTCTGACGACTCGACAATGATTTCTGTTGACGAATTATTGTTATTCAGATGGACATGGATACTTTGCACCCCACCATGATGCGTGCCAAGTCATATTAGATTTTTGAAGAAATTTTGAAAATGAAAAATCCCTCTATACCCCCTCCAACGACCCGTCAATGATTTCTGTTGACAAATTATTGTTATTCAGATGGAAACAGATATTCTGCACCCCACCATGATGCGTGCCTAGTCATATTAGATTTTTGAAGAAATTTTGAAAATGAAAAATCCCTCTATATCCCCTCTAACGACCCGACAATGATTTCTGTCGACGAATTATTGTTATTCAGATGGAAATAGATATTCTGCACCCCGCCATGATGCGTGCCAAGTCATATTAGATTTTTGAAGAAATTTTGAAAATGAAAAATCCCTCTATAACCCCTCTAACGACCCGTCAATGATTTCTGTTGACAAATTATTGTTATTCAGATGGAAATGGATATTCTGCACCCCACCATGATGCGTGCCAAGTCATATTGGATTTTTGAAGAAATATTGAAAATGAAAAATCACTCTATACCCCCTCCAACGACCCGTCAATGATTTCTGTTGACAAATTATTGATATTCAGATGGAAATGGATATTCTGCACTCCACCATGATGCGTGCCAAGTCAGATTAGATTTTTGAAGAAATTTTGAAAATGAGAAATCCCTCTATACCCTCTCTGACGACCCGACAATGATTTCTGTTGACGAATTATTGTTATTCAGATGTACATGGATACTTTGCACTCCACCATGATGCGTGCCAAGACATATTAGAGTTTTGAAGAAATTTTGAAAATGAAAAATCCCTCTATACCCCCTCCAACGACCCGTCAATGATTTCTGTTGACGACTTATTGTTAATCAGATGGAAATGAATATTCTGCACCCCACCATGATGCGTGCCAAGTCATATTAGATTTTTGAAGAAATATTGAAAATGAGAAATCCCTCTATACCCCCTCCAACGACCCGTCAATGAATTCTGTTGAAGAATTATTGTTATATAGATGGAAATGGATATTCTGCACCCCACCATGATGCGTGCCAAGTCATATTTGATTTTGAGGTAATTTTGAAAATGATAAATCCCTCTATACCCCCTCTGACGACCCGACAATGATTTCTGTTGACAAATTATCGATATTGAGATGGAAATGGATATTCTGTACCCCACCATGATGCGTGCCAAGTCATATTAGATTTTTGAAGAAATATTGAAAATGAGAAATCCCTCTATACCCCCTCCAACGACCCGTCAATGAATTCTGTTGACGAATTATTGTTATATAGATGGAAATGGATATTCTGCACCCCACCATGATGCATGCCAAGTCATATTTGATTTTGAGGTAAATTTGAAAATGAAAAATCCCTCTATACCCCCTCTGACGACCCGACAATGATTTCTGTTAACAAATTATTGTTATTGAGATGGAAATGGATATTCTGTACCCCACTATGATGCGTGCCAAGTCATATTTGATTTTTGAAGTCATTTTGAAAATGAAAAATCCTTCTATACCCCCTCTGACGACATGACAATGATTTCTGTCGACAAATTATTGATATTCAGATGGAAATGGATATTCTGCACCCCAACATGATGCGTGCCAAGTCATATTAGATTTTTGAAGAAATATTGAAAATGAGAAATCCCTCTATACCCCCTCTGACCACCCGACAATGATTTCTGTTGACGAATTATTGTTATTCAGATGGACATGGTTACTTTGCACCCCACCAGGATGCGTGCCAAGTCATATTAGATTTTTGAAGAAATTTTGAAAATGAAAAATCCCTCTATACCCCCTCCAACGACCCGTCAATGATTTCTGTTGACAAATTATTGTTATTCAGATGGAAATGGATATTCTGCACCCAACCATGATGCGTGCCAAGTCATATTAGATTTTTGAAGTAATTTTGAAAATGAAAAATCCCTCTATATCCCCTCTAACGACCCGACAATGATTTCTGTCGACGAATTATTGTTATTCAGATGGAAATATATATTCTGCACCCCGCCATGATGCGTGCCAAGTCATATTAGATTTTTGAAGAAATTTTGAAAATGAAAAATCCCTCTATTCCCCCTCTAACGACCCGTCAATGATTTCTGTTGACGACTTATTGTTATTCAGATGGAAATAGATATTCTGCACCCCACTATGATGCGTGCCAAGTCTTATTTGATTTTGAGGTAATTTTGAAAATGAGAAATCTCTGAATACTCCCTTTAACGACCCGACAATGATTTCTGTCGACAAATTATTGTTATTCAGATGGAAATAGATATTCTGCACCCCACCATGATGCGTGCCAAGTCATATTAGATTTTTGAAGAAATATTGAAAATGAGAAATCCCTCTATACCCCCTCTGACGACCCGACAATGATTTCTGTTGACGAATTATTGTTATTCAGATGGACATGGATACTTTGCACCCCACCATGATGCGTGCCAAGTCATATTTGATTTTTGAAGAAATTTTGAAAATGAGAAATCCCTCTATACCCCCTCCAACGACCCGTCAATGATTTCTGTTGACAAATTATTGTTATTCAGATGGAAATAGATATTCTGCACCCCACCATGATGCGTGCCAAGTCATATTAGATTTTTGAAGAAATATTGAAAATGAGAAATCCCTCTATACCCCCTCCAACGACCCGTCAATGATTTCTGTTGACGAATTATTGTTATATAGATGAAAATGGATATTCTGTACCCCACCATGATGCGTGCCAAGTCATATTAGATTTTTGAAGAAATATTGAAAATGAAAAATCCCTCTATTCCCTCTCTAACGATCCGTCAATGATTTCTGTTGACGACTTATTGTTATTCAGATGGAAATAGATATTCTGCACCCCACTATGATGCGTGCCAAGTCATATTTGATTTTGAGGTAATTTTGAAAATGATAAAATCCCTCTATACCCCCTCTGACGACCCGACAATGATTTCTGGTGACAAATTATTGATATTGAGATGGATATGAATATTCTGCACCCCACCATGTTGCGTGCCAAGTCATATTTGATTTTGAGGTAATTTTGAAAATGAAAAATCCCTCTATACCCCCTCTAACGACCCGACAATGAGTTCTGTTCACGAATTATTGTTATTCAGATGATAATAGATATTCTGCACCCCACCATGATGCGTGCCAAGTCATATTGGATATTTGAAGAAATATTGAAAATGAAAAATCCCTCTAAACCCCCTCTAACGACCCGACAATGATTTCTGTTGAAGAATTATTGTTATTCAGATGGAAATAAATATTCTGCACCCCACCATGATGCGTGCCAAGTCAAATTGGATTCTTGAAGAAATATTGAAAATGAAAAATCTCTCTATACCCTCTCTAACGACCCGACAATGATTTCTGTTGACGAATTATTGTTATCCAGATGGAAATGAATATTCTGCACCCCACCATGTTGCGTGCCAAGTCATATTTGATTTTGAGGTAATTTTGAAAATGAGAAATCCCTCTATACCCCTTCTAACGAACCGACAATGATTTCTGTCGACGAATTATTGTTATTCAGATGGAAATAGATATTCTGCACCCCACTATGATGCGTGCCAAGTCATATTAGATTTTTGAAGAAATATTGAAAATGAAAAATCCCTCTATACCCCCTCTAACGATCCGTCAATGATTTCTGTTGACGAATTATTGTTATATAGATGGAAATGGATATTCTGTACCCCACCATGATGCGTGCCAAGTCATATTAGATTTTTGAAGAAATATTGAAAATGAAAAATCCCTCTATACCCCCTCTAACGATCCGTCAATGATTTCTGTTGACGACTTATTGTTATTCAGATGGAAATAGATATTCTGCACCCCACTCTGATGCGTGCCAAGTCATATTTGATTTTGAGGTAATTTTGAAAATGATAAAATCCCTCTATACCCCCTCTGACGACTCGACAATGATTTCTGATGACAAATTATCGATATTGAGATGGAAATGGATATTCTGTACCCCACCATGATGCGTGCCAAGTCATATTTGATTTTTGAAGTCATTTTGAAAATGAAAAATCCCTCTATACCCTCTCTAACAACCCGACAATGAGTTCTGTTCACGAATTATTGTTATATAGATGGAAATGGATATTCTGTACCCCACCATGATGCGTGCCAAGTCATATTAGATTTTTGAAGAAATATTGAAAATGAAAAATCCCTCTATACCCCCTCTAACGATCCGTCAATGATTTCTGTTGACGACTTATTGTTATTCAGATGGAAATAGATATTCTGCACCCCACTCTGATGCGTGCCAAGTCATATTTGATTTTGAGGTAATTTTGAAAATGAAAAATCCCTCTATACCCCCTCTAACGACCCGACAATGATTTCTGTTGACGAATTATTGTTATTCAGATGGAAATAAATATTCTGCACCCCACCATGATGCGTGCCAAGTCAAATTGGATTCTTGAAGAAATATTGAAAATGAAAAATCTCTCTATACCCCCTCTAACGACCCGACAATGATTTCTGTTGACGAATTATTGTTATCCAGATGGAAAAGAATATTCTGCACCCCACCATGTTGCGTGCCAAGTCATATTTGATTTTGAGGTAATTTTGAAAATGAGAAATCCCTCTATACCCCTTCTAACGACCCGACAATGATTTCTGTCGACGAATTATTGTTATTCAGATGGAAATAGATATTCTGCACCCCACTATGATGCGTGCCAAGTCATATTAGATTTTTGAAGAAATATTGAAAATGAGAAATCCCTCTATACCCCCTCTGACGACCCGACAATGATTTCTGTTGACGAATTATTGTTATTCAGATGGACATGGATACTTTGCACCCCACCACGATGCGTGCCAAGTCATATTAGATTTTTGAAGAAATATTGAAAATGAAAAATCCCTCTATACCCCCTCTAACGACCCGACAATGATTTCTGTTGACAAATTATTGTTATTCAGATGGCAATGGATATTTTGCACCCCACTATGATGCGTGCCAAGTCATATTGGATTTTTGAAGAAATATTGAAAATGAAAAATCCCTCTATACCCCCTCTAACGACCCGACAATGATTTCTGTTGACGAATTATTGTTATTCAGATGGAAATGAATATTCTGCACCCCACCATGTTGCGTGCCAAGTCATATTAGATTTTTGAAGAAATATTGAAAATGAGAAATCCCTCTATACCCCCTCTGACGACCCGACAATGATTTCTGTTGACGAATTATTGTTATTCAGATGGACATGGATACTTTGCACCCCACCAGGATGCGTGCCAAGTCATATTAGATTTTTGAAGAAATTTTGAAAATGAAAAATCCCTCTATACCCCCTCCAACGACCCGTCAATGATTTCTGTTGACAAATTATTGTTATTCAGATGGAAATGGATATTCTGCACCCAACCATGATGCGTGCCAAGTCATATTAGATTTTTGAAGAAATTTTGAAAATGAAAAATCCCTCTATATCCCCTCTAACGACCCGACAATGATTTCTGTCGACGAATTATTGTTATTCAGATGGAAATAGATATTCTGCACCCCGCCAAGATGCGTGCCAAGTCATATTAGATTTTTGAAGAAATTTTGAAAATGAAAAATCCCTCTATTCCCCCTCTAACGACCCGTCAATGATTTCTGTTGACGACTTATTGTTATTCAGTTGGAAATAGATATTCTGCACCCCGCCAAGATGCGTGCCAAGTCATATTAGATTTTTGAAGAAATTTTGAAAATGAAAAATCCCTCTATATCCCCTCTAACGACCCGACAATGATTTCTGTCGACGAATTATTGTTATTCAGATGGAAATAGATATTCTGCACCCCGCCAAGATGCGTGCCAAGTCATATTAGATTTTTGAAGAAATTTTGAAAATGAAAAATCCCTCTATTCCCCCTCTAACGACCCGTCAATGATTTCTGTTGACGACTTATTGTTATTCAGTTGGAAATAGATATTCTGCACCCCGCCAAGATGCGTGCCAAGTCATATTAGATTTTTGAAGAAATTTTGAAAATGAAAAATCCCTCTATTCCCCCTCTAACGACCCGACAATGATTTCTGTCGACGAATTATTGTTATTCAGATGGAAATAGATATTCTGCACCCCGCCAAGATGCGTGCCAAGTCATATTAGATTTTTGAAGAAATTTTGAAAATGAGAAATCCCTCTATACCCCCTCCAACGACCCGTCAATGATTTCTGTTGACGAATTATTGTTATTTAAATGGAAATGGATATTCTGCACCCCACCATGATGCGTGCCAAGTCATATTTGATTTTGAGGTACTTTTGAAAATGAAAAATCCCTCTATACCCCCTCTAACGACCAGACAATGATTTCTGTCGACGAATCATTGTTATTCAAATGGGAATAGATATTCTGCACCCCACCATGATGCGTGCCAAGTCATATTAGATTTTTGAAGAAATATTGAAAATGAGAAATCCCTCTATACCCCCTCCAACGACCCGTCAATGATTTCTGTTGACGAATTATTGTTATATAGATGGAAATGGATATTCTGCACCCCACCATGATGCGTGCCAAGTCATATTTGATTTTGAGGTAAATTTGAAAATGAAAAATCCCTCTATACCCTCTCCAACGACCCGTCAATGAATTCTGTTGACGAATTATTCTTATATAGATGGAAATGGATATTCTGCACCCCACCGTGATGCGTGCCAAGTCATATTTGATTTTGAGGTAATTTTGAAAATGAAAAATCCCTCTATACCCCCTCTGACGACCCGACAATGATTTCTGTTGACAAATTATCGATATTGAGATGGAAATGGATATTCTGTACCCCACCATGATGCGTGCCAAGTCATATTAGATTTTTGAAGAAATATTGAAAATGAGAAATCCCTCTATACCCCCTCCAACGACCCGTCAATGAATTCTGTTGAAGAATTATTGTTATATAGATGGAAATGGATATTCTGCACCCCACCATGATGCGTGCCAAGTCATATTTGATTTTGAGGTAAATTTGAAAATGAAAAATCCCTCTATACCCCCTCCGACGACCCGACAATGATTTCTGTTAACAAATTATTGTTATTGAGATGGAAATGGATATTCTGCACCCCACCATAATGCGTGCCAAGTCATATTAGATTTTTGAAGAAATTTTGAAAATGAAAAATCTTTCTATATCCCCTCTAACGACCCGTCAATGATTTCTGTTGACAAATTATTGTTATTCAGATGGAAATGTATATTCTGCACCCCACCATGATGCGTGCCAAGTCATATTGGATTTTTGAAGAAATATTGAAAATGAAAAATCACTCTATACCCCCTCCAACGACCCGTCAATGATTTCTGTTGACAAATTATTGATATTCAGATGGAAATGGATATTCTGCACCCCACCATGATGCGTGCCAAGTCATATTAGATTTTTGAAGAAATTTTGAAAATGAGAAATCCCTCTATACCCTCTCTGACGACCCGACAATGATTTCTGTTGACGAATTATTATTATTCAGATGTACATGGATACTTTGCACCCCACCATGATGCATGCCAAGACATATTAGAGTTTTGAAGAAATTTTGAAAATGAAAAATCCCTCTATACCCCCTCCAACGACCCGTCAATGATTTCTGTTGACGACTTATTGTTATTCAGATGGAAATGGATATTCTGCACCCCATTATGATGCGTGCCAAGTCATATTTGATTTTGAGGTAATTTTGAAAATGAGAAATCTCTGAATACTCCCTTTAACGACCCGACAATGATTTCTGTCGACAAATTATTGTTATTCAGATGGAAATAGATATTCTGCACCCCACTATGATGCGTGCCAAGTCATATTAGATTTTTGAAGAAGTATTGAAAATGAGAAATCCCTCTATACCCCCTCTGACGACTCGACAATGATTTCTGTTGACGAATTATTGTTATTCAGATGGACATGGATACTTTGCACCCCACCATGATGCGTGCCAAGTCAAATTAGATTTTTGAAGAAATTTTGAAAATGAAAAATCCCTCTATACCCCCTCCAACGACCCGTCAATGATTTCTGTTGACAAATTATTGTTATTCAGATGGAAACAGATATTCTGCACCCCACCATGATGCGTGCCAAGTCATATTAGATTTTTGAAGAAATTTTGAAAATGAAAAATCCCTCTATATCCCCTCTAACGACCCGTCAATGATTTCTGTTGACAAATTATTGTTATTCAGATGGAAATGGATATTCTGCACCCCACCATGATGCGTGCCAAGTCATATTGGATTTTTGAAGAAATATTGAAAATGAAAAATCACTCTATACCCCCTCCAACGACCCGTCAATGATTTCTGTTGATAAATTATTGATATTCAGATGGAAATGGATATTCTGCACCCCACCATGATGCGTGCCAAGTCATATTAGATTTTTGAAGAAATTTTGAAAATGAGAAATCCCTCTATACCCCCTCCAACTACCCGTCAATGATTTCTGTTGACAAATTATTGTTATTCAGATGGAAACAGATATTCTGCACCCCACCATGATGCGTGCCAAGTCATATTAGATTTTTGAAGAAATTTTGAAAATGAAAAATCCCTCTATATCCCCTCTAACGACCCGTCAATGATTTCTGTTGACAAATTATTGTTATTCAGATGGAAATGGATATTCTGCACCCCACCATGATGCGTGCCAAGTCATATTGGATTTTTGAAGAAATATTGAAAATGAAAAATCACTCTATACCCCCTCCAACGACCCGTCAATGATTTCTGTTGACAAATTATTGATTTTCAGATGGAAATGGATATTCTGCACCCCACCATGAGTCGTGCCAAGTCATATCAGATTTTTGAAGAAATTTTGAAAATGAGAAATCCCTCTATACCCTCTCTGACGACCCGACAATGATTTCTGTTGACGACTTATTGTTATTCAGATGGAAATGGATATTCTGCACCCCACCATGATGCGTGCCAAGTCATATTAGATTTTTGAAGAAATATTGAAAATGAGAAATCCCTCTATACCCCCTCCAACGACCCGTCAATGAATTCTGTTGACGAATTATTGTAATATAGATGGAAATGGATATTCTGCACCCCACCATGATGCGTGCCAAGTCATATTTGATTTTGAGGTACTTTTGAAAATGAAAAATCCCTCTATAGCCCCTCCAACGACCCGTCAATGATTTCTGTTGACGAATTATTGTTATTCTGATGGAAATTAATATTCTGCACTCCACCATGTTGCGTGCCAAGTCATATTTGATTTTGAGGTAATTTTGAAAATGAAAAACCCTCTATTCCCCCTCTGACGACCCGACAATGATTTCTGTTGAGAAATCATTGTTATTCAGATGGAAATGGATATTCTGCACCCCACCATGAAGCGTGCCAAGTCATATTAGATTTTTGAAGAAATTTTGAAAATGAAAAATCCCTCTATACCCCCTCCAACGACCCGTCAATGATTTCTGCTGACGAATTATTGTTATTCAGATGGAAATGGATATTCTGCACCCCACCATGATGCGTGCCATGTCATATTTAATTTTGAGGTAATTTTGAAAATGTAAAATCCCTCTATACCCCCTCTAACGACCCGACAGTGAGTTCTGTTGACGAATTATTGTTATTCAGATGATAATGGATATTCTGCACCCCACCATGATGCGTGCCAAGTCATATTGGATTTTTGAAGAAATATTGAAAATGAAAAATCCCTCTATACCCCCTCTAACGACCCGACAATGATTTCTGTCTACGAATTATTGTTATTTATATGGAAATGGATATTCTGCACCCCACCATAATGCGTGCCAAGTCATATTTGATTTTGAGGTAATTTTGAAAATGAAAAATCCCTCTATATCCCCTATGACGACCCGACAATGATTTCTGTTGACAAATTATTGTTTTTGAGATGGAAATGGATATTAGATACCCCACTATGATGCGTTCCAAGTCATATTTGATTTTTGAAGAAATATTGAAAATGAGAAATCCCTCTATACCCCCTCCAACGACCCGTCAATGTTTTCTGTTGACGAATTATTGTTATTTAGATGGAAATGGATATTCTGCACCCCACCATGATGCGTGCCAAGTCATATTTGATTTTGAGGTAATTTTGAAAATGAAAAATCCCTCTATACCCCCTCTGACGACCTGACAATGATTTCTGTCGACGAATTATTGTTATTCAAATGGAAATGGATATTCTGCACCCCACCATGATGCTTGCCAAGTCAAATTGGAGTTTAGAAGATATCTTGAAACTGAAAAATCTCTCTTTACCCCCTCTGACGACCCGACAATGATTTCTGTGGACGAATTATTGTTATTCAGATGGACATGGATACTTTGCACCCCACCATGATGCGTGCCAAGTCATATTAGATTTTTGAAGAAATATTGAAAATGAAAAATTCCTCTATTTCCCCTCTAACGTCCCGACAATGATTTCTGTTGACAAATTATTGTTATTAAGATGGAAATGGATATTCTGCACCCCACTATATTGCGTGCCAAGTCATATTTGATTTTGAGGTAATTTTGAAAATAAAAAATCCCTCTATACCCCCTCTAACGACCCGACAATGATTTCTGTTGACAAATTATTGTTACTCAAATGGCAATGGATATTCTGCACCCCACCATGATGCGTGCCAAGTCATATTAGAATTTTGAAGAAATTTTGAAAATGACAAATCCCTCTATACCCCCTCCAACTACCCGTCAATGATTTCTGTTGACGACTTATTGTTATTCAGATGGAAATGGATATTCTGCACCCCACTATGATGCGTGCCAAGTCATATTTGATTTTTGAAGTCATTTTGAAAATGAAAAATCCCTCTATACCCCCTCTGACGACCCGACAATGATTTCTGTGTTATTCAGATGGAAATGGATATTCTGCACCCCACCATGATGCGTGCCAAGTCAAATTGGATTTTTGAAGAAATATTGAAAATGAAAAATATCTCTATACCCCTTCTAACGTCCCGACAATGATTTCTGTTGACAAATTATTGTTATTCAGATGGAAATGAATTGTCTGCACCCCACCATGTTGCGTGCCAAGTCATATTTGATTTTGAGGTAATTTTGAAAATGAGAAATCCCTCTATACCCCCTCTAACGACCCGACAATGATCTCGGTTGACAAATTATTGTTATTCAAATAACAATGGATATTCTGCTCCCCACTATGATGCGTGCCAAGTCATATTTGATTTTGAGGTAATTTTGAAAATGAAAAATTCCGTCTATACCCCCTCTAACGACACGACAATGATTTCTGTCGACGAATTATTGTTATTCTGATGGAAATAGATATTCTGCACCCCACCATGATACGTGCCAAGTCATATTAGATTCTTGAAGAAATATTGAAAATGAGAAATCCCTCTATACCCCCTCCAACGACCCGTCAATGATTTCTGTTGACGAATTATTGTTATATAGATGGAAATGGATATTCTGTACCCCACCATGATGCGTGCCAAGTCATATTAGATTTTTGAAGAAATATTGAAAATGAAAAATCCCTCTATTCCCCCTCTAACGACCCGTCAATGATTTCTGTTGACGACTTATTGTTATTCAGATGAAAATAGATATTCTGCACCCCAATATGATGCGTGCCAAGTCATATTTGATTTTGAGGTAATTTTGAAAATGATAAAATCCCTCTATACCCCCTCTGACGACCCGACAATGATTTCTGGTGACAAATTATTGATATTGAGATGGAAATGAATATTCTGCACCCCACCATGTTGCGTGCCAAGTCATATTTGATTTTGAGGTAATTTTGAAAATGAAAAATCCCTCTATACCCCCTCTAACGACCCGACAATGATTTCTGTCGACGAATTATTGTTATTCAGATGGAAATGAATATTCTGCACCCCACCATGTTGCGTGCCAAGTCATTTTTGATTTAGAGGTAATTTTGAAAATGAAAAATCCCTCTATATCCCCTCTAACGACCCGACAATGATTTCTGTTGACGAATTATTTTTATTCAGATAGAAATGAATATTCTGCACCCCACTATGTTGCGTGCCAAGTCATATTTGATTTTGAGGTAATTTTGAAAATGAAAAATCCCTCTATACCCCCCATAACGATCCGACAATGATTTCTGTCGACGAATTATTGTTATTCAGATAGAAATAGATATTCTGCACCCCACCATGATGCGTGCCAAGTCATATTGGATTTTTGAAGAAATATTGAAAATGAGAAATCCCTCTATACCCCCTCCAACGACCCGTCAATGATTTCTGTTGACGAATTATTGTTATTTAAATGGAAATGGATATTCTGCACCCCACCATGATGCGTGCCAAGTCATATTTGATTTTGAGGTACTTTTGAAAATGAAAAATCCCTCTATACCCCCTCTAACGACCCGACAATGATTTCTGTCGACGAATCATTGTTATTCAGATGGAAATAGATATTCTGCACCCCACCATGATGCGTGCCAAGTCATATTAGATTTTTGAAGAAATATTGAAAATGAGAAATCCCTCTATACCCCCTCCAACGACCCGTCAATGATTTCTGTTGACGAATTATTGTTATATAGATGGAAATGGATATTCTGCACCCCACCATGATGCGTGCCAAGTCATATTTGATTTTGAGGTAAATTTGAAAATGAAAAATCCCTCTATACCCCCTCCAACGACCCGTCAATGAATTCTGTTGACGAATTATTGTAATATAGATGGAAATGGATATTCTGCACCCCACCGTGATGCGTGCCAAGTCATATTTGATTTTGAGGTAATTTTGAAAATGAATAATCCCTCTATACCCCCTCTGACGACCCGACAATGATTTCTGTTGACAAATTATCGATATTGAGATGGAAATGGATATTCTGTACCCCACCATGATGCGTGCCAAGTCATATTAGATTATTGAAGAAATATTGAAAATGAGAAATCCCTCTATACCCCCTCCAACGACCCGTCAATGAATTCTGTTGAAGAATTATTGTTATATAGATGGAAATGGATATTCTGCACCCCACCATGATGCGTGCCAAGTCATATTTGATTTTGAGGTAAATTTGAAAATGAAAAATCCCTCTATACCCCCTCTGACGACCCGACAATGATTTCTGTTAACAAATTATTGTTATTGAGATGGAAATGGATATTCTGCACCCCACCATAATGCGTGCCAAGTCATATTAGATTTTTGAAGAAATTTTGAAAATGAAAAATCTTTCTATACCCCCTCTAACGACCCGTCAATGATTTCTGTTGACGAATTATCGTTATCCAGATGGAAATGAATATTCTGCACCCGACCATGTTGCGTGCCAAGTCTTATTTGATTTTGAGGTAATTTTGAAAATGAGAAATCTCTGAATACTCCCTTTAACGACCCGACAATGATTTCTGTCGACAAATTATTGTTATTCAGATGGAAATAGATATTCTGCACCCCACCATGATGCGTGCCAAGTCATATTAGATTTTTGAAGAAGTATTGAAAATGAGAAATCCCTCTATACCCCCTCTGACGACTCGACAATGATTTCTGTAGACGAATTATTGTTATTCAGATGGACATGGATACTTTGCACCCCACCATGATGCGTGCCAAGTCATATTAGATTTTTGAAGAAATTTTGAAAATGAAAAATCCCTCTATACCCCCTCCAACGACCCGTCAATGATTTCTGTTGACAAATTATTGTTATTCAGATGGAAACAGATATTCTGCACCCCACCATGATGCGTGCCTAGTCATATTAGATTTTTGAAGAAATTTTGAAAATGAAAAATCCCTCTATATCCCCTCTAACGACCCGACAATGATTTCTGTCGACGAATTATTGTTATTCAGATGGAAATAGATATTCTGCACCCCGCCATGATGCGTGCCAAGTCATATTAGATTTTTGAAGAAATTTTGAAAATGAAAAATCCCTCTATAACCCCTCTAACGACCCGTCAATGATTTCTGTTGACAAATTATTGTTATTCAGATGGAAATGGATATTCTGCACCCCACCATGATGCGTGCCAAGTCATATTGGATTTTTGAAGAAATATTGAAAATGAAAAATCACTCTATACCCCCTCCAACGACCCGTCAATGATTTCTGTTGACAAATTATTGATATTCAGATGGAAATGGATATTCTGCACTCCACCATGATGCGTGCCAAGTCAGATTAGATTTTTGAAGAAATTTTGAAAATGAGAAATCCCTCTATACCCTCTCTGACGACCCGACAATGATTTCTGTTGACGAATTATTGTTATTCAGAT
The DNA here is from genome assembly GCA_958502065.1 of Chrysolina americana. Classification (NCBI taxonomy): domain Eukaryota; kingdom Metazoa; phylum Arthropoda; class Insecta; order Coleoptera; family Chrysomelidae; genus Chrysolina; species Chrysolina americana. The sequence goes on along the minus strand of OY293415.1, from coordinate 47,865,580 downwards.
GTACATGGATACTTTGCAACCCACCATGATGCGTGCCAAGACATATTAGAGTTTTGAAGAAATTTTGAAAATGAAAAATCCCTCTATACCCCCTCCAACGACCCGTCAATGATTTCTGTTGACGACTTATTGTTAATCAGATGGAAATGAATATTCTGCACCCCACCATGATGCGTGCCAAGTCATATTAGATTTTTGAAGAAATATTGAAAATGAGAAATCCCTCTATACCCCCTCCAACGACCCGTCAATGAATTCTGTTGAAGAATTATTGTTATATAGATGGAAATGGATATTCTGCACCCCACCATGATGCGTGCCAAGTCATATTTGATTTTGAGGTAATTTTGAAAATGATAAATCCCTCTATACCCCCTCTGACGACCCGACAATGATTTCTGTTGACAAATTATCGATATTGAGATGGAAATGGATATTCTGTACCCCACCATGATGCGTGCCAAGTCATATTAGATTTTTGAAGAAATATTGAAAATGAGAAATCCCTCTATACCCCCTCCAACGACCCGTCAATGAATTCTGTTGACGAATTATTGTTATATAGATGGAAATGGATATTCTGCACCCCACCATGATGCGTGCCAAGTCATATTTGATTTTGAGGTAAATTTGAAAATGAAAAATCTCTCTATACCCCCTCTGACGACCCGACAATGATTTCTGTTAACAAATTATTGTTATTGAGATGGAAATGGATATTCTGTACCCCACTATGATGCGTGCCAAGTCATATTTGATTTTTGAAGTCATTTTGAAAATGAAAAATCCTTCTATACCCCCTCTGACGACATGACAATGATTTCTGTCGACAAATTATTGTTATTCAGATGGAAATGGATATTCTGCACCCCAACATGATGCGTGCCAAGTCATATTAGATTTTTGAAGAAATATTGAAAATGAGAAATCCCTCTATACCCCCTCTGACGACCCGACAATGATTTCTGTTGACGAATTATTGTTATTCAGATGGACATGGTTACTTTGCACCCCACCAGGATGCGTGCCAAGTCATATTAGATTTTTGAAGAAATTTTGAAAATGAAAAATCCCTCTATACCCCCTCCAACGACCCGTCAATGATTTCTGTTGACAAATTATTGTTATTCAGATGGAAATGGATATTCTGCACCCAACCATGATGCGTGCCAAGTCATATTAGATTTTTGAAGTAATTTTGAAAATGAAAAATCCCTCTATATCCCCTCTAACGACCCGACAATGATTTCTGTCGACGAATTATTGTTATTCAGATGGAAATATATATTCTGCACCCCGCCATGATGCGTGCCAAGTCATATTAGATTTTTGAAGAAATTTTGAAAATGAAAAATCCCTCTATTCCCCCTCTAACGACCCGTCAATGATTTCTGTTGACGACTTATTGTTATTCAGATGGAAATAGATATTCTGCACCCCACTATGATGCGTGCCAAGTCTTATTTGATTTTGAGGTAATTTTGAAAATGAGAAATCTCTGAATACTCCCTTTAACGACCCGACAATGATTTCTGTCGACAAATTATTGTTATTCAGATGGAAATAGATATTCTGCACCCCACCATGATGCGTGCCGAGTCATATTAGATTTTTGAAGAAATATTGAAAATGAGAAATCCCTCTATACCCCCTCTGACGACCCGACAATGATTTCTGTTGACGAATTATTGTTATTCAGATGGACATGGATACTTTGCACCCCACCATGATGCGTGCCAAGTCATATTTGATTTTTGAAGAAATTTTGAAAATGAGAAATCCCTCTATACCCCCTCCAACGACCCGTCAATGATTTCTGTTGACAAATTATTGTTATTCAGATGGAAATAGATATTCTGCACCCCACCATGATGCGTGCCAAGTCATATTAGATTTTTGAAGAAATATTGAAAATGAGAAATCCCTCTATACCCCCTCCAACGACCCGTCAATGATTTCTGTTGACGAATTATTGTTATATAGATGAAAATGGATATTCTGTACCCCACCATGATGCGTGCCAAGTCATATTAGATTTTTGAAGAAATATTGAAAATGAAAAATCCCTCTATTCCCCCTCTAACGATCCGTCAATGATTTCTGTTGACGACTTATTGTTATTCAGATGGAAATAGATATTCTGCACCCCACTATGATGCGTGCCAAGTCATATTTGATTTTGAGGTAATTTTGAAAATGATAAAATCCCTCTATACCCCCTCTGACGACCCGACAATGATTTCTGGTGACAAATTATTGATATTGAGATGGATATGAATATTCTGCACCCCACCATGTTGCGTGCCAAGTCATATTTGATTTTGAGGTAATTTTGAAAATGAAAAATCCCTCTATACCCCCTCTAACGACCCGACAATGAGTTCTGTTCACGAATTATTGTTATTCAGATGATAATAGATATTCTGCACCCCACCATGATGCGTGCCAAGTCATATTGGATATTTGAAGAAATATTGAAAATGAAAAATCCCTCTAAACCCCCTCTAACGACCCGACAATGATTTCTGTTGAAGAATTATTGTTATTCAGATGGAAATAAATATTCTGCACCCCACCATGATGCGTGCCAAGTCAAATTGGATTCTTGAAGAAATATTGAAAATGAAAAATCTCTCTATACCCCCTCTAACGACCCGACAATGATTTCTGTTGACGAATTATTGTTATCCAGATGGAAATGAATATTCTGCACCCCACCATGTTGCGTGCCAAGTCATATTTGATTTTGAGGTAATTTTGAAAATGAGAAATCCCTCTATACCCCTTCTAACGAACCGACAATGATTTCTGTCGACGAATTATTGTTATTCAGATGGAAATAGATATTCTGCACCCCACTATGATGCGTGCCAAGTCATATTAGATTTTTGAAGAAATATTGAAAATGAGAAATCCCTCTATACCCCCTCTGACGACCCGACAATGATTTCTGTTGACGAATTATTGTTATTCAGATGGACATGGATACTTTGCACCCCACCACGATGCGTGCCAAGTCATATTAGATTTTTGAAGAAATATTGAAAATGAAAAATCCCTCTATACCCCCTCCAACGACCCGTCAATGATTTCTGTTGACGAATTATTGTTATATAGATGGAAATGGATATTCTGTACCCCACCATGATGCGTGCCAAGTCATATTAGATTTTTGAAGAAATATTGAAAATGAAAAATCCCTCTATACCCCCTCTAACGATCCGTCAATGATTTCTGTTGACGACTTATTGTTATTCAGATGGAAATAGATATTCTGCACCCCACTCTGATGCGTGCCAAGTCATATTTGATTTTGAGGTAATTTTGAAAATGATAAAATCCCTCTATACCCCCTCTGACGACTCGACAATGATTTCTGATGACAAATTATCGATATTGAGATGGAAATGGATATTCTGTACCCCACCATGATGCGTGCCAAGTCATATTTGATTTTTGAAGTCATTTTGAAAATGAAAAATCCCTCTATACCCTCTCTAACAACCCGACAATGAGTTCTGTTCACGAATTATTGTTATTCAGATGATAATAGATATTCTGCACCCCACCATGATGCGTGCCAAGTCATATTGGATATTTGAAGAAATATTGAAAATGAAAAATCCCTCTATACCCCCTCTAACGACCCGACAATGATTTCTGTTGACGAATTATTGTTATTCAGATGGAAATAAATATTCTGCACCCCACCATGATGCGTGCCAAGTCAAATTGGATTCTTGAAGAAATATTGAAAATGAGATATCTCTCTATACCCCCTCTAACGACCCGACAATGATTTCTGTTGACGAATTATTGTTATCCAGATGGAAAAGAATATTCTGCACCCCACCATGTTGCGTGCCAAGTCATATTTGATTTTGAGGTAATTTTGAAAATGAGAAATCCCTCTATACCCCTTCTAACGACCCGACAATGATTTCTGTCGACGAATTATTGTTATTCAGATGGAAATAGATATTCTGCACCCCACTATGATGCGTGCCAAGTCATATTAGATTTTTGAAGAAATATTGAAAATGAGAAATCCCTCTATACCCCCTCTGACGACCCGACAATGATTTCTGTTGACGAATTATTGTTATTCAGATGGACATGGATACTTTGCACCCCACCACGATGCGTGCCAAGTCATATTAGATTTTTGAAGAAATATTGAAAATGAAAAATCCCTCTATACCCCCTCTAACGACCCGACAATGATTTCTGTTGACAAATTATTGTTATTCAGATGGCAATGGATATTTTGCACCCCACTATGATGCGTGCCAAGTCATATTGGATTTTTGAAGAAATATTGAAAATGAAAAATCCCTCTATACCCCCTCTAACGACCCGACAATGATTTCTGTTGACGAATTATTGTTATTCAGATGGAAATGAATATTCTGCACCCCACCATGTTGCGTGCCAAGTCATATTTGATTTTGAGGTAATTTTGAAAAGGAAAAATCCCTCTATACCCTCTCTAACGACCCGACAATGATTTCTGTCGACGAATTATTGTTATTTAGATGGAAATGGATATTCTGCACCCCACCATAATGCGTGCCAAGTCATATTAGATTTTTGAAGAAATATTGAAAATGAGAAATCCCTCTATACCCCCTCTGACGACCCGACAATGATTTCTGTTGACGAATTATTGTTATTCAGATGGACATGGATACTTTGCACCCCACCAGGATGCGTGCCAAGTCATATTAGATTTTTGAAGAAATTTTGAAAATGAAAAATCCCTCTATACCCCCTCCAACGACCCGTCAATGATTTCTGTTGACAAATTATTGTTATTCAGATGGAAATGGATATTCTGCACCCAACCATGATGCGTGCCAAGTCATATTAGATTTTTGAAGAAATTTTGAAAATGAAAAATCCCTCTATATCCCCTCTAACGACCCGACAATGATTTCTGTCGACGAATTATTGTTATTCAGATGGAAATAGATATTCTGCACCCCGCCAAGATGCGTGCCAAGTCATATTAGATTTTTGAAGAAATTTTGAAAATGAAAAATCCCTCTATTCCCCCTCTAACGACCCGTCAATGATTTCTGTTGACGACTTATTGTTATTCAGTTGGAAATAGATATTCTGCACCCCACTATGATGCGTGCCAAGTCTTATTTGATTTTGAGGTAATTTTGAAAATGAGAAATCTCTGAATACTCCCTTTAACGACCCGACAATGATTTCTGTCGACAAATTATTGTTATTCAGATGAAAATAGATATTCTGCACCCCACCATGATGCGTGCCAAGTCATATTAGATTTTTGAAGAAATATTGAAAATGAGAAATCCCTCTATACCCCCTCTGACGACCCGACAATGATTTCTGTTGACGAATTATTGTTATTTAGATGGACATGGATACTTTGCACCCCACCATGATGCGTGCCAAGTCATATTTGATTTTTGAAGAAATTTTGAAAATGAGAAATTCCTCTATACCCCCTCCAACGACCCGTCAATGATTCCTGTTGACAAATTATTGTTATTCAGATGGAAATAGATATTCTGCACCCCACCATGATACGTGCCAAGTCATATCAGATTTTTGAAGAAATATTGAAAATGAGAAATCCCTCTATACCCCCTCCAACGACCCGTCAATGATTTCTGTTGACGAATTATTGTTATATAGATGGAAATGGATATTCTGTACCCCACCATGATGCGTGCCAAGTCATATTAGATTTTTGAAGAAATATTGAAAGTGAAAAATCCCTCTATTCCCCCTCTAACGATCCGTCAATGATTTCTGTTGACGACTTATTGTTATTCAGATGGAAATAGATATTCTGCACCCCACTATGATGCGTGCCAAGTCATATTTGATTTTGAGGTAATTTTGAAAATGATAAAATCCCTCTATACCCCCTCTGACGACCCGACAATGATTTCTGGTGACAAATTATTGATATTGAGATGGATATGAATATTCTGCACCCCACCATGTTGCGTGCCAAGTCATATTTGATTTTGAGGTAATTTTGAAAATGAAAAATCCCTCAATACCCCCTCTGACGACCCGACAATGATTTCTGATGACAAATTATCGATATTGAGATGGAAATGGATAATCTGTACCCCACCATGATGCGTGCCAAGTCATATTTGATTTTTGAAGTCATTTTGAAAATGAAAAATCCCTCTATACCCCCTCTAACGACCCGACAATGAGTTCTGTTCACGAATTATTGTTATTCAGATGATAATAGATATTCTGCACCCCACCATGATGCGTGCCAAGTCATATTGGATATTTGAAGAAATATTGAAAATGAAAAATCCCTCTATACCCCCTCTAACGACCCGACAATGATTTCTGTTGACGAATTATTGTTATTCAGATGGAAATAAATATTCTGCACCCCACCATGATGCGTGCCAAGTCAAATTGGATTCTTGAAGTAATATTGAAAATGAAAAATCTCTCTATACCCCCTCTAACGACCCGACAATGATTTCTGTTGACGAATTATTGTTATCCAGATGGAAATGAATATTCTGCACCCCACCATGTTGCGTGCCAAGTCATATTTGATTTTGAGGTAATTTTGAAAATGAGAAATCCCTCTATACCCCTTCTAACGACCCGACAATGATTTCTGTCGACGAATTATTGTTATTCAGATGGAAATAGATATTTTGCACCCCACTATGATGCGTGCCAAGTCATATTAGATTTTTGAAGAAATATTGAAAATGAGAAATCCCTCTATACCCCCTCTGACGACCCGACCATGATTTCTGTTGACGAATTATTGTTATTCAGATGGACATGGATACTTTGCACACCACCACGATGCGTGCCAAGTCATATTAGATTTTTGAAGAAATATTGAAAATGAAAAATCCCTCTATACCCCCTCTAACGACCCGACAATGATTTCTGTTGACAAATTATTGTTATTCAGATGGCAATGGATATTCTGCACCCCACCATGATGCGTGCCAAGTCATATTGGATTTTTGAAGAAATATTGAAAATGAAAAATCCCTCTATACCCCCTCTAACGACCCGACAATGATTTCTGTTGACGAATTATTGTTATTCAGATGGGAATGAATATTCTGCACCCCACCATGTTGCGTGCCAAGTCATATTTGATTTTGAGGTAATTTTGAAAATGAAAAATCCCTCTATACCCTCTCTAACGACCCGACAATGATTTCTGTCGACGAATTATTGTTATTTAGATGGAATTGGATATTCTGCACCCCACCATAATGCGTGCCAAGTCATATTTGATTTTGAGGTAATTTTGAAAATGAAATATCCCTCTATACCCCCTCTGACGACCCGACAATGATTTCTGTTAACAAATTATTGTTATTGAGATGGAAATGGATATTCTGTAACCCACTATGATGCGTGCCAAGTCATATTTGATTTTTGAAGTCATTTTGAAAATGAAAAATCCTTCTATACCCCTCTAACGACCCGACAATGATTTCTGTTGACGAATTATTGTTATTCAGATGGAAATAAATATTCTGCACCCCACCATGATGCGTGCAAAGTCATATTTGATTTTGAGGTGATTTTGAAAATGAAAAGTCCCTCTATACCCCCTCTAACGACCCGACAATGATTTCTGTTGACAAATTATTGTTATTCAGATGGCAATGGATATTCTGCACCCCACCATGATGCGTGCCAAGTCATATTAGATCTTTGAAGAAATTTTGAAAATTGAAAAATCCCTCTATACCCCCTCCAACGACCCGTCAATGATTTCTGTTGACGAATTATTGTTATTCAGATGGAAATGGATATTCTGCACCCCACCATGATGCGTGCCAAGTCATATTGGATTTTTGAAAAAATATTGAAAATGAAAAATCCCTCTATACCCCCTCTAACGACCCGGCAATGATTTCTGTTGAAGAATTTTTGTTAACCAGATGGAAATGAATATTCTGCACCCCACCATGTTGGGTGCCAAGTCATATTTGATTTTGAGGTAATTTTAAAAATGAGAAATACCTCTATACCCCCTCCAATGACCCGACAATGATTTCTGTCGACGAATTATTGTTATTCAGATAGAAATAGATATTCTGCACCCCACCATGATGCGTGCCAAGTCATATTAGATTTTTGAAGAAATTTTGAAATTGAAAAATCCCTCTATACCCCCTCCAACGACCCGTCAATGATTTCTGTTGACGAATTATTGTTATTCAGATGGAAATGGATATTCTGCACACCACTATGATGCGTGCCAAGTCATATTTGATTTTGAGGTAATTTTGAAAATGAGAAATCCCTCTATACCCCCTCTAATGCCCCGACAATGATTTCTGTCGACGAATTATTGTTATTCAGATAGAAATAGATATTTTGCACCCCACTATGATGCGTGCCAAGTCATATTTGATTTTGAGGTAATTTTGAAAATGAAAAATCCCTCTATACCCCCTCTGACGACACGACAATGATTTCTGTTGACAAATTATTGATATTGAGATGGAAATGGATATTCTGTACCCCACCATGATGCGTGCCAAGTCATATTTGATTTTTGAAGTCATTTTGAAAATGAAAAATCCCTCTATACCCCCTCTAACGACCCGACTATGAGTTCTGTTCACGAATTATTGTTATTCAGATGATAATGGATATGCTGCACCCCACCATGATGCGTGCCAAGTCATATTGGATATTTGAAGAAATATTGAAAATGAAAAATCCCTCTATACCCCCTCTAACGACCCGACAATGATTTCTGTTGACGAATTATTGTTATTCAGATGGAAATAAATATTCTGCACTCCACCATGATGCGTGCCAAGTCAAATTGGATTTTTGAAGAAATATTGAAAATGAATAATCTCTCTATATCCCCTCTAACGACCCGACAATGATTTCTGTTGACGAGTTATTGTTATCCAGATGAAAATGAATATTCTGCACCCCACCATGTTGCGTGCCAAGTCATATTTGATTTTGAGGTAATTTTGTAAATGAGAAATCCCTCTATACCCCCTCTAACGACCCGACAATGATTTCTGTCGACGAATTATTGTTATTCAGATGTAAATAGATATTCTGCACCCCACCATGATGCGTGCCAAGTCATATTTGATTTTTGAAGTCATTTTGAAAATGAAAAATCCCTCTATACCCCCTCTAACGACCCGACAATGAGTTCTGTTCACGAATTATTGTTACTGAAATGATAATGGATATTCTGCACCCCACCATGATGCGTGCCAAGTCATATTGGATTTTTGAAGAAATATTGAAAATGAGAAATCCCTCTATACCCCCTCTAACGACCCGACAATGATTTCTGTTGACGAATTATTGTTATTCAGATGGAAATAAATATTCTGCACCCCACCATGATGCGTGCCAAGTCAAATTGGATTTTTGAAGGAATATTGAAAATGAAAAATCTCTCTATACCCCCTCTAACGACCCGACAATGATTTCAGTTGACGAATTATTGTTATCCAGATGAAAATGAATATTCTGCACCCCACCATGTTGCGTGCCAAGTCATATTTGATTTTGAGGTAATTTTGAAAATGAGAAATCCCTCTATACCCCCTCTAACGACCCGACAATGATTTCTGTCGACGAATTATTGTTATTCAGATGAAAATAGATATTCTGCACCCCACCATGATGCGTGCCAAGTCATATTAGATTTTTGAAGAAATATTGAAAATGAGAAATCACTCTTTACCCCCTCTGACGACCCGACAATGATTTCTGTTGACGAATAATTGTTATTCAGATGGACATGGATACTCTGCACCCCACCATGATGCGTGCCAAGTCATATTACATTTTTGAAGAAATATTGAAAATGAAAAATCCCTCTATTCCCCCTCTAACGACCCGACAATGATTTCTGTTGACAAATTATTGTTATTCAGATGGAAATGGATATTTTGCACCCAACCATGTTGCGTGCCAAGTCATATTTGATTTTGAGGTAATTTTGAAAATGAAAAATCCCTCTATACCCCCTCTAACGACCCGACAATGATATCGGTTGACAAATTATTGTTATTCAAATGGAAATGGATATTCTGCACCCCACTATGATGCGTGCCAAGTCATATTTGATTTTGAGGTAATTTTGAAAATGAAAAATCCCTCTATACCCCCTCTAACGACCCGACAATGAGTTCTGTTCACGAATTATTGTTACTGAGATGATAATGGATATTCTGCACCCCACCATGATGCGTGCCAAGTCATATTGGATTTTTGAAGAAATATTGAAAATGAGAAATCCCTCTATACCCCCTCTAACGACCCGACAATGATTTCTGTCGACGAATTATTGTTATTCAGATAGAAATGGATATTCTGCACCCCACCATGATGCGTGCCAAGTCATATTGGATTTTTGAAAAAATATTGAAAATGAAAAATCCCTCTATACCCCCTTTAACGCCCCGGCAATGATTTCTGTTGACGAATTTCTGTTATCCAGATGGAAATGAATATTCTGCACCCCACCATGTTGCGTGCCAAGTCATATTTGATTTTGAGGTAATTTTGAAAATGAGAAATCCCTCTATACCCCCTCTACTGACCCGACAATGATTTCTGTCGACGAATTATTGTTATTTAGATAGAAATAGATATTCTGCACCCCACCATGATGCGTGCCAAGTCATATTAGATTTTTGAAGAAATTTTGAAAATGAAAAATCTCTCTATACCCCCTCCTACGACCCGTCAATGATTTCTGTTGACGAATTATTGTTATTCAGATGGAGATGGATATTCTGCACCCCACTATGATGCGTGCCAAGTCATATTTGATTTTGAGGTAATTTTGAAAATGAAAAATCCCTCTATACCCCCTCTGACGACCCGACAATGATTTCTGTTGACAAATTATTGATATTGAGATGGAAATGGATATTCTGTACCCCACCATGATGCGTGCCAAGTCATATTTGATTTTTGAAGTCATTTTGAAAATGAAAAATCCCTCTATACCCCCTCTAACGACCCGACAATGAGTTCTGTTCACGAATTATTGTTATTCAGATGATAATGGATATTCTGCACCCCACCTTGATGCGTGCCAAGTCATATTGGATTTTTGAAGAAATATTGAAAATGAAAAATCCCTCTATACCCCCTCTAACGACCCGACAATGATTTCTGTTGACGAATTATTGTTATTCAGATGGAAATAAATATTCTGCACCCCACCATGATGCGTGCCAAGTCAAATTGGATTTTTGAAGAAATATTGAAAATGAAAAATCTCTCTATACCCCCTCTAACGACCCGACAATGATTTCTGTCGACGAATTATTGTTATTCAGATAGAAATAGATATTCTGCACCCCACCATGAGGCGTGCCAAGTCATATTAGATTTTTGAAGAAATTTTGAAAATGAAAAATCCCTCTATACCCCCTCCAACGACCCGTCAATGATTTCTGTTGACGAATTATTGTTATTCAGATGGAAATGGATATTCTGCACACCACTATGATGCGTGCCAAGTCATATTTGATTTTGAGGTAATTTTGAAAATGAAAAATCCCTCTATATCCCCTCTTACGACCCGACAATGATTTATGTTGACGAATTATTGTTATTCAGATGGAAATGAATATTCTGCACCCCACCATGTTGCGTGCCAAGTCATATTTGATTTTGAGGTAATTTTGAAAATGAAAAATCCCTCTATACCCCCTCTGACGACCCGACAATGATTTCTGTTAACAAATTGTTGTTATTGAAATGGGAATGGATATTCCGTACCCCACTATGATGCGTGCCAAGTCATATTTGATTTTTGAAGTCATTTTGAAAATGAAAAATCCCTCTATACCCCCTCTGACGACCCGACAATGATATCGGTTGACAAATTATTGTTATTCAAATGGAAATGGATATTCTGCACCCCACTATGATGCGTGCCAAGTCATATTTGATTTTTGAAGTCATTTTGAAAATGAAAAATCCCTCTATACCTCCTCTAACGACCCGACAATGATATCGGTTGACAAATTATTGTTATTCAAATGGAAATGGATATTCTGCACCCCACTATGATGCGTGCCAAGTCATATTTGATTTTGAGGTAATTTTGAAAATGAAAAATCCCTCTATACCCCCTCTGACGACCCGACAATGATTTCTGTTGACGAATTATTGTTATTGAAATGGGAATGGATATTCCGTACCCCACTATGATGCGTGCCACGTCATATTTGATTTTTGAAGTCATTTTGAAAATGAAAAATCCCTCTATACCCCCTCTGACGACCCGACAATGATTTCTGTTAACAAATTATTGTTATTGAGATGGGAATGGATATTCCGTACCCCACCATGATGCGTGCCAAGTCATATTGGATTTTTGAAAAAATATTGAAAATGAAAAATCCCTCTATACCCCCTCTAACGCCCCGGCAATGATTTCTGTTGACGAATTTTCGTTATCCAGATGGAAATGAATATTCTGCACCCCACCATGTTGCGTGCCAAGTCATATTTGATTTTGAGGTAATTTTGAAAATGAGAAATCCCTCTATTCCCCCGTCTAATGACCCGACAATGATTTCTGTTGACTAATTAATGATATTGAGATGGAAATGGATATTCTGTACCCCACCATGATGCGTGTCAAGTCATATTTGATTTTTGAAGTCATTTTGAAAATGAAAAATCCCTCTATACCCCCTCTAACGACCCGACAATGAGTTCTGTTCACGAATTATTGTTATTCAGATGATAATGGATATTCTGCACCCCACCATGATGCGTGCCAAGTCATATTGGATTTTAAAAGAAATATTGAAAATGAAAAATCCCTCTATACCCCCTCTAACGATCCGTCAATGATTTCTGTTGACGACTTATTGTTATTCAGATGGAAATAGATATTCTGCACCCCACTATGATGCGTGCCAAGTCATATTTGATTTTGAGGTAATTTTGAAAATGATAAAATCCCTCTATACCCCCTCTGACGACTCGACAATGATTTCTGATGACAAATTATCGATATTGAGATGGAAATGGATATTCTGTACCCCACCATGATGCGTGCCAAGTCATATTTGATTTTTGAAGTCATTTTGAAAATGAAAAATCCCTCTATACCCTCTCTAACGACCCGACAATGAGTTCTGTTCACGAATTATTGTTATTCAGATGATAATAGATATTCTGCACCCCACCATGATGCGTGCCAAGTCATATTGGATATTTGAAGAAATATTGAAAATGAAAAATCCCTCTATACCCCCTCTAACGACCCGACAATGATTTCTGTTGACGAATTATTGTTATTCAGATGGAAATAAATATTCTGCACCCCACCATGATGCGTGCCAAGTCAAATTGGATTCTTGAAGAAATATTGAAAATGAAAAATCTCTCTATACCCCCTCTAACGACCCGACAATGATTTCTGTTGACGAATTATTGTTATCCAGATGGAAAAGAATATTCTGCACCCCACCATGTTGCGTGCCAAGTCATATTTGATTTTGAGGTAATTTTGAAAATGAGAAATCCCTCTATACCCCTTCTAACGACCCGACAATGATTTCTGTCGACGAATTATTGTTATTCAGATGGAAATAGATATTCTGCACCCCACTATGATGCGTGCCAAGTCATATTAGATTTTTGAAGAAATATTGAAAATGAGAAATCCCTCTATACCCCCTCTGACGACCCGACAATGATTTCTGTTGACGAATTATTGTTATTCAGATGGACATGGATACTTTGCATCCCACCACGATGCGTGCCAAGTCATATTAGATTTTTAAAGAAATATTGAAAATGAAAAATCCCTCTATACCCCCTCTAACGACCCGACAATGATTTCTGTTGACAAATTATTGTTATTCAGATGGCAATGGATATTCTGCACCCCACTATGATGCGTGCCAAGTCATATTGGATTTTTGAAGAAATATTGAAAATGAAAAATCCCTCTATACCCCCTCTAACGACCCGACAATGATTTCTGTTGACGAATTATTGTCATTCAGATGGAAATGAATATTCTGCACCCCACCATGTTGCGTGCCAAGTCATATTTGATTTTGAGGTAATTTTGAAAAGGAAAAATCCCTCTATACCCTCTCTAACGACCCGACAATGATTTCTGTCGACGAATTATTGTTATTTAGATGGAAATGGATATTCTGCACCCCTCCATAATGCGTGCCAAGTCATATTAGATTTTTGAAGAAATATTGAAAATGAGAAATCCCTCTATACCCCCTCTGACGACCCGACAATGATTTCTGTTGACGAATTATTGTTATTCAGATGGACATGGATACTTTGCACCCCACCAGGATGCGTGCCAAGTCATATTAGATTTTTGAAGAAATTTTGAAAATGAAAAATCCCTCTATACCCCCTCTAACGACCCGACAATGATTTCTGTTGACAAATTATTGTTATTCAGATGGCAATGGATATTCTGCACCCCACCATGATGCGTGCCAAGTCATATTGGATTTTTGAAGAAATATTGAAAATGAAAAATCCCTCTATACCCCTTCTAACGACCCGACAATGATTTCTGTCGACGAATTATTGTTATTCAGATGGAAATAAATATTTTGCACCCCACTATGATGCGTGCCAAGTCATATTAGATTTTTGAAGAAATATTGAAAATGAGAAATCCCTCTATACCCCCTCTGACGTCCCGACAATGATTTCTGTTGACGAATTATTGTTATTCAGATGGACATGGATACTTTGCACACCACCACGATGCGTGCCAAGTCATATTAGATTTTTGAAGAAATATTGAAAATGAAAAATCCCTCTATACCCCCTCTAACGACCCGACAATGATTTCTGTTGACAAATTATTGTTATTCAGATGGCAATGGATATTCTGCACCCCACCATGATGCGTGCCAAGTCATATTGGATTTTTGAAGAAATATTGAAAATGAAAAATCCCTCTATACCCCCTCTAACGACCCGACAATGATTTCTGTTGACGAATTATTGTTATTCAGATGGGAATGAATATTCTGCACCCCACCATGTTGCGTGCCAAGTCATATTTGATTTTGAGGTAATTTTGAAAATGAAAAATCCCTCTATACCCTCTCTAACGACCCGACAATGATTTCTGTCGACGAATTATTGTTATTTAGATGGAATTGGATATTCTGCACCCCACCATAATGCGTGCCAAGTCATATTTGATTTTGAGGTAATTTTGAAAATGAAATATCCCTCTATACCCCCTCTGACGACCCGACAATGATTTCTGTTAACAAATTATTGTTATTGAGATGGAAATGGATATTCTGTAACCCACTATGATGCGTGCCAAGTCATATTTGATTTTTGAAGTCATTTTGAAAATGAAAAATCCTTCTATACCCCTCTAACGACCCGACAATGATTTCTGTTGACGAATTATTGTTATTCAGATGGAAATAAATATTCTGCACCCCACCATGATGCGTGCAAAGTCATATTTGATTTTGAGGTGATTTTGAAAATGAAAAGTCCCTCTATACCCCCTCTAACGACCCGTCAATGATTTCTGTTGACAAATTATTGTTATTCAGATGGAAATGGATATTCTGCACCCAACCATGATGCGTGCCAAGTCATATTAGATTTTTGAAGAAATTTTGAAAATGAAAAATCCCTCTATATCCCCTCTAACGACCCGACAATGATTTCTGTCGACGAATTATTGTTATTCAGATGGAAATAGATATTCTGCACCCCGCCAAGATGCGTGCCAAGTCATATTAGATTTTTGAAGAAATTTTGAAAATGAAAAATCCCTCTATTCCCCCTCTAACGACCCGTCAATGATTTCTGTTGACGACTTATTGTTATTCAGTTGGAAATAGATATTCTGCACCCCACTATGATGCGTGCCAAGTCTTATTTGATTTTGAGGTAATTTTGAAAATGAGAAATCTCTGAATACTCCCTTTAACGACCCGATAATGATTTCTGTCGACAAATTATTGTTATTCAGATGAAAATAGATATTCTGCACCCCACCATGATGCGTGCCAAGTCATATTAGATTTTTGAAGAAATATTGAAAATGAGAAATCCCTCTATACCCCCTCTGACGACCCGACAATGATTTCTGTTGACGAATTATTGTTATTTAGATGGACATGGATACTTTGCACCCCACCATGATGCGTGCCAAGTCATATTTGATTTTTGAAGAAATTTTGAAAATGAGAAATTCCTCTATACCCCCTCCAAGGACCCGTCAATGATTTCTGTTGACAAATTATTGTTATTCAGATGGAAATAGATATTCTGCACCCCACCATGATACGTGCCAAGTCATATCAGATTTTTGAAGAAATATTGAAAATGAGAAATCCCTCTATACCCCCTCCAACGACCCGTCAATGATTTCTGTTGACGAATTATTGTTATATAGATGGAAATGGATATTCTGTACCCCACCATGATGCGTGCCAAGTCATATTAGATTTTTGAAGAAATATTGAAAGTGAAAAATCCCTCTATTCCCCCTCTAACGATCCGTCAATGATTTCTGTTGACGACTTATTGTTATTCAGATGGAAATAGATATTCTGCACCCCACTATGATGCGTGCCAAGTCATATTTGATTTTGAGGTAATTTTGAAAATGATAAAATCCCTCTATACCCCCTCTGACGACCCGACAATGATTTCTGGTGACAAATTATTGATATTGAGATGGATATGAATATTCTGCACCCCACCATGTTGCGTGCCAAGTCATATTTGATTTTGAGGTAATTTTGAAAATGAAAAATCCCTCAATACCCCCTCTGACGACCCGACAATGTTTTCTGATGACAAATTATCGATATTGAGATGGAAATGGATATTCTGTACCCCACCATGATGCGTGCCAAGTCATATTTGATTTTTGAAGTCATTTTGAAAATGAAAAATCCCTCTATACCCCCTCTAACGACCCGACAATGAGTTCTGTTCACGAATTATTGTTATTCAGGTGATAATAGATATTCTGCACCCCACCATGATGCGTGCCAAGTCATATTGGATATTTGAAGAAATATTGAAAATGAAAAATCCCTCTATACCCCCTCTAACGACCCGACAATGATTTCTGTTGACGAATTATTGTTATTCAGATGGAAATAAATATTCTGCACCCCACCATGATGCGTGCCAAGTCAAATTGGATTCTTGAAGTAATATTGAAAATGAAAAATCTCTCTATACCCCCTCTAACGACCCGACAATGATTTCTGTTGACGAATTATTGTTATCCAGATGGAAATGAATATTCTGCACTCCACCATGTTGCGTGCCAAGTCATATTTGATTTTGAGGTAATTTTGAAAATGAGAAATCCCTCTATACCCCTTCTAACGACCCGACAATGATTTCTGTCGACGAATTATTGTTATTCAGATGGAAATAAATATTTTGCACCCCACTATGATGCGTGCCAAGTCATATTAGATTTTTGAAGAAATATTGAAAATGAGAAATCCCTCTATACCCCCTCTGACGTCCCGACAATGATTTCTGTTGACGAATTATTGTTATTCAGATGGACATGGATACTTTGCACACCACCACGATGCGTGCCAAGTCATATTAGATTTTTGAAGAAATATTGAAAATGAAAAATCCCTCTATACCCCCTCTAACGACCCGACAATGATTTCTGTTGACAAATTATTGTTATTCAGATGGCAATGGATATTCTGCACCCCACCATGATGCGTGCCAAGTCATATTGGATTTTTGAAGAAATATTGAAAATGAAAAATCCCTCTATACCCCCTCTAACGACCCGACAATGATTTCTGTTGACGAATTATTGTTATTCAGATGGGAATGAATATTCTGCACCCCACCATGTTGCGTGCCAAGTCATATTTGATTTTGAGGTAATTTTGAAAATGAAAAATCCCTCTATACCCTCTCTAACGACCCGACAATGATTTCTGTCGACGAATTATTGTTATTTAGATGGAATTGGATATTCTGCACCCCACCATAATGCGTGCCAAGTCATATTTGATTTTGAGGTAATTTTGAAAATGAAATATCCCTCTATACCCCCTCTGACGACCCGACAATGATTTCTGTTAACAAATTATTGTTATTGAGATGGAAATGGATATTCTGTAACCCACTATGATGCGTGCCAAGTCATATTTGATTTTTGAAGTCATTTTGAAAATGAAAAATCCTTCTATACCCCTCTAACGACCCGACAATGATTTCTGTTGACGAATTATTGTTATTCAGATGGAAATAAATATTCTGCACCCCACCATGATGCGTGCAAAGTCATATTTGATTTTGAGGTGATTTTGAAAATGAAAAGTCCCTCTATACCCCCTCTAACGACCCGACAATGATTTCTGTTGACAAATTATTGTTATTCAGATGGCAATGGATATTCTGCACCCCACCATGATGCGTGCCAAGTCATATTAGATCTTTGAAGAAATTTTGAAAATTGAAAAATCCCTCTATACCACCTCCAACGACCCGTCAATGATTTCTGTTGACGAATTATTGTTATTCAGATGGAAATGGATATTCTGCACCCCACCATGATGCGTGCCAAGTCATATTGGATTTTTGAAAAAATATTGAAAATGAAAAATTCCTCTATACCCCCTCTAACGACCCGGCAATGATTTCTGTTGAAGAATTTTTGTTAACCAGATGGAAATGAATATTCTGCACCCCACCATGTTGGGTGCCAAGTCATATTTGATTTTGAGGTAATTTTAAAAATGAGAAATACCTCTATACCCCCTCCAATGACCCGACAATGATTTCTGTCGACGAATTATTGTTATTCAGATAGAAATAGATATTCTGCACCCCACCATGATGCGTGCCAAGTCATATTAGATTTTTGAAGAAATTTTGAAATTGAAAAATCCCTCTATACCCCCTCCAACGACCCGTCAATGATTTCTGTTGACGAATTATTGTTATTCAGATGGAAATGGATATTCTGCACACCACTATGATGCGTGCCAAGTCATATTTGATTTTGAGGTAATTTTGAAAATGAGAAATCCCTCTATACCCCCTCTAATGCCCCGACAATGATTTCTGTCGACGAATTATTGTTATTCAGATAGAAATAGATATTCTGCACCCCACTATGATGCGTGCCAAGTCATATTTGATTTTGAGGTAATTTTGAAAATGAAAAATCCCTCTATACCCCCTCTGACGACACGACAATGATTTCTGTTGACAAATTATTGATATTGAGATGGAAATGGATATTCTGTACCCCACCATGATGCGTGCCAAGTCATATTTGATTTTTGAAGTCATTTTGAAAATGAAAAATCCCTCTATACCCCCTCTAACGACCCGACAATGAGTTCTGTTCACGAATTATTGTTATTCAGATGATAATGGATATGCTGCACCCCACCATGATGCGTGCCAAGTCATATTGGATATTTGAAGAAATATTGAAAATGAAAAATCCCTCTATACCCCCTCTAACGACCCGACAATGATTTCTGTTGACGAATTATTGTTATTCAGATGGAAATGAATATTCTGCACTCCACCATGATGCGTGCCAAGTCAAATTGGATTTTTGAAGAAATATTGAAAATGAATAATCTCTCTATATCCCCTCTAACGACCCGACAATGATTTCTGTTGACGAATTATTGTTATCCAGATGAAAATGAATATTCTGCACCCCACCATGTTGCGTGCCAAGTCATATTTGATTTTGAGGTAATTTTGAAAATGAGAAATCCCTCTATACCCCCTCTAACGACCCGACAATGATTTCTGTCGACGAATTATTGTTATTCAGATGTAAATAGATATTCTGCACCCCACCATGATGCGTGCCAAGTCATATTTGATTTTTGAAGTCATTTTGAAAATGAAAAATCCCTCTATACCCCCTCTAACGACCCGACAATGAGTTCTGTTCACGAATTATTGTTACTGAAATGATAATGGATATTCTGCACCCCACCATGATGCGTGCCAAGTCATATTGGATTTTTGAAGAAATATTGAAAATGAGAAATCCCTCTATACCCCCTCTAACGACCCGACAATGATTTCTGTTGACGAATTATTGTTATTCAGATGGAAATAAATATTCTGCACCCCACCATGATGCGTGCCAAGTCAAATTGGATTTTTGAAGGAATATTGAAAATGAAAAATCTCTCTATACCCCCTCTAACGACCCGACAATGATTTCAGTTGACAAATTATTGTTATCCAGATGAAAATGAATATTCTGCACCCCACCATGTTGCGTGCCAAGTCATATTTGATTTTGAGGTAATTTTGAAAATGAGAAATCCCTCTATACCCCCTCTAACGACCCGACAATGATTTTTGTCGACGAATTATTGTTATTCAGATGAAAATAGATATTCTGCACCCCACCATGATGCGTGCCAAGTCATATTAGATTTTTGAAGAAATATTGAAAATGAGAAATCACTCTTTACCCCCTCTGACGACCCGACAATGATTTCTGTTGACGAATAATTGTTATTCAGATGGACATGGATACTCTGCACCCCACCATGATGCGTGCCAAGTCATATTACATTTTTGAAGAAATATTGAAAATGAAAAATCCCTCTATTCCCCCTCTAACGACCCGACAATGATTTCTGTTGACAAATTATTGTTATTCAGATGGAAATGGATATTTTGCACCCAACCATGTTGCGTGCCAAGTCATATTTGATTTTGAGGTAATTTTGAAAATGAAAAATCCCTCTATACCCCCTCTAACGACCCGACAATGATATCGGTTGACAAATTATTGTTATTCAAATGGAAATGGATATTCTGCACCCCACTATGATGCGTGCCAAGTCATATTTGATTTTGAAGTAATTTTGAAAATGAAAAATCCCTCTATACCCCCTCTAACGACCCGACAATGAGTTCTGTTCACGAATTATTGTTACTGAGATGATAATGGATATTCTGCACCCCACCATGATGCGTGCCAAGTCATATTGGATTTTTGAAAAAATATTGAAAATGAAAAATCCCTCTATACCCCCTTTAACGCCCCGGCAATGATTTCTGTTGACGAATTTCTGTTATCCAGATGGAAATGAATATTCTGCACCCCACCATGATGCGTGCCAAGTCATATTTGATTTTGAGGTAATTTTGAAAATGAGAAATCCCTCTATACCCCCTCTACTGACCCGACAATGATTTCTGTCGACGAATTATTGTTATTTAGATAGAAATAGATATTCTGCACCCCACCATGATGCGTGCCAAGTCATATTAGATTTTTGAAGAAATTTTGAAAATGAAAAATCTCTCTATACCCCCTCCTACGACCCGTCAATGATTTCTGTTGACGAATTATTGTTATTCAGATGGAGATGGATATTCTGCACCCCACTATGATGCGTGCCAAGTCATATTTGATTTTGAGGTAATTTTGAAAATGAAAAATCCCTCTATACCCCCTCTGACGACCCGACAATGATTTCTGTTGACAAATTATTGATATTGAGATGGAAATGGATATTCTGTACCCCACCATGATGCGTGCCAAGTCATATTTGATTTTTGAAGTCATTTTGAAAATGAAAAATCCCTCTATACCCCCTCTAACGACCCGACAATGAGTTCTGTTCACGAATTATTGTTATTCAGATGATAATGGATATTCTGCACCCCACCTTGATGCGTGCCAAGTCATATTGGATTTTTGAAGAAATATTGAAAATGAAAAATTCCTCTATACCCCCTCTAACGACCCGACAATGATTTCTGTTGACGAATTATTGTTATTCAGATGGAAATAAATATTCTGCACCCCACCATGATGCGTGCCAAGTCAAATTGGATTTTTGAAGAAATATTGAAAATGAAAAATCTCTCTATACCCCCTCTAACGACCCGACAATGATTTCTGTCGACGAATTATTGTTATTCAGATAGAAATAGATATTCTGCACCCCACCATGATGCGTGCCAAGTCATATTAGATTTTTGAAGAAATTTTGAAAATGAAAAATCCCTCTATACCCCCTCCAACGACCCGTCAATGATTTCTGTTGACGAATTATTGTTATTCAGATGGAAATGGATATTCTGCACACCACTATGATGCGTGCCAAGTCATATTTGATTTTGAGGTAATTTTGAAAATGAAAAATCCCTCTATATCCCCTCTTACGACCCGACAATGATTTATGTTGACGAATTATTGTTATTCAGATGGAAATGAATATTCTGCACCCCACCATGTTGCGTGCCAAGTCATATTTGATTTTGAGGTAATTTTGAAAATGAAAAATCCCTCTATACCCCCTCTGACGACCCGACAATGATTTCTGTTAACAAATTGTTGTTATTGAAATGGGAATGGATATTCCGTACCACACTATGATGCGTGCCAAGTCATATTTGATTTTTGAAGTCATTTTGAAAATGAAAAATCCCTCTATACCTCCTCTGACGACCCGACAATGATATCGGTTGACAAATTATTGTTATTCAAATGGAAATGGATATTCTGCACCCCACTATGATGCGTGCCAAGTCATATTTGATTTTTGAAGTCATTTTGAAAATGAAAAATCCCTCTATACCTCCTCTAACGACCCGACAATGATATCGGTTGACAAATTATTGTTATTCAAATGGAAATGGATATTCTGCACCCCACTATGATGCGTGCCAAGTCATATTTGATTTTGAGGTAATTTTGAAAATGAAAAATCCCTCTATATCCCCTCTAACGACCCGACAATGATATCGGTTGACAAATTATTGTTATTCAAATGGAAATGGATATTCTGCACCCCACTATGATGCGTGCCAAGTCATATTTGATTTTGAAGTAATTTTGAAAATGAAAAATCCCTCTATACCCCCTCTAACGACCCGACAATGAGTTCTGTTCACGAATTATTGTTACTGAGATGATAATGGATATTCTGCACCCCACCATGATGCGTGCCAAGTCATATTGGATTTTTGAAGAAATATTGAAAATGAGAAATCCCTCTATACCCCCTCTAACGACCCGACAATGATTTCTGTCGACGAATTATTGTTATTCAGATGGAAATGGATATTCTGCACCCCACCATGATGCGTGCCAAGTCATATTGGATTTTTGAAAAAATATTGAAAATGAAAAATCCCTCTATACCCCCTTTAACGCCCCGGCAATGATTTCTGTTGACGAATTTCTGTTATCCAGATGGAAATGAATATTCTGCACCCCACCATGTTGCGTGCCAAGTCATATTTGATTTTGAGGTAATTTTGAAAATGAGAAATCCCTCTATACCCCCTCTACTGACCCGACAATGATTTCTGTCGACGAATTATTGTTATTTAGATAGAAATAGATATTCTGCACCCCACCATGATGCGTGCCAAGTCATATTAGATTTTTGAAGAAATTTTGAAAATGAAAAATCTCTCTATACCCCCTCCTACGACCCGTCAATGATTTCTGTTGACGAATTATTGTTATTCAGATGGAGATGGATATTCTGCACCCCACTATGATGCGTGCCAAGTCATATTTGATTTTGAGGTAATTTTGAAAATGAAAAATCCCTCTATACCCCCTCTGACGACCCGACAATGATTTCTGTTGACAAATTATTGATATTGAGATGGAAATGGATATTCTGTACCCCACCATGATGCGTGCCAAGTCATATTTGATTTTTGAAGTCATTTTGAAAATGAAAAATCCCTCTATACCCCCTCTAACGACCCGACAATGAGTTCTGTTCACGAATTATTGTTATTCAGATGATAATGGATATTCTGCACCCCACCTTGATGCGTGCCAAGTCATATTGGATTTTTGAAGAAATATTGAAAATGAAAAATCCCTCTATACCCCCTCTAACGACCCGACAATGATTTCTGTTGACGAATTATTGTTATTCAGATGGAAATAAATATTCTGCACCCCACCATGATGCGTGCCAAGTCAAATTGGATTTTTGAAGAAATATTGAAAATGAAAAATCTCTCTATACCCCCTCTAACGACCCGACAATGATTTCTGTCGACGAATTATTGTTATTCAGATAGATATAGATATTCTGCACCCCACCATGATGCGTGCCAAGTCATATTAGATTTTTGAAGAAATTTTGAAAATGAAAAATCCCTCTATACCCCCTCCAACGACCCGTCAATGATTTCTGTTGACGAATTATTGTTATTCAGATGGAAATGGATATTCTGCACACCACTATGATGCGTGCCAAGTCATATTTGATTTTGAGGTAATTTTGAAAATGAAAAATCCCTCTATATCCCCTCTTACGACCCGACAATGATTTATGTTGACGAATTATTGTTATTCAGATGGAAATGAATATTCTGCACCCCACCATGTTGCGTGCCAAGTCATATTTGATTTTGAGGTAATTTTGAAAATGAAAAATCCCTCTATACCCCCTCTGACGACCCGACAATGATTTCTGTTAACAAATTGTTGTTATTGAAATGGGAATGGATATTCCGTACCACACTATGATGCGTGCCAAGTCATATTTGATTTTTGAAGTCATTTTGAAAATGAGAAATCCCTCTATACCTCCTCTGACGACCCGACAATGATATCGGTTGACAAATTATTGTTATTCAAATGGAAATGGATATTCTGCACCCCACTATGATGCGTGCCAAGTCATATTTGATTTTTGAAGTCATTTTGAAAATGAAAAATCCCTCTATACCTCCTCTAACGACCCGACAATGATATCGGTTGACAAATTATTGTTATTCAAATGGAAATGGATATTCTGCACCCCACTATGATGCGTGCCAAGTCATATTTGATTTTGAGGTAATTTTGCAAATGAAAAATCCCTCTATATCCCCTCTAACGACCCGACAATGATTTCTGTTGACGAATTATTGTTATTGAAATGGGAATGGATATTCCGTACCCCACTATGATGCGTGCCACGTCATATTTGATTTTTGAAGTCATTTTGAAAATGAAAAATCCCTCTATACCCCCTCTGACGACCCGACAATGATTTCTGTTAACAAATTATTGTTATTGAGATGGGAATGGATATTCCGTACCCCACCATGATGCGTGCCAAGTCATATTGGATTTTTGAAAAAATATTGAAAATGAAAAATCCCTCTATACCCCCTCTAACGCCCCGGCAATGATTTCTGTTGACGAATTTTCGTTATCCAGATGGAAATGAATATTCTGCACCCCACCATGTTGCGTGCCAAGTCATATTTGATTATGAGGTAATTTTGAAAATGAGAAATCCCTCTATTCCCCCGTCTAATGACCCGACAATGATTTCTGTTGACTAATTAATGATATTGAGATGGAAATGGATATTCTGTACCCCACCATGATGCGTGTCAAGTCATATTTGATTTTTGAAGTCATTTTGAAAATGAAAAATCCCTCTATACCCCCTCTAATGACCCGACAATGAGTTCTGTTCACGAATTATTGTTATTCAGATGATAATGGATATTCTGCACCCCACCATGATGCGTGCCAAGTCATATTGGATTTTTAAAGAAATATTGAAAATGAAAAATCCCTCTATACCTCCTCTAACGACCCGACAATGATTTCTGTTGACGAATTATTGTTATTCAGATGGAAATAAATATTCTGCACCCCACCATGATGCGTGCCAAGTCATATTAGATTTTTGAAGAAATTTTGAAAATGAAAAATCTCTCTATACCCCCTCCTACGACCCGTCAATGATTTCTGTTGACGAATTATTGTTATTCAGATGGAGATGGATATTCTGCACCCCACTATGATGCGTGCCAAGTCATATTTGATTTTGAGGTAATTTTGAAAATGAAAAATCCCTCTATACCCCCTCTGACGACCCGACAATGATTTCTGTTGACAAATTATTGATATTGAGATGGAAATGGATATTCTGTACCCCACCATGATGCGTGCCAAGTCATATTTGATTTTTGAAGTCATTTTGAAAATGAAAAATCCCTCTATACCCCCTCTAACGACCCGACAATGAGTTCTGTTCACGAATTATTGTTATTCAGATGATAATGGATATTCTGCACCCCACCTTGATGCGTGCCAAGTCATATTGGATTTTTGAAGAAATATTGAAAATGAAAAATCCCTCTATACCCCCTCCAACGACCCGACAATGATTTCTGTTGACGAATTATTGTTATTCAGATGGAAATAAATATTCTGCACCCCACCATGATGCGTGCCAAGTCAAATTGGATTTTTGAAGAAATATTGAAAATGAAAAATCTCTCTATACCCCCTCTAACGACCCGACAATGATTTCTGTCGACGAATTATTGTTATTCAGATAGAAATAGATATTCTGCACCCCACCATGATGCGTGCCAAGTCATATTAGATTTTTGAAGAAATTTTGAAAATGAAAAATCCCTCTATACCCCCTCCAACGACCCGTCAATGATTTCTGTTGACGAATTATTGTTATTCAGATGGAAATGGATATTCTGCACACCACTATGATGCGTGCCAAGTCATATTTGATTTTGAGGTAATTTTGAAAATGAAAAATCCCTCTATATCCCCTCTTACGACCCGACAATGATTTCTGTTGACGAATTATTGTTATTCAGATGGAAATGAATATTCTGCACCCCACCATGTTGCGTGCCAAGTCATATTTGATTTTGAGGTAATTTTGAAAATGAAAAATCCCTCTATACCCCCTCTGACGACCCGACAATGATTTCTGTTAACAAATTATTGTTATTGAAATGGGAATGGATATTCCGTACCCCACTATGATGCGTGCCAAGTCATATTTGATTTTTGAAGTCATTTTGAAAATGAGAAATCCCTCTATACCCCCTCTGACGACCCGACAATGATATCGGTTGACAAATTATTGTTATTCAAATGGAAATGGATATTCTGCACCCCACTATGATGCGTGCCAAGTCATATTTGATTTTTGAAGTCATATTGAAAATGAAAAATCCCTCTATACCTCCTCTAACGACCCGACAATGATATCGGTTGACAAATTATTGTTATTCAAATGGAAATGGATATTCTGCACCCCACTATGATGCGTGCCAAGTCATATTTGATTTTGAGGTAATTTTGAAAATGAAAAATCCCTCTATATCCCCTCTAACGACCCGACAATGATTTCTGTTGACGAATTATTGTTATTCAGATGGAAATGAATATTCTGCACCCCACCATGTTGCGTGCCAAGTCATATTTGATTTTGAGGTAATTTTGAAAATGAAAAATCCCTCTATACCCCCTCTGACGACCCGACAATGATTTCTGTTAACAAATTATTGTTATTGAAATGGGAATGGATATTCCGTACCCCACTATGATGCGTGCCAAGTCATATTTGATTTTTGAAGTCATTTTGAAAATGAAAAATCCCTTTATACCCCCTCTGACGACCCGACAATGATTTCTGTTAACAAATTATTGTTATTGAAATGGGAATGGATATTCCGTACCCCACCATGATGCGTGCCAAGTCATATTGGATTTTTGAAAAGATATTGAAAATGAAAAATCCCTCTATACCCCCTCTAACGCCCCGGCAATGATTTCTGTTGACGAATTTTCGTTATCCAGATGGAAATGAATATTCTGCACCCCACCATGTTGCGTGCCAAGTCATATTTGATTTTGAGGTAATTTTGAAAATGAGAAATCCCTCTATTCCCCCGTCTAATGACACGACAATGATTTCTGTTGACTAATTATTGATATTGAGATGGAAATGGATATTCTGTACCCCACCATGATGCGTGTCAAGTCATATTTGATTTTTGAAGTCATTTTGAAAATGAAAAATCCCTCTATACCCCCTCTAACGACCCGACAATGAGTTCTGTTCACGAATTATTGTTATTCAGATGATAATGGATATTCTGCACCCCACCATGATGCGTGCCAAGTCATATTGGATTTTTAAAGAAATATTGAAAATGAAAAATCCCTCTATACCTCCTCTAACGACCCGACAATGATTTCTGTTGACGAATTATTGTTATTCAGATGGAAATAAATATTCTGCACCCCACCATGATGCGTGCCAAGTCAAATTGGATTTTTGAAGAAATATTGAAAATGAAAAATTTCTCTATACCTCCTCTAACGACCCGACGATGATTTCTGTTGACGAATTATTGTTATCCAGATGAAAATGAATATTCTGCACCCCACCATGTTGCGTGCCAAGTCATATTTGATTTTGAGGTAATTTTGAAAATGAGAAATCCCTCTATACCCCCTCTAACGACCTGACAATGATTTCTGTCGATGAATTATTGTTATTCAGATGGAAATAGATATTCTGCACCCCACCATGATGCGTGCCAAGTCATATTAGATTTTTGAAGAAATATTGAAAATGAGATATCCCTCTTTACCCCCTCTGACGACCCGACAATGATTTCTGTTGACGAATAATTGTTATTCAGATGGACATGGATACTCTGCACCCCACCATGATGCGTGCCAAGTCATATTAGATTTTTGAAGAAATATTGAAAATGAAAAATCCCTCTATTCCCCCTCTAACGACCCGACAATGATTTCTGTTGACAAATTATCGTTATTCAGATGGAAATGGATATTCTGCACCCCACCATGTTGCGTGCCAAGTCATATTTGATTTTGAGGTAATTTTGAAAATGAAAAATCCCTCTATACCCCCTCTAACGACCCGACAATGATATCGGTTGACAAATTATTGTTATTCAAATGGAAATGGATATTCTGCACCCCACTATGATGCGTGCCAAGTCATATTTGATTTTGAGGTAATTTTGAAAATGAAAAATCCCTCTATATCCCCTCTAACGACCCGTCAATGATTTCTGTTGACGACTTATTGTTATTCAGATGGAAATGGATATTCTGCACCCCACTATGATGCATGCCAAGTCATATTTGATTTTGAGGTAATTTTGAAAATGAAAAATCCCTCTATACACCCTCTGACGACCCGACAATGATTTCTGGTGACAAATTATTGATATTGAGATGGAAATGAATATTCTGCACCCCACCATGTTGCGTGCCAAGTCATATTTGATTTTGAGGTAATTTTGAAAATGAAAAATCCCTCTATACCCCCTCTAACGACCCGACAATGATTTCTGTTGACGAATTATTGTTATTCAGATGGAAATGAATATTCTGCACCCCACTATGTGGCGTGCCAAGTCATATTTGATTTTGAGAAAATTTTGAAAATGATAAATCCCTCTATACCCTCTCTAACAATTCGACAATGATTTCTGTCGACGAATTATTGTTATTCAGATGAAAATAGATATTCTGCACCCCACCATGATGCGTGCCAAGTCATATTAGATTTTTGAAGAAATATTGAAAATGAGAAATC
This sequence comes from Chrysolina americana, assembly GCA_958502065.1. NCBI lineage: Eukaryota > Metazoa > Arthropoda > Insecta > Coleoptera > Chrysomelidae > Chrysolina > Chrysolina americana. Next base: position 47,836,172 of record OY293415.1, on the reverse strand, counting down.
CCTCTATACCCCCTCCAACGACCCGTCAATGATTTCTGTTGACGAATTATTGTTATATAGATGAAAATGGATATTCTGCACCCCACCATGATGCGTGCCAAGTCATATTAGATTTTTGAAGAAATTTTGAAAATGAGAAATCCCTCTATACCCTCTCTGACGACCCGACAATGATTTCTGTTGACGAATTATTGATATTCAGATGTACATGGATACTTTGCACCCCACCATGATGCGTGCCAAGACATATTAGAGTTTTGAAGAAATTTTGAAAATGAAAAATCCCTCTATACCCCCTCCAACGACCCGTCAATGATTTCTGTTGACGACTTATTGTTATTCAGATGGAAATGGATATTCTGCACCCCACTATGATGCGTGCCAAGTCATATTTGATTTTGGGGTAATTTTGAAAATGAAAAATCCCTCTATACCCCCTCTGACGACCCGACAATGATTTCTGGTGACAAATTATTGATATTGAGATGGAAATGGATATTCTGTACCCCACCATGATGCGTGCCAAGTCATATTTGATTTTTGAAGTTATTTTGAAAATGAAAAATCCTTCTATACCCCTCTAACGACGCGACAATGAGTTCTGTTGACGAATTATTGTTATTCAGATGATAATAAATATTCTGCACCCCACCATGTTGCGTGCCAAGTCATATTTGATTTTGAGGTAATTTTGAAAATGAAAAATCCCTCTATACCCTCTCTAACGACCCGACAAAGATTTCTGTTGACGAATTATTGTTGTTCAGATGCAAATGAATATTCTGCACCCCACCATGTTGCGTGCCAAGTCATATTAGATTTTTGAAGAAATATTGAAAATGAGAAATCCCTCTATACCCCCTCCAACGACCCGTCAATGATTTCTGTTGACGAATTATTGTTATTTAGATGAAAATGGATATTCTGCACCCCACCATGATGCGTGCCAAGTCATATTTGATTTTTGAAGCCATTTTGAAAATGAGAAATCCCTCTATACTCCCTCTGACGACCCGACAATGATTTCTGTCGACGAATTATTGTTATTCAGATGGAAATGGATATTCTGCACCCCACCGTGATGCGTGCCAAGTCATATTGGATTTTTGAAAAAATATTGAAAATGAAAAATCCCTCTTTACCCCCTCCAACGACCAAAAAATGATTTCTGTTGACGAATTTTTGTTATCCAGATGGAAATGAATATTCTGCACGCCACCATGTTGCGTGCCAAGTCATATTTGATTTTGAGGTAATTTTGAAAATGAAAAATCCCTCTATACCCCCTCTGACGACCCGACAATGATTTCTGTTGACAAATTATCGATATTGAGATGGAAATGGATATTCTGTACCCCACCATGATGCGTGCCAAGTCATATTTGATTTTTGAAGTCATTTTGAAAATGAAAAATCCCTCTATACCCCCTCTAACGACCCGACAATGAGTTCTGTTCACGAATTATTGTTATTCAGATGAAAATGGATATTCTGCACCCCACCTTGATGCGTGCCAAGTCATATTTGATTTTGAGGTAATTTTGAAAATGAAAAATCCCTCTATACCCCCTCTGACGACCCGACAATGATTTCTGTTGACGAATTATTGTTATTTAGATGAAAATGGATATTCTGCACCCCACCATGATGCGTGCCAAGTCATATTTGATTTTTGAAGTCATTTTTTAAATGAAAAATCCCTTTATACCCCCTCTAACGACCCGTCAATGATTTCTGTTGACGAATTATTGTTATTTAGATGAAAATGGATATTCTGCACCCCACCATGATGCGTGCCAGGTCATATTTGATTTTGAGGTAATTTTGAAAATGAAAAATCCCTCTATACCTCCTCTGACGACCCGACAATGATTTCTGTTAACAAATTATTGTCATTGAGATGGAAATGGATATTCTGTACCCCACTATGATGCGTGCCAAGTCATATTTGATTTTTGAATTCATTTTGAAAATGAAAAATCCCTCTATACTCCCTCTGACGACCCGACAATGATTTCTGTCGACGAATTATTGTTATTCAGATGGAAATGGATATTCTGCACCCCACCGTGATGCGTGCCAAGTCATATTGGATTTTTGAAAAAATATTGAAAATGAAAAATCCCTCTTTACCCCCTCTAACGACCCGAAAATGATTTCTGTTGACGAATTTCTGTTATCCAGATGGAAATGAATATTCTGCACCCCACCATGTTGCGTGCCAAGTCATATTTGATTTTGAGGTAATTTTGAAAATGAAAAATCCCTCTATACCCCCTCTGACGACCCGACAATGATTTCTGTTGACAAATTATCGATATTGAGATGGAAATGGATATTCTGTACCCCACCATGATGCGTGCCAAGTCATATTAGATTTTTGAAGAAATATTGAAAATGAGAAATCCCTCTATACCCCCTCCAACGACCCGTCAATGATTTCTGTTGACGAATTATTGTTATATAGATGGAAATGGATATTCTGCACCCCACCATGATGCGTGCCAAGTCATATTTGATTTTGAGGTAAATTTGAAAATGAAAAATCCCTCTATACCCCTTCTGACGACCCGACAATGATTTCTGTTAACAAATTATTGTTATTTAGATGGAAATGGATATTCTGTACCCCACTAAGATGCGTGCCAAGTCATATTTGATTTTTGAAGTCATTTTGAAAATGAAAAATCCCTCTATACCCCCTCTGACGACCCGACAATGATTTCTGTCGACAAATTATTGTTATTCAGATGGAAATGGATATTCTGCACCCCAACATGATGCGTGCCAAGTCATATTAGATTTTTGAAGAAATTTTGAAAATGAAAAATCCCTCTATACCCCCTCCAACGACCCGTCAATGATTTCTGTTGACAAATTATTGTTATTCAGATGGGAATGGATATTCTGCACCCCACCATGATGCGTACCAAGTCATATTAGATTTTTGAAGAAATTTTGAAAATGAAAAATTCCTCTATATCCCCTCTAACGACCCGACAATGATTTCTGTCGACGAATTATTGTTATTCAGATGGAAATAGATATTCTGCACCCCGCCATGATGCGTGCCAAGTCATATTAGATTTTTGAAGAAATTTTGAAAATGAAAAATCCCTCTATACCCCCTCTAACGACCCCTCAATGATTTCTGTTGACGAATTATCGTTATCCAGATGAAAATGAATATTCTGCACCCGACCATGTTGCGTGCCAAGTCTTATTTGATTTTGAGGTAATTTTGAAAATGAGAAATCTCTGAATACTCCCTTTAACGACCCGACAATGATTTCTGTCGACGAATTATTGTTATTTAGATGGAAATAGATATTCTGCACCCCACCATGATGCGTGCCAAGTCATATTAGATTTTTGAAGAAATATTGAAAATGAGAAATCCCTCTATACCCCCTCTGACGACCCGACAATGATTTCTGTTGACAAATTATTGTTATTCAGATGGAAATAGACATTCTGCACCCCACCATGATGCGTGCCAAGTCATATTAGATTTTTGAAGAAATTTTGAAAATGAAAAATCCCTCTATATCCCCTCTAACGACCCGTCAATGATTTCTGTTGACAAATTATTGTTATTCAGATGGAAATAGATATTCTGCACCCCACCTTGATGCGTGCCAAGTCATATTAGATTTTTGAAGAAATTTTGAAAATGAAAAATCCCTCTATACCCCCTCCAACGACCCGTCAATGATTTCTGTTGACAAATTATTGTTATTCTGATGGAAATAGATATTCTGCACCCCACCATGATGCGTGCCAAGTCATATTAGATTTTTGAAGAAATTTTGAAAATGAAAAATCCCTCTATATCCCCTCTAACGACCCGTCAATGATTTCTGTTGACAAATTATTGTTATTCAGATGGAAATAGATATTCTGCACCCCACCTTGATGCGTGCCAAGTCATATTAGATTTTTGAAGAAATTTTGAAAATGAAAAATCCCTCTATACCCCCTCCAACGACCCGACAATGATTTCTGTCGACGAATAATTGTTATTCAGATGAAAATAGATATTCTGCACCCCGTCATGATGCGTGCCAAGTCATATTAGATTTTTGAAGAAATTTTGAAAATGAAAAATCCCTCTATACCCATTCTAACGACCCGTCAATGATTTCTGTTGACAAATTATTGTTATTCAGATGGAAATGGATATTCTGCACCCCACCATGATGCGTGCCAAGTCATATTGGATTTTTGAAGAAATATTGAAAATGAAAAATCACTCTATACCCCCTCCAACGACCCGTCAATGATTTCTGTTGACAAATTATTGATATTCACATGGAAATGGATATTCTGCACCCCACCATGATGCGTGCCAAGTCATATTAGATTTTTGAAGAAATTTTGAAAATGAGAAATCCCTCTATACCCTCTCTGACGACCCGACAATGATTTCTATTGACGAATTATTGTTATTCAGATGTACATGGATACTTTGCACCCCACCATGATGCGTGCCAAGACATATTAGAGTTTTGAAGAAATTTTGAAAATGAAAAATCCCTCTATACCCCCTCCAACGACCCGTCAATGATTTCTGTTGACGACTTATTGTTATTCAGATGGAAATGGATATTCTGCACCCCACTATGATGCGTGCCAAGTCATATTTGATTTTGGGGTAATTTTGAAAATGAAAAATCCCTCTATACCCCCTCTAACGACCCGACAATGAGTTCTGTTCACGAATTATTGTTATTCAGATGATAATGGATATGCTGCACCCCACCATGATGCGTGCCAAGTCATATTGGATATTTGAAGAAATATTGAAAATGAAAAATCCCTCTATACCCCCTCTGACGACCCGACAATGATTTCTGTTGACAAATTATCGATATTGAGATGGAAATTGATATTCTGTACACCACCATGATGCGTGCCAAGTCATATTTGATTTTTGAAGTCATTTTTAAAATGAAAAATCCCTCTATACCCCCTCTAACGACCCGACAATGAGTTCTGTTCACGAATTATTGTTATTCAGATGATAATGGATATTCTGCACCCCACCATGATGCGTGCCAAGTCATATTGGATATTTGAAGAAATATTGAAAATGAAAAATCCCTCTATACCCCCTCTAACGACCCGACAATGATTTCTGTTGACGAATTATTGTTATTCAGATGGAAATAAATATTCTGCACCCCACCATGATGCGTGCCAAGTCAAATTGGATTCTTGAAGAAATATTGAAAATGAAAAATCTCTCTATACCCCCTCTAACGACCCGACAATGATTTCTGTTGACGAATTATCGTTATCCAGATGGAAATGAATATTCTGCACCCCACCATGTTGCGTGCCAAGTCATATTTGATTTTGAGGTAATTTTGAAAATTAAATATCCCTCTATACCCCCTCTGACGACCCGACAATGATTTCTGTTAACGAATTATTGTTATTGAGATGGAAATGGATATTCTGTACCCCACTATGATGCGTGCCAAGTCATATTTGATTTTTGAAGTCATTTTGAAAATGAAAAATCCTTCTATACCCCTCTAACGACCCGACAATGATTTCTGTCGACGAATAATTGTTATTCAGATGGAAATAGATATTCTGCACCCCACCATGATGCGTGCCAAGTCATATTAGATTTTTGAAGAAATATTGAAAATGAGAAATCCCTCTATACCCCCTCTGACGACCCGACAATGAATTCTGTTGACGAATTATTGTTATTCAGATGTACATGGATACTTTGCACCCCACCATGATGCGTGCCAAGACATATTAGAGTTTTGAAGAAATTTTGAAAATGAAAAATCCCTCTATACCCCCTCCAACGACCCGTCAATGATTTCTGTTGACGACTTATTGTTATTCAGATGGAAATGGATATTCTGCACCCCACTATGATGTGTGCCAAGTCATATTTGATTTTGGGGTAATTTTGAAAATGAAAAATCCCTCTATACCCCCTCTGACGACCCGACAATGATTTCTGGTGACAAATTATTGATATTGAGATGGAAATGGATATTCTGTACCCCACCATGATGCCTGCCAAGTCATATTTGATTTTTGAAGTCATTTTGAAAATGAAAAATCCTTCTATACCCCTCTAACGACGCGACAATGAGTTCTGTTGACGAATTATTGTTATTCAGATGATAATAAATATTCTGCACCCCACCATGTTGCGTGCCAAGTCATATTTGATTTTGAGGTAATTTTGAAAATGAAAAATCCCTCTATACCCTCTCTAACGACCCGACAAAGATTTCTGTTGACGAATTATTGTTATTCAGATGCAAATGAATATTCTGCACCCCACCATGTTGCGTGCCAAGTCATATTAGATTTTTCAAGAAATATTGAAAATGAGAAATCCCTCTATACCCCCTCCAACGACCCGTCAATGATTTCTGTTGACGAATTATTGTTATTTAGATGAAAATGGATATTCTGCACCCCACCATGATGCGTGCCAAGTCATATTTGATTTTGAGGTAATTTTGAAAATGAAAAATACCTCTATACCTCCTCTGACGACCCGACAATGATTTCTGTTAACAAATTATTGTTATTGAGATGGAAATGGATATTCTGTACCCCACTATGATGCGTGCCAAGTCATATTTGATTTTTGAAGTCATTTTGAAAATGAAAAATCCCTCTATACTCCCTCTGACGACCCGACAATGATTTCTGTCGACGAATTATTGTTATTCAGATGGAAATGGATATTCTGCACCCCACCGTGATGCGTGCCAAGTCATATTGGATTTTTGAAATAATATTGAAAATGAAAAATCCCTCTTTACCCCCTCTAACGACCCGAAAATGATTTCTGTCGACGAATTTTTGTTATCCAGATGGAAATGAATATTCTGCACCCCACCATGATGCGTGCCAAGTCATATTAGATTTTTGAAGAAATATTGAAAATGAGAAATCCCTCTATACCCCCTCTGACGACCCGACAATGATTTCTGTTGAGGAATTATTGTTATTCAGATGGACATGGATACTTTGCACCCCACCACGATGCGTGCCAAGTCATATTAGATTTTTGAAGAAATATTGAAAATGAAAAATCCCTCTATACCCCCTCTAACGACCCGACAATGATTTCTGTTGACAAATTATTGTTATTCAGATGGCAATGGATATTCTGCACCCCACCATGATGCGTGCCAAGTCATATTGGATTTTTGAAGAAATATTGAAAATGAAAAATCCCTCTATACCCCCTCTAACGACCCGACAATGATTTCTGTTGACGAATTATTGTTATTCGGATGGAAATGAATATTCTGCACCCCACCATGTTGCGTGCCAAGTCATATTTGAATTTGAGGTAACTCTGAAAATGAGAAATCCCTCTATACCCTCTCTAACGACCCGACAATGATTTCTTTCGACGAATTATTGTTATTTAGATGGAAATGGATATTCTGCACCCCACCATAATGCGTGCCAAGTCATATTTGATTTTGAGGTAATTTTGAAAATGAAATATCACTCTATACCCCCTCTGACGACCCGACAATGATTTCTGTTAACAAATTATTGTTATTGAGATGGAAATGGATATTCTGTACCCCACTATGATGCGTGCCAAGTCATATTTGATTTTTGAAGTCATTTTGAAAATGAAAAATCCTTCTATACCCCTCTAACGACCCGACAATGATTTCTGTCGACGAATAATTGTTATTCAGATGGAAATGGATATTCTGCACCCCACCATGATGCGTGCAAAGTCATATTTGATTTTGAGGTGATTTTAAAAATGAAAAATCCCTCTATACCCCCTCTAACGACCCGACAATGATTTCTGTTGACAAATTATTGTTATTCAGATGGCAATGGATATTCTGCACCCCACCATGATGCGTGCCAAGTCATATTAGATTTTTGAAGAAATTTTGAAATTGAAAAATCCCTCTATACCCCCTCCAACGACCCGTCAATGATTTCTGTTGACGAATTATTGTTATTCAGATGGAAATGGATATTCTGCACTCCACTATGATGCGTGCCAAGTCATATTTGATTTTGAGGTAATTTTGAAAATGAAAAATCCCTCTATACCCCCTCTGACGACCCGACAATGATTTCTGGTGACAAATTATTGAAATTGAGATGGAAATGGATATTCTGTACCCCACCATGATGCGTGCCAAGTCATATTTGATTTTTGAAGTCATTTTGAAAATGAAAAATCCCTCTATACCCCTCTAACGACCCGACAATGAGTTCTGTTGACGAATTATTGTTATTCAGATGGAAATAAATATTCTGCACCTCACCATGATGCGTGCCAAGTCATATTTGATTTTTGAAGTCATTTTGAAAATGAAAAATCCCTTTATACCCCCTCTAACGACCCGACAATGATTTCTGTTGACGAATTATTGTTATTCAGATGGAAATGAATATTCTGCACCTCACCATGATGCGTGCCAAGTCATATTTGATTTTTGAAGTCATTTTGAAAATGAAAAATCCCTTTATACCCCCTCTAACGACCCGACAATGATTTCTGTTGACGAATTATTGTTATTCAGATGGAAATGAATATTCTGCACCCCACCATGTTGCGTGCCAAGTCATATTAGATTTTTGAAGAAATATTGAAAATGAGAAATCCCTCTATACCCCCTCCAACGACCCGTCAATAATTTCTGTTGACGAATTATTGTTATTTAGATGGAAATGGATATTCTGCACCCCACCATGATGCGTGCCAAGTCATATTTGATTTTGAGGTAATTTTGAAAATGAAAAATCCCTCTATACCCCCTCTGACGACTTGACAATGATTTCTGGTGACAAATTATTGATATTGAGATGGAAATGGATATTCTGTACCCCACCATGATGCGTGCCAAGTCATATTTGATTTTTGAAGTCATTTTGAAAATGGAAAATCCCTTTATACCCCCTCTAACGACCCGACATTGATTTCTGTTGACGAATTATTGTTATTCAGATGGAAATGAATATTCTGCATCCCACCATGTTGCGTGCCAAGTCATATTAGATTTTTGAAGAAATATTGAAAATGAGAAATCCCTCTATACCCCCTCCAACGACCCGTCAATGATTTCTGTTGACGAATTATTGTTATTTAGATGGAAATGGATATTCTGCACCCCACCATGATGCGTGCCAAGTCATATTTGATTTTGAGGTAATTTTGAAAATGAAAAATCCCTCTATACCGCTCTAACGACCCGACAATGATTTCTGTTGACGAATTATTGTTATTCAGATGGAAATGAATATTCTGCACCCCACCATGTTGCGTGCCAAGTCATATTAGATATTTGAAGAAATATTGAAAATGAGAAATCCCTCCATACCCCCTCCAACGACCCGTCAATGATTTCTGTTGACGAATTATTGTTATTTAGATGGAAATGGATATTCTGCACCCCACCATGATGCGTGCCAAGTCATATTTGATTTTGAGGTAATTTTGAAAATGAAAAATCCCTCTATACCCCCTCTGACGACCCGACAATGATTTCTGGTGACAAATTATTGATATTGAGATGGAAATGGATATTCTGTAACCCACCATGATGCGTGCCAAGTCATATTTGATTTTTGAAGTCATTTTGAAAATGAAAAATCCCTCTATACCCCTCTAACGACCCGACAATGATTTCTGGTGACAAATTATTGATATTGAGATGGAAATGGATATTCTGCACCCCACCATGATGCGTGCCAAGTCATATTTGATTTTGAGGTACATTTGAAAATGAAAAATCCCTCTATACCCCCTCTGACGACCCGACAATGATTTCTGGTGACAAATTATTGATATTGAGATGGAAATGGATATTCTGCACCCCACCATGATGCGTGCCAAGTCACATTTGATTTTGAGGTAATTTTGAAAATGAAAAATCCCTCTATACCCCCTCTGACGACCCGACAATGATTTCTGTCGACGACTTATTGTTATTCAGATGGAAATGGATATTCTGCACCCCACCATGATGCGTGCCAAGTCATATTGGATTTTTGAAGAAATTTTGAAAATGAAAAATCCCTCTATACCCCCTCCAACGACCCGTCAATGATTTCTGTTGACGAATTATTGTTATTCAGATGGAAATGGATATTCTGCACACCACTATGATGCGTGCCAAGTCATATTTGATTTTGAGGTAATTTTGAAAATGAGAAATCCCTCTATACCCCCTCTAATGACCCGACAATGATTTCTGTCGACGAATTATTGTTATTCAGATAGAAATAGATATTCTGCACCCCACTATGATGCGTGCCAAGTCATATTTGATTTTGAGGTAATTTTGAAAATGAAAAATCCCTCTATACCCCCTCTGACGACACGACAATGATTTCTGGTGACAAATTATTGATATTGAGATGGAAATGGATATTCTGTTCCCCACCATGATGCGTGCCAAGTCATATTTGATTTTTGAAGTCATTTTGAAAATGAAAAATCCCTCTATACCCCTCTAACGACCCGACAATGATTTCTGTTGACAAATTATTGATATTGAGATGGAAATGGATATTCTGTACCCCACCATGATGCGTGCCAAGTCATATTTGATTTTTGAAGTGATTTTGAAAATGAAAAATCCCTCCATACCCCCTCTAACGACCCGACAATGAGTTCTGTTCACGAATTATAGTTATTCAGATGATAATGGATATTCTGCACCCCACCATGTTGCGTGCCAAGTCATATTAGATTTTTGAAGAAATATTGAAAATGAGAAATCCCTCCATACCCCCTCCAACGACCCGTCAATGATTTCTGTTGACGAATTATTGTTATTTAGATGGAAATGGATATTCTGCACCCCACCATGATGCGTGCCAAGTCATATTTGATTTTGAGGTAATTTTGAAAATGAAAAATCCCTCTATACCCCCTCTGACGACCCGACAATGATTTCTGGTGACAAATTATTGATATTGAGATGGAAATGGATATTCTGTACCCCACCATGATGCCTGCCAAGTCATATTTGATTTTTGAAGTCATTTTGAAAATGAAAAATCCCTCTATACCCCTCTAACGACCCGACAATGATTTCTGTTGACAAATTATTGATATTGAGATGGAAATGGATATTCTGTACCCCACCATGATGCGTGCCAAGTCATATTTGATTTTTGAAGTCATTTTGAAAATGAAAAATCCCTCCATACCCCCTCTAACGACCCGACAATGAGTTCTGTTCACGAATTATTGTTATTCAGATGATAATGGATATTCTGCACCCCACCATGATGCGTGCCAAGTCATATTGGATATTTGAAGAAATATTGAAAATGAAAAATCCCTCTATACCCCCTCTAACGACCCGACAATGATTTCTGTTGACGAATTATTGTTATTCAGATGGAAATAAATATTCTGCACTCCACCATGATGCGTGCCAAGTCAAATTGGATTTTTGAAGAAATATTGAAAATGAAAAATCTCTCTATACCCCCTCTAACGACCCGACAATGATTTCTGTTGACGAATTATTGTTATCGAGATGAAAATGAATATTCTGCACCCCACCATGTTGCGTGCCAAGTCATATTTGATTTTGAGGTAATTTTGAAAATGAGAAATCCCTCTATACCCCCTCTAACGACCCGACAATGATTTCTGTCGACGAATTATTGTTATTCAGATGGAAATAGATATTCTGCACCCCACCATGATGCGTGCCAAGTCATATTAGATTTTTGAAGAAATATTGAAAATGAGAAATCCCTCTTTACCCCCTCTGACGACCCGACAATGATTTCTGTTGACGAATAATTTTTATTCAGATGGACATGGATACTCTGCACCCCACCATGATGCGTGCCAAGTCATATTAGATTTTTGAAGAAATATTGAAAATGAAAAATCCCTCTATTCCCCCTCTAACGACCCGACAATGATTTCTGTTGACAAATTATTGTTATTCAGATGGAAATGAATATTCTGCACCCCACCATGTTGCGTGCCAAGTCATATTTGATTTTGAGGTAATTTTGAAAATGAAAAATCCCTCTATACCCCCTCTAACGACCCGACAATGAGTTCTGTTCACGAATTATTGTTATTCAGATGATAATGGATATTCTGCACCCCACCATGATGCGTGCCAAGTCATATTGGATATTTGAAGAAATATTGAAAATGAAAAATCCCTCTATACCCCCTCTAACGACCCGACAATGATTTCTGTTGACGAATTATTGTTATACAGATGGAAATAAATATTCTGCACCCCACCATGTTGCGTGCCAAGTCATATTTGATTTTGAGGTAATTTTGAAAATGAGAAATCCCTCTATACCCCTTCTAACGACCCGACAATGATTTCTGTCGACGAATTATTGTTATTCAGATGGAAATAGATATTCTGCACCCCACCATGATGCGTGCCAAGTCATATTAGATTTTTGAAGAAATATTGAAAATGAGAAATCCCTCTATACCCCCTCTGACGACCCGACAATGATTTCTGTTGACGAATTATTGTTATTCAGATGGACATGGATATTCTGCACCCCACCATGATGCGTGCCAAGTCATAATGGATTTTTTAAGAAATATTGAAAATGAAAAATCACTCTATACCCCCTCTAACGACCCGACAATGATTTCTGTTGACAAATTATTGTTATTCAGATGGAAATGAATATTCTGCACCCCACCATAATGCGTGCCAAGTCATATTTGATTTTGAGGTAATTATGAAAATGAAATATCCCTCTATACCCCCTCTGACGACCCGACAATGATTTCTGTTAAAAATTATTGTTATTCAGATGGCAATGGATATTCTGCAACCCACCATGATGCGTGCCAAGTCATATTAGATTTTTGAAGAAATTTTGAAAATGAAAAATCCCTCTATACCCCCTCCAACGACCCGTCAATGATTTCTGTTGACGAATTATTGTTATTCAGATGGAAATGGATATTCTGCACTCCACTATGATGCGTGCCAAGTCATATTTGATTTTGAGGTAATTTTGAAAATGAAAAATCCCTCTATACCCCCTCTGACGACCCGACAATGATTTCTGGTGACAAATTATTGATATTGAGATAGAAATGGATATTCTGTACCCCACCATGATGCGTGCCAAGTCATATTTGATTTTTGAAGTCATTTTGAAAATGAAAAATCCCTCTATACCCCCTCTGACGACCCGACAATGATTTCTGTTGACAAATTATTGATATTGAGATGGAAATGGATATTCTGTACCCCACCATGATGCGTGCCAAGTCATATTTGATTTTTGAAGTGATTTTGAAAATGAAAAATCCCTCCATACCCCCTCTAACGACCCGACAATGAGTTCTGTTCACGAATTATAGTTATTCAGATGATAATGGATATTCTGCACCCCACCATGTTGCGTGCCAAGTCATATTAGATTTTTGAAGAAATATTGAAAATGAGAAATCCCTCCATACCCCCTCCAACGACCCGTCAATGATTTCTGTTGACGAATTATTGTTATTTAGATGGAAATGGATATTCTGCACCCCACCATGATGCGTGCCAAGTCATATTTGATTTTGAGGTAATTTTGAAAATGAAAAATCCCTCTATACCCCCTCTGACGACCCGACAATGATTTCTGGTGACAAATTATTGATATTGAGATGGAAATGGATATTCTGTACCCCACCATGATGCGTGCCAAGTCATATTTGATTTTTGAAGTCATTTTGAAAATGAAAAATCCCTCTATACCCCTCTAACGACCCGACAATGATTTCTGTTGACAAATTATTGATATTGAGATGGAAATGGATATTCTGTACCCCACCATGATGCGTGCCAAGTCATATTTGATTTTTGAAGTCATTTTGAAAATGAAAAATCCCTCCATACCCCCTCTAACGACCCGACAATGAGTTCTGTTCACGAATTATTGTTATTCAGATGATAATGGATATTCTGCACCCCACCATGATGCGTGCCAAGTCATATTGGATATTTGAAGAAATATTGAAAATGAAAAATCCCTCTATACCCCCTCTAACGACCCGACAATGATTTCTGTTGACGAATTATTGTTATTCAGATGGAAATAAATATTCTGCACTCCACCATGATGCGTGCCAAGTCAAATTGGATTTTTGAAGAAATATTGAAAATGAAAAATCTCTCTATACCCCCTCTAACGACCCGACAATGATTTCTGTTGACGAATTATTGTTATCGAGATGAAAATGAATATTCTGCACCCCACCATGTTGCGTGCCAAGTCATATTTGATTTTGAGGTAATTTTGAAAATGAGAAATCCCTCTATACCCCCTCTAACGACCCGACAATGATTTCTGTCGACGAATTATTGTTATTCAGATGGAAATAGATATTCTGCACCCCACCATGATGCGTGCCAAGTCATATTAGATTTTTGAAGAAATATTGAAAATGAGAAATCCCTCTTTACCCCCTCTGACGACCCGACAATGATTTCTGTTGACGAATAATTTTTATTCAGATGGACATGGATACTCTGCACCCCACCATGATGCGTGCCAAGTCATATTAGATTTTTGAAGAAATATTGAAAATGAAAAATCCCTCTATACCCCCTCTAACGACCCGACAATGATTTCTGTTGACGAATTATTGTTATACAGATGGAAATAAATATTCTGCACCCCACCATGTTGCGTGCCAAGTCATATTTGATTTTGAGGTAATTTTGAAAATGAGAAATCCCTCTATACCCCTTCTAACGACCCGACAATGATTTCTGTCGACGAATTATTGTTATTCAGATGGAAATAGATATTCTGCACCCCACCATGATGCGTGCCAAGTCATATTAGATTTTTGAAGAAATATTGAAAATGAGAAATCCCTCTATACCCCCTCTGACGACCCGACAATGATTTCTGTTGACGAATTATTGTTATTCAGATGGACATGGATATTCTGCACCCCACCATGATGCGTGCCAAGTCATAATGGATTTTTTAAGAAATATTGAAAATGAAAAATCACTCTATACCCCCTCTAACGACCCGACAATGATTTCTGTTGACAAATTATTGTTATTCAGATGGAAATGAATATTCTGCACCCCTCCATGTTGCGTGCCAAGTCATATTTGATTTTGAGGTAATTTTGAAAATGAAAAATCCCTGTATAACCTCTCTAACGACCCGACAATGATTTCTGTCGACGAATTATTGTTATTTAGATGGAAATGGATATTCTGCACCCCACCATAATGCGTGCCAAGTCATATTTGATTTTGAGGTAATTATGAAAATGAAATATCCCTCTATACCCCCTCTGACGACCCGACAATGATTTCTGTTAACAAATTATTGTTATTCAGATGGCAATGGATACTCTGCACCCCACCATGATGCGTGCCAAGTCATATTAGATTTTTGAAGAAATATTGAAAATGAAAAATCCCTCTATACCCCCTCTAACGACCCGACAATGATTTCTGTTGACGAATTATTGTTATACAGATGGAAATAAATATTCTGCACCCCACCATGTTGCGTGCCAAGTCATATTTGATTTTGAGGTAATTTTGAAAATGAGAAATCCCTCTATACCCCTTCTAACGACCCGACAATGATTTCTGTCGACGAATTATTGTTATTCAGATGGAAATAGATATTCTGCACCCCACCATGATGCGTGCCAAGTCATATTAGATTTTTGAAGAAATATTGAAAATGAGAAATCCCTCTATACCCCCTCTGACGACCCGACAATGATTTCTGTTGACGAATTATTGTTATTCAGATGGACATGGATATTCTGCACCCCACCATGATGCGTGCCAAGTCATAATGGATTTTTTAAGAAATATTGAAAATGAAAAATCACTCTATACCCCCTCTAACGACCCGACAATGATTTCTGTTGACAAATTATTGTTATTCAGATGGAAATGAATATTCTGCACCCCACCATGTTGCGTGCCAAGTCATATTTGATTTTGAGGTAATTTTGAAAATGAAAAATCCCTCTATAACCTCTCTAACGACCCGACAATGATTTCTGTCGACGAATTATTGTTATTTAGATGGAAATGGATATTCTGCACCCCACCATAATGCGTGCCAAGTCATATTTGATTTTGAGGTAATTATGAAAATGAAATATCCCTCTATACCCCCTCTGACGACCCGACAATGATTTCTGTTAACAAATTATTGTTATTCAGATGGCAATGGATATTCTGCACCCCACCATGATGCGTGCCAAGTCATATTAGATTTTTGAAGAAATTTTGAAAATGAAAAATCCCTCTATACCCCCTCCAACGACCCGTCAATTATTTCTGTTGACGAATTATTGTTATTCAGATGGAAATGGATATTCTGCACTCCACTATGATGCGTGCCAAGTCATATTTGATTTTGAGGTAATTTTGAAAATGAAAAATCCCTCTATACCCCCTCTGACGACCCGACAATGATTTCTGGTGACAAATTATTGATATTGAGATAGAAATGGATATTCTGTACCCCACCATGATGCGTGCCAAGTCATATTTGATTTTTGAAGTCATTTTGAAAATGAAAAATCCCTCAATACCCCCTCTGACGACCCGACAATGATTTCTGGTGACAAATTATTGATATAGAGATGGAAATGGATATTCTGTACCCCATCATGATGCGTGCCAAGTCATATTTGATTTTTGAAGTCATTTTGAAAATGAAAAATCCCTCTATACCCCTCTAACGACCCGACAATGAGTTCTGTTGACGAATTATTGTTATTCAGATGGAAATAAATATTCTGCACCTCACCATGATGCGTGCCAAGTCATATTTGATTTTTGAAGTCATTTTGAAAATGAAAAATCCCTTTATACCCCCTCTAACGACCCGACAATGATTTCTGTTGACGAATTATTGTTATTCAGATGGAAATGAATATTCTGCACCTCACCATGATGCGTGCCAAGTCATATTTGATTTTTGAAGTCATTTTGAAAATGAAAAATCCCTTTATACCCCCTCTAACGACCCGTCAATGATTTCTGTTGACAAATTATTGTTATTTAGATGGAAATGGATATTCTGCACCCCACCATGATGCGTGCCAAGTCATATTTGATTTTGAGGTAATTTTGAAAATGAAAAATCCCTCTATACCCCCTCTGACGACCCGACAATGATTTCTGGTGACAAATTATTGATATTGAGATAGAAATGGATATTCTGTACCCCACCATGATGCGTGCCAAGTCATATTTGATTTTTGAAGTCATTTTGAAAATGAAAAATCCCTCTATACCCCTCTAACGACCCGACAATGATTTCTGGTGACAAATTATTGATATTGAGATGGAAATGGATATTCTGCACCCCACCATGATGCGTGCCAAGTCATATTTGATTTTGAGGTAATTTTGAAAATGAAATATCCCTCTATACCCCCTCTGACGACCCGACAATGATTTCTGGTGACAAATTATTGATATTGAGATGGAAATGGATATTCTGCACCCCACCATGATGCGTGCCAAGTCATATTTGATTTTGAGGTAATTTCGAAAATGAAAAATCCCTCTATACCCCCTCTGACGACCCGACAATGATTTCTGTCGACGAATTATTGTTATTCAGATGGAAATGAATATTCTGCACCCCACCATGTTGCGTGCCAAGTCATATTTGATTTTGAGGTAATTTTAAAAATGAGAAATACCTCTATACCCCCTCTAATGACCAGTCAATGATTTCTGTTGACGAATTATTGTTATTCAGATGGAAATGGATATTCTGCACACCACTATGATGCGTGCCAAGTCATATTTGATTTTGAGGTAATTTTGAAAATGAGAAATCCCTCTATACCCCCTCTAATGACCCGACAATGATTTCTGTCGACGAATTATTGGTATTCAGATAGAAATAGATATTCTGCACCCCACTATGATGCGTGCCAGGTCATATTTGATTTTTGAAGTCATTTTGAAAATGAAAAATCCCTCTATACCCCCTCTGACGACCCGACAATGATTTCTGGTGACAAATTATTGATATTGAGATGGAAATGGATATTCTGTACCCCACCATGATGCGTGCCAAGTCATATTTGATTTTTGAAGTCATTTTGAAAATGAAAAATCCCTCTATACCCCTCTAACGACCCGACAATGATTTCTGTTGACAAATTATTGATATTGAGATGGAAATGGATATTCTGTACCCCACCATGATGCGTGCCAAGTCATATTTGATTTTTGAAGTCATTTTGAAAATGAAAAATCCCTCCATACCCCCTCTAACGATCCGACAATGATTTCTGTTGACGAATTATTGTTATTCAGATGGAAATAAATATTCTGCAGTCCACCATGATGCGTGCCTAGTCAAATTGGATTTTTGAAGAAATATTGAAAATGAAAAATCTCTCTATACCCCCTCTAACGACCCGACAATGATTTCTGTTGACGAATTATTGTTATCCAGATGAAAATGAATATTCTGCACCCCACCATGTTGCGTGCCAAGTCATATTTGATTTTGAGGTAATTTTGAAAATGAGAAATCCCTCTATACCCTCTCTAACGACCCGACAATGATTTCTGTCGACGAATTATTGTTATTCAGATGGAAATAGATATTCTGCACCCCACCATGATGCGTGCCAAGTCATATTAGATTTTTGAAGAAATATTGAAAATGAGAAATCCCTCTTTACCCCCTCTGACGACCCGACAATGATTTCTGTTGACGAATAATTTTTATTCAGATGGACATGGATACTCTTCACCCCACCATGATGCGTGCCAAGTCATATTAGATTTTTGAAGAAATATTGAAAATGAAAAATCCCTCTATTCCCCCTCTAACGACCCGACAATGATTTCTGTTGACAAATTATTGTCATTCAGATGGAAATGGATATTCTGCACCCCACCATGTTGCGTGCCAAGTCATATTTGATTTTGAGGTAATTTTGAAAATGAAAAATCCCTCTATACCCCCTCTAACGACCCGACAATGAGTTCTGTTCACGAATTATTGTTATTCAGATGATAATGGATATTCTGCACCCCACCATGATGCGTGCCAAGTCATATTGGATATTTGAAGAAATATTGAAAATGAAAAATCCCTCTATACCCCCTCTAACGACTGACAATGATTTCTGTTGACGAATTATTGTTTTCCAGATGAAAATGAATATTCTGCACCCCACCATGTTGCGTGCCAAGGCATATTTGATTTTGAGGTAATTTTGAAAATGAGAAATCCCTCTATACCCCCTCTTACGACCCGACAATGATTTCTGTCGACGAATTATTGTTATTAAGATGGAAATAGATATTCCGCACCCCACCATGATGCGTGCCAAGTCATATTAGATTTTTGAAGAAATATTGAAAATGAGAAATCCCTCTTTACCCCCTCTGACGACCCGACAATGATTTCTGTTGACGAATAATTTTTATTCAGATGGACATGGATACTCTGCACCCCACCATGATGCGTGCCAAGTCATATTAGATTTTTGAAGAAATATTGAAAATGAAAAATCCCTCTATTCCCCCTCTAACGACCCGACAATGATTTCTGTTGACAAATTATTGTTTTTCAGATGGAAATGGATATTCTGCACCCCACCATGTTGCGTGCCAAGTCATATTTGATTTTGAGGTAATTTTGAAAATTAAAAATCCCTCTATACCCCCTCTAACGACCCGACAATGAGTTCTGTTCACGAATTATTGTTATTCAGATGATAATGGATATTCTGCACCCCACCATGATGCGTGCCAAGTCATATTGGATATTTGAAGAAATATTGAAAATGAAAAATCCCTCTATACCCCCTCTAACGACCCGACAATAATTTCTGTTGACGAATTATTGTTATTCAGATGGAAATAAATATTCTGCACCCCACCATGTTGAGTGCCAAGTCATATTTGATTTTGAGGTAATTTTGAAAATGAGAAATCCCTCTATACCCCTTCTAACGACCCGACAATGATTTCTGTCGACGAATTATTGTTATTCAGATGGAGAGAGATATTCTGCACCCCACCATGGTGCGTGCCAAGTCATATTAGATTTTTGAAGAAATATTGAAAATGAGAAATCCCTCTATACCCCCTCTGACGACCCGACAATGATTTCTGTTGACGAATTATTGTTATTCAGATGGACATGGATACTTTGCACCCCACCACGATGCGTACCAAGTCATATTAGATTTTTGAAGAAATATTGAAAATGAAAAATCCCTCTATACCCCCTCTAACGACCCGACAATGATTTCTGTTGACAAATTATTGTTATTCAGATGGCAATGGATATTCTGCACCCCACCATGATGCGTGCCAAGTCATAATGGATTTTTGAAGAAATATTGAAGATGAAAAATCCCTCTATACCCCCTCTAACGACCCGACAATGATTTCTGTTGACGTATTATTGTTATTCAGATGGAAATGAATAATCTGCACCCCACCATGTTGCGTGCCAAGTCATATTTGATTTTGAGGTAATTTTGAAAATGAAAAATCCCTCTATAACCTCTCTAACGACCCGACAATGATTTCTGTCGACGAATTATTGTTATTTAGATGGAAATGGATATTCTGCACCCCACCATAATGCGTGCCAAGTCATATTTGATTTTGAGGTAATTTTGAAAATGAAATATTCCTCTATACCCCCTCTGACGACCCGACAATGATTTCTGTTAACGAATTATTGTTATTGAGATGGAAATGGATATTCTGTACCCCACTATGATGCGTGCCAAGTCATATTTGATTTTTGAAGTCATTTTGAAAATGAAAAATCCTTCTATACCCCTCTAACGACCCGACAATGATTTCTGTCGACGAATTATTGTTATTCAGATAGAAATAGATATTCTGCACCCCACCATGATGCGTGCAAAGTCATATTTGATTTTGAGGTGATTTTGAAAATGAAAAATCCCTCTATACCCCCTCTAACGACCCGACAGTGATTTCTGTTGACAAATTATTGTTATTCAGATGGCAATGGATATTCTGCACCCCACCATGATGCGTGCCAAGTCATATTAGATTTTTGAAGAAATTTTGAAAATGAAAAATCCCTCTATACCCCCTCCAACGACCCGTCAATGATTTCTGTTGACGAATTATTGTTATTCAGATGGATATGGATATTCTGCACTCCACTATGATGCGTGCCAAGTCATATTTGATTTTGAGGTTATTTTGAAAATGAAAAATCCCTCTATACCCCCTCTGACGACCCGACAATGATTTCTGGTGACAAATTATTGATATTGAGATGAAAATGGATATTCTGTACCCCACCATGATGCGTGCCAAGTCATATTTGATTTTTGAAGTCATTTTGAAAATGAAAAATCCCTCTATACCCCTCTAACGACCCGACAATGAGTTCTGTTGACGAATTATTGTTATTCAGATGGAAATAAATATTCTGCACCTCAATATGATGCGTGCCAAGTCATATTTGATTTTTGAAGTCATTTTGAAAATGAAAAATCTTTTTATACCCCCTCTAACGACCCGACAATGATTTCTGTTGACGAATCAATGTTATTCAGATGGAAATGAATATTCTGCACCTCACCATGATGCGTGCCAAGTCATATTTGATTTTTGAAGTCATTTTGAAAATGAAAAATCCCTTTATACCCCCTCTAACGACCCGACAATGATTTCTGTTGACGAATTATTGTTATTCAGATGGAAATGAATATTCTGCACCCCACCATGTTGCGTGCCAAGTCATATTAGATTTTTGAAGAAATATTGAAAATGAGAAATCCCTCTATACCCCCTCCAACGACCCGTCAATGATTTCTGTTGACGACTTATTGTTATTCAGATGGAAATGGATATTCTGCACTCCACTATGATGCGTGCCAAGTCATATTTGATTTTGAGGTAATTTTGAAAATGAAAAATCCCTCTATACCCCCTCTGACGACCCGACAATGATTTCTGGTGACAAATTATTGATATTGAGATGGAAATGGATATTCTGTACCCCACCATGATGCGTGCCAAGTCATATTTGATTTTTGAAGTCATTTTGAAAATGAAAAATCCCTCTATACCCCTCTAACGACCCGACAATGAGTTCTGTTGACGAATTATTGTTATTCAGATGGAAATAAATATTCTGCACCTCACCATGATGCGTGCCAAGTCATATTTGATTTTTGAAGTCATTTTGAAAATGAAAAATCCCTTTATACCCCCTCTAACGACCCGACAATGATTTCTGTTGACAAATTATTGTTATTCAGATGGAAATGAATATTCTGCACCCCACCATGATGCGTGCCAAGTCATATTTGATTTTTGAAGTCATTTTGAAAATGAAAAATCCCTTTATACCCCCTCTAACGACCCGACAATGATTTCTGTTGACGAATTATTGTTATTCAGATGGAAATGAATATTCTGCACCCCACCATGTTGCGTGCCAAGTCATATTAGAATTTTGAAGAAATATTGAAAATGAGAAATCCCTCTATACCCCCTCCAACGACCCGTCAATGATTTCTGATGACGAATTATTGTTATTTAGATGGAAATGGATATTCTGCACCCCACCATGATGCGTGCCAAGTCATATTTGATTTTGAGGTAATTTTGAAAATGAAAAATCCCTCTATACCCCCTCTGACGACCCGACAATGATTTCTGGTGACAAATTATTGATATTGAGATGGAAATGGATATTCTGTACCCCACCATGATGCGTGCCAAGTCATATTTGATTTTTAGGTAATTTTGAAAATGAAAAATCCGTCTATACCCCCTCTGACGACCCGACAATGATTTCTGGTGACAAATTATTGATATTCAGATGGAAATGGATATTCTGTACCCCACCATGATGCGTGCCAAGTCATATTTGATTTTTGAAGTCATTTTGAAAATGAAAAATCCCTCTATACCCCTCTAACGACCCGACAATGAGTTCTGTTGACGAATTATTGTTGTTCAGATGGAAATAAATATTCTGCACCTCACCATGATGCGTGCCAAGTCATATTTGATTTTTGAAGTCATTTTGAAAATGAAAAATCCCTCTATACCCCACTAACGACCCGACAATGAGTTCTGTTGACGAATTATTGTTAATCAGATGGAAATAAATATTCTGCACCTCACCATGATGCGTGCCAAGTCATATTTGATTTTTAGGTAATTTTGAAAATGAAAAATCCCTCTATACCCCCTCTGACGACCCGACAATGATTTCTGGTGACAAATTATTGATATTGAGATGGAAATGGATATTCTGTACCCCACCATGATGCGTGCCAAGTCATATTTGATTTTTGAAGTCATTTTGAAAATGAAAAATCCCTCTATACCCCTCTAACGACCCGACAATGAGTTCTGTTGACGAATTATTGTTATTCAGATGGAAATAAATATTCTGCACCTCACCATGATGCGTGCCAAGTCATATTTGATTTTTGAAGTCATTTTGAAAATGAAAAATCTCTCTATACCCCCTCTAACGACCCGGCAATGATTTCTGTTGACGAATTTTTGTTAACTAGATGGAAATGAATATTCTGCACCCCACCATGTTGCGTGCCAAGTCATATTTGATTATGAGGTAATTTTAAAAATGAGAAATACCTCTATACCCCCTCTAATGACCCGACAATGATTTCTGTCGACGAATTATTGTTATTCAGATAGAAATAGATATTCTGCACCCCACCATGATGCGTGCCAAGTCATATTAGATTTTTGAAGAAATTTTGAAAATGAAAAATCCCTCTATACCCCCTCCAACGACCCGTCAATGATTTCTGTTGACGAATTATTGTTATTCAGATGGAAATGGATATTCTGCACACCACTATGATGCGTGCCAAGTCATATTTGATTTTGAGGTAATTTTGAAAATGAGAAATCCCTCTATACCCCCTCTAATGACCCGACAATGATTTCTGTCGACGAATTATTGTTATTCAGATAGAAATAGATATTCTGCACCCCACTATGATGCGTGCCAAGTCATATTTGATTTTGAGGTAATTTTGAAAATGAAAAATCCCTCTATACCCCCTCTGACGACACGACAATGATTTCTGTTGACAAATTATTGATATTGAGATGGAAATGGATATTCTGTACCCCACCATGATGCGTGCCAAGTCATATTTGATTTTTGAAGTCATTTTGAAAATGAAAAATCCCTCTATACCCCCTCTAACGACCCGACAATGAGTTCTGTTCACGAATTATTGTTATTCAGATGATAATGGATATTCTGCACCCCACCATGATGCGTGCCAAGTCATATTGGATATTTGAAGAAATATTGAAAATGAAAAATCCCTCTATACCCCCTCTAACGACCCGACAATGATTTCTGTTGACGAATTATTGTTATCCAGATGAAAATAAATATTCTGCACCCCACCATGTTGCGTGCCAAGTCATATTTGATTTTGAGGTAATTTTGAAAATGAGAAATCCCTCTATACCCCTTCTAACGACCCGACAATGATTTCAGTCGACGAATTATTGTTATTCAGATGGAAATAGATATTCTGCACCCCACCATGATGCGTGCCAAGTCATATTAGATATTTGAAGAAATATTGAAAATGAGAAATCCCTCTTTACCCCCTCTGACGACCCGACAATGACTTCTGTTGACGAATAATTGTTATTCAGATGGACATGGATACTCTGCACCCCACCATGATGCGTGCCAAGTCATATTAGAATTTTGAAGAAATTTTGAAAATGAAAAATTCCTCTATACCCCCTCCAACGACCCGTCAATGATTTCTGTTGACGAATTATTGTTATTCAAATGAAAATGGATATTCTGCACCCCACTATGATGCGTGCCAAGTCATATTTGATTTTGAGGTAATTTTTAAAATGAAAAATCCCTCTATACCCCCTCTGACGACCCGACAATGATTTCTGGTGACAAATTATTGATATTGAGATGGAAATGGATATTCTGTACCCCACCATGATGCGTGCCAAGTCATATTTGATTTTTGAAGTCATTTTGAAAATGAAAAATCCCTCTATACCCCTCTAACGACCCGACAATGATTTCTGTTGACGAATTATTGTTATTCAGATGGAAATGAATATTCTGCACCCCACCATGTTGCGTGCCAAGTCATATTAGATTTTTGAAGAAATATTGAAAATGAGAAATCCCTCTATACCCCCTCCAACGACCCGTCAATGATTTCTGTTGACGAATTATTGTTATTCAGATGAAAATGGATATTCTGCACCCCACTATGATGCGTGCCAAGTCATATTTGATTTTGAGGTAATTTTTAAAATGAAAAATCCCTCTATACCCCCTCTGACGACCCGACAATGATTTCTGGTGACAAATTATTGGTATTGAGATGGAAATGGATATTCTGTACCCCACCATGATGCGTGCTAAGTCATATTTAATTTTTGAAGTCATTTTGAAAATGAAAAATCCCTCCATACCCCCTCTAACGACCCGACAATGAGTTCTGTTCACGAATTATTGTTATTCAGATGATAATGGATATTCTGCACCCCACCATGATGCGTGCCAAGTCATATTGGATATTTGAAGAAATATTGAAAATGAAATATCCCTCTATACCCCCTCTAACGACCCGACAGTGATTTCTGTTGACGAATTATTGTTATTCAGATGGAAATAAATATTCTGCACTCCACCATGATGCGTGCCAAGTCAAATTGGATTTTTGAAGAAATATTGAAAATGAAAAATCTCTCTATACCCCCTCTAACGACCCGACAATGATTTCTGTTGACGAATTATTGTTATCCAGATGAAATTGAATATTCTGCACCCCACCATGTTGCGTGCCAAGTCATATTTGATTTTGAGGTAATTTTGAAAATGAGAAATCCCTCTATACCCCCTCTAACGACCCGACAATGATTTCTGTCGACGAATTATTGTTATTCAGATGGAAATAGATATTCTGCACCCCACCATGATGCGTGCCAAGTCATATTAGATTTTTGAAGAAATATTGAAAATGAGAAATCCCTCTTTACCCCCTCTGACGACCCGACAATGATTTCTGTTGACGAATAATTTTTATTCAGATGGACATGGATACTCTGCACCCCACCATGATGCGTGCCAAGTCATATTAGATTTTTGAAGAAATATTGAAAATGAAAAATCCCTCTATTCCCCCTCTAACGACCCGACAATGATTTCTGTTGACAAATTATTGTTATTCAGATGGAAATGGATATTCTGCACCCCACCATGTTGCGTGCCAAGTCATATTTGATTTTGAGGTAATTTTGAAAATGAAAAATACCTCTATACCCCCTCTAACGACCCGACAATGAGTTCTGTTCACGAATTATTGTTATTCAGATGATAATGGATATTCTGCACCCCACCATGATGCGTGCCAAGTCATATTGGATATTTGATGAAATATTGAAAATGAAAAATCCCTCTATACCCCCTCTAACGACCCGACAATGATTTCTGTTGACGAATTAATGTTATCCAGATGAAAATGAATATTCTGCACCCCACCATGTTGCGTGCCAAGTCATATTTGATTTTGAGGTAATTTTGAAAATGAGAAATCCCTCTATACCCCCTCTAACGACCCGACAATGATTTCTGTCGACGAATTATTGTTATTAAGATGGAAATAGATATTCTGCACCCCACCATGATGCGTGCCAAGTCATATTAGATTTTTGAAGAAATATTGAAAATGAGAAATCCCTCTTTACCCCCTCTGACGACCCGACAATGATTTCTGTTGACGACTTATTGTTATTCAGATGGAAATGGATATTCTGCACCCCACTATGATGTGTGCCAAGTCATATTTGATTTTGGGGTAATTTTGAAAATGAAAAATCCCTCTATACCCCCTCTGACGACCCGACAATGATTTCTGGTGACAAATTATTGATATTGAGATGGAAATGGATATTCTGTACCCCACCATGATGCCTGCCAAGTCATATTTGATTTTTGAAGTCATTTTGAAAATGAAAAATCCTTCTATACCCCTCTAACGACGCGACAATGAGTTCTGTTGACGAATTATTGTTATTCAGAAGATAATAAATATTCTGCACCCCACCATGTTGCGTGCCAAGTCATATTTGATTTTGAGGTAATTTTGAAAATGAAAAATCCCTCTATACCCTCTCTAACGACCCGACAAAGATTTCTGTTGACGAATTATTGTTATTCAGATGCAAATGAATATTCTGCACCCCACCATGTTGCGTGCCAAGTCATATTAGATTTTTCAAGAAATATTGAAAATGAGAAATCCCTCTATACCCCCTCCAACGACCCGTCAATGATTTCTGTTGACGAATTATTGTTATTTAGATGAAAATGGATATTCTGCACCCCACCATGATGCGTGCCAAGTCATATTTGATTTTGAGGTAATTTTGAAAATGAAAAATACCTCTATACCTCCTCTGACGACCCGACAATGATTTCTGTTAACAAATTATTGTTATTGAGATGGAAATGGATATTCTGTACCCCACTATGATGCGTGCCAAGTCATATTTGATTTTTGAAGTCATTTTGAAAATGAAAAATCCCTCTATACTCCCTCTGACGACCCGACAATGATTTCTGTCGACGAATTATTGTTATTCAGATGGAAATGGATATTCTGCACCCCACCGTGATGCGTGCCAAGTCATATTGGATTTTTGAAATAATATTGAAAATGAAAAATCCCTCTTTACCCCCTCTAACGACCCGAAAATGATTTCTGTCGACGAATTTTTGTTATCCAGATGGAAATGAATATTCTGCACCCCACCATGATGCGTGCCAAGTCATATTAGATTTTTGAAGAAATATTGAAAATGAGAAATCCCTCTATACCCCCTCTGACGACCCGACAATGATTTCTGTTGAGGAATTATTGTTATTCAGATGGACATGGATACTTTGCACCCCACCACGATGCGTGCCAAGTCATATTAGATTTTTGAAGAAATATTGAAAATGAAAAATCCCTCTATACCCCCTCTAACGACCCGACAATGATTTCTGTTGACAAATTATTGTTATTCAGATGGCAATGGATATTCTGCACCCCACCATGATGCGTGCCAAGTCATATTGGATTTTTGAAGAAATATTGAAAATGAAAAATCCCTCTATACCCCCTCTAACGACCCGACAATGATTTCTGTTGACGAATTATTGTTATTCGGATGGAAATGAATATTCTGCACCCCACCATGTTGCGTGCCAAGTCATATTTGAATTTGAGGTAACTCTGAAAATGAGAAATCCCTCTATACCCTCTCTAACGACCCGACAATGATTTCTTTCGACGAATTATTGTTATTTAGATGGAAATGGATATTCTGCACCCCACCATAATGCGTGCCAAGTCATATTTGATTTTGAGGTAATTTTGAAAATGAAATATCACTCTATACCCCCTCTGACGACCCGACAATGATTTCTGTTAACAAATTATTGTTATTGAGATGGAAATGGATATTCTGTACCCCACTATGATGCGTGCCAAGTCATATTTGATTTTTGAAGTCATTTTGAAAATGAAAAATCCTTCTATACCCCTCTAACGACCCGACAATGATTTCTGTCGACGAATAATTGTTATTCAGATGGAAATGGATATTCTGCACCCCACCATGATGCGTGCAAAGTCATATTTGATTTTGAGGTGATTTTAAAAATGAAAAATCCCTCTATACCCCCTCTAACGACCCGACAATGATTTCTGTTGACAAATTATTGTTATTCAGATGGCAATGGATATTCTGCACCCCACCATGATGCGTGCCAAGTCATATTAGATTTTTGAAGAAATTTTGAAATTGAAAAATCCCTCTATACCCCCTCCAACGACCCGTCAATGATTTCTGTTGACGAATTATTGTTATTCAGATGGAAATGGATATTCTGCACTCCACTATGATGCGTGCCAAGTCATATTTGATTTTGAGGTAATTTTGAAAATGAAAAATCCCTCTATACCCCCTCTGACGACCCGACAATGATTTCTGGTGACAAATTATTGAAATTGAGATGGAAATGGATATTCTGTACCCCACCATGATGCGTGCCAAGTCATATTTGATTTTTGAAGTCATTTTGAAAATGAAAAATCCCTCTATACCCCTCTAACGACCCGACAATGAGTTCTGTTGACGAATTATTGTTATTCAGATGGAAATAAATATTCTGCACCTCACCATGATGCGTGCCAAGTCATATTTGATTTTTGAAGTCATTTTGAAAATGAAAAATCCCTTTATACCCCCTCTAACGACCCGACAATGATTTCTGTTGACGAATTATTGTTATTCAGATGGAAATGAATATTCTGCACCTCACCATGATGCGTGCCAAGTCATATTTGATTTTTGAAGTCATTTTGAAAATGAAAAATCCCTTTATACCCCCTCTAACGACCCGACAATGATTTCTGTTGACGAATTATTGTTATTCAGATGGAAATGAATATTCTGCACCCCACCATGTTGCGTGCCAAGTCATATTAGATTTTTGAAGAAATATTGAAAATGAGAAATCCCTCTATACCCCCTCCAACGACCCGTCAATGATTTCTGTTGACGAATTATTGTTATTTAGATGGAAATGGATATTCTGCACCCCACCATGATGCGTGCCAAGTCATATTTGATTTTGAGGTAATTTTGAAAATGAAAAATCCCTCTATACCCCCTCTGACGACTTGACAATGATTTCTGGTGACAAATTATTGATATTGAGATGGAAATGGATATTCTGTACCCCACCATGATGCGTGCCAAGTCATATTTGATTTTTGAAGTCATTTTGAAAATGGAAAATCCCTTTATACCCCCTCTAACGACCCGACATTGATTTCTGTTGACGAATTATTGTTATTCAGATGGAAATGAATATTCTGCATCCCACCATGTTGCGTGCCAAGTCATATTAGATTTTTGAAGAAATATTGAAAATGAGAAATCCCTCTATACCCCCTCCAACGACCCGTCAATGATTTCTGTTGACGAATTATTGTTATTTAGATGGAAATGGATATTCTGCACCCCACCATGATGCGTGCCAAGTCATATTTGATTTTGAGGTAATTTTGAAAATGAAAAATCCCTCTATACCGCTCTAACGACCCGACAATGATTTCTGTTGACGAATTATTGTTATTCAGATGGAAATGAATATTCTGCACCCCACCATGTTGCGTGCCAAGTCATATTAGATATTTGAAGAAATATTGAAAATGAGAAATCCCTCCATACCCCCTCCAACGACCCGTCAATGATTTCTGTTGACGAATTATTGTTATTTAGATGGAAATGGATATTCTGCACCCCACCATGATGCGTGCCAAGTCATATTTGATTTTGAGGTAATTTTGAAAATGAAAAATCCCTCTATACCCCCTCTGACGACCCGACAATGATTTCTGGTGACAAATTATTGATATTGAGATGGAAATGGATATTCTGTAACCCACCATGATGCGTGCCAAGTCATATTTGATTTTTGAAGTCATTTTGAAAATGAAAAATCCCTCTATACCCCTCTAACGACCCGACAATGATTTCTGGTGACAAATTATTGATATTGAGATGGAAATGGATATTCTGCACCCCACCATGATGCGTGCCAAGTCATATTTGATTTTGAGGTACATTTGAAAATGAAAAATCCCTCTATACCCCCTCTGACGACCCGACAATGATTTCTGGTGACAAATTATTGATATTGAGATGGAAATGGATATTCTGCACCCCACCATGATGCGTGCCAAGTCACATTTGATTTTGAGGTAATTTTGAAAATGAAAAATCCCTCTATACCCCCTCTGACGACCCGACAATGATTTCTGTCGACGACTTATTGTTATTCAGATGGAAATGGATATTCTGCACCCCACCATGATGCGTGCCAAGTCATATTGGATTTTTGAAGAAATTTTGAAAATGAAAAATCCCTCTATACCCCCTCCAACGACCCGTCAATGATTTCTGTTGACGAATTATTGTTATTCAGATGGAAATGGATATTCTGCACACCACTATGATGCGTGCCAAGTCATATTTGATTTTGAGGTAATTTTGAAAATGAGAAATCCCTCTATACCCCCTCTAATGACCCGACAATGATTTCTGTCGACGAATTATTGTTATTCAGATAGAAATAGATATTCTGCACCCCACTATGATGCGTGCCAAGTCATATTTGATTTTGAGGTAATTTTGAAAATGAAAAATCCCTCTATACCCCCTCTGACGACACGACAATGATTTCTGGTGACAAATTATTGATATTGAGATGGAAATGGATATTCTGTTCCCCACCATGATGCGTGCCAAGTCATATTTGATTTTTGAAGTCATTTTGAAAATGAAAAATCCCTCTATACCCCTCTAACGACCCGACAATGATTTCTGTTGACAAATTATTGATATTGAGATGGAAATGGATATTCTGTACCCCACCATGATGCGTGCCAAGTCATATTTGATTTTTGAAGTGATTTTGAAAATGAAAAATCCCTCCATACCCCCTCTAACGACCCGACAATGAGTTCTGTTCACGAATTATAGTTATTCAGATGATAATGGATATTCTGCACCCCACCATGTTGCGTGCCAAGTCATATTAGATTTTTGAAGAAATATTGAAAATGAGAAATCCCTCCATACCCCCTCCAACGACCCGTCAATGATTTCTGTTGACGAATTATTGTTATTTAGATGGAAATGGATATTCTGCACCCCACCATGATGCGTGCCAAGTCATATTTGATTTTGAGGTAATTTTGAAAATGAAAAATCCCTCTATACCCCCTCTGACGACCCGACAATGATTTCTGGTGACAAATTATTGATATTGAGATGGAAATGGATATTCTGTACCCCACCATGATGCGTGCCAAGTCATATTTGATTTTTGAAGTCATTTTGAAAATGAAAAATCCCTCTATACCCCTCTAACGACCCGACAATGATTTCTGTTGACAAATTATTGATATTGAGATGGAAATGGATATTCTGTACCCCACCATGATGCGTGCCAAGTCATATTTGATTTTTGAAGTCATTTTGAAAATGAAAAATCCCTCCATACCCCCTCTAACGACCCGACAATGAGTTCTGTTCACGAATTATTGTTATTCAGATGATAATGGATATTCTGCACCCCACCATGATGCGTGCCAAGTCATATTGGATATTTGAAGAAATATTGAAAATGAAAAATCCCTCTATACCCCCTCTAACGACCCGACAATGATTTCTGTTGACGAATTATTGTTATTCAGATGGAAATAAATATTCTGCACTCCACCATGATGCGTGCCAAGTCAAATTGGATTTTTGAAGAAATATTGAAAATGAAAAATCTCTCTATACCCCCTCTAACGACCCGACAATGATTTCTGTTGACGAATTATTGTTATCGAGATGAAAATGAATATTCTGCACCCCACCATGTTGCGTGCCAAGTCATATTTGATTTTGAGGTAATTTTGAAAATGAGAAATCCCTCTATACCCCCTCTAACGACCCGACAATGATTTCTGTCGACGAATTATTGTTATTCAGATGGAAATAGATATTCTGCACCCCACCATGATGCGTGCCAAGTCATATTAGATTTTTGAAGAAATATTGAAAATGAGAAATCCCTCTTTACCCCCTCTGACGACCCGACAATGATTTCTGTTGACGAATAATTTTTATTCAGATGGACATGGATACTCTGCACCCCACCATGATGCGTGCCAAGTCATATTAGATTTTTGAAGAAATATTGAAAATGAAAAATCCCTCTATTCCCCCTCTAACGACCCGACAATGATTTCTGTTGACAAATTATTGTTATTCAGATGGAAATGAATATTCTGCACCCCACCATGTTGCGTGCCAAGTCATATTTGATTTTGAGGTAATTTTGAAAATGAAAAATCCCTCTATACCCCCTCTAACGACCCGACAATGAGTTCTGTTCACGAATTATTGTTATTCAGATGATAATGGATATTCTGCACCCCACCATGATGCGTGCCAAGTCATATTGGATATTTGAAGAAATATTGAAAATGAAAAATCCCTCTATACCCCCTCTAACGACCCGACAATGATTTCTGTTGACGAATTATTGTTATACAGATGGAAATAAATATTCTGCACCCCACCATGTTGCGTGCCAAGTCATATTTGATTTTGAGGTAATTTTGAAAATGAGAAATCCCTCTATACCCCTTCTAACGACCCGACAATGATTTCTGTCGACGAATTATTGTTATTCAGATGGAAATAGATATTCTGCACCCCACCATGATGCGTGCCAAGTCATATTAGATTTTTGAAGAAATATTGAAAATGAGAAATCCCTCTATACCCCCTCTGACGACCCGACAATGATTTCTGTTGACGAATTATTGTTATTCAGATGGACATGGATATTCTGCACCCCACCATGATGCGTGCCAAGTCATAATGGATTTTTTAAGAAATATTGAAAATGAAAAATCACTCTATACCCCCTCTAACGACCCGACAATGATTTCTGTTGACAAATTATTGTTATTCAGATGGAAATGAATATTCTGCACCCCACCATAATGCGTGCCAAGTCATATTTGATTTTGAGGTAATTATGAAAATGAAATATCCCTCTATACCCCCTCTGACGACCCGACAATGATTTCTGTTAAAAATTATTGTTATTCAGATGGCAATGGATATTCTGCAACCCACCATGATGCGTGCCAAGTCATATTAGATTTTTGAAGAAATTTTGAAAATGAAAAATCCCTCTATACCCCCTCCAACGACCCGTCAATGATTTCTGTTGACGAATTATTGTTATTCAGATGGAAATGGATATTCTGCACTCCACTATGATGCGTGCCAAGTCATATTTGATTTTGAGGTAATTTTGAAAATGAAAAATCCCTCTATACCCCCTCTGACGACCCGACAATGATTTCTGGTGACAAATTATTGATATTGAGATAGAAATGGATATTCTGTACCCCACCATGATGCGTGCCAAGTCATATTTGATTTTTGAAGTCATTTTGAAAATGAAAAATCCCTCTATACCCCCTCTGACGACCCGACAATGATTTCTGTTGACAAATTATTGATATTGAGATGGAAATGGATATTCTGTACCCCACCATGATGCGTGCCAAGTCATATTTGATTTTTGAAGTGATTTTGAAAATGAAAAATCCCTCCATACCCCCTCTAACGACCCGACAATGAGTTCTGTTCACGAATTATAGTTATTCAGATGATAATGGATATTCTGCACCCCACCATGTTGCGTGCCAAGTCATATTAGATTTTTGAAGAAATATTGAAAATGAGAAATCCCTCCATACCCCCTCCAACGACCCGTCAATGATTTCTGTTGACGAATTATTGTTATTTAGATGGAAATGGATATTCTGCACCCCACCATGATGCGTGCCAAGTCATATTTGATTTTGAGGTAATTTTGAAAATGAAAAATCCCTCTATACCCCCTCTGACGACCCGACAATGATTTCTGGTGACAAATTATTGATATTGAGATGGAAATGGATATTCTGTACCCCACCATGATGCGTGCCAAGTCATATTTGATTTTTGAAGTCATTTTGAAAATGAAAAATCCCTCTATACCCCTCTAACGACCCGACAATGATTTCTGTTGACAAATTATTGATATTGAGATGGAAATGGATATTCTGTACCCCACCATGATGCGTGCCAAGTCATATTTGATTTTTGAAGTCATTTTGAAAATGAAAAATCCCTCCATACCCCCTCTAACGACCCGACAATGAGTTCTGTTCACGAATTATTGTTATTCAGATGATAATGGATATTCTGCACCCCACCATGATGCGTGCCAAGTCATATTGGATATTTGAAGAAATATTGAAAATGAAAAATCCCTCTATACCCCCTCTAACGACCCGACAATGATTTCTGTTGACGAATTATTGTTATTCAGATGGAAATAAATATTCTGCACTCCACCATGATGCGTGCCAAGTCAAATTGGATTTTTGAAGAAATATTGAAAATGAAAAATCTCTCTATACCCCCTCTAACGACCCGACAATGATTTCTGTTGACGAA
The DNA here is from genome assembly GCA_958502065.1 of Chrysolina americana. Taxonomy (NCBI): domain Eukaryota; kingdom Metazoa; phylum Arthropoda; class Insecta; order Coleoptera; family Chrysomelidae; genus Chrysolina; species Chrysolina americana. The sequence continues at coordinate 47,801,028 of OY293415.1, read as the reverse complement.
TTATTGTTATCGAGATGAAAATGAATATTCTGCACCCCACCATGTTGCGTGCCAAGTCATATTTGATTTTGAGGTAATTTTGAAAATGAGAAATCCCTCTATACCCCCTCTAACGACCCGACAATGATTTCTGTCGACGAATTATTGTTATTCAGATGGAAATAGATATTCTGCACCCCACCATGATGCGTGCCAAGTCATATTAGATTTTTGAAGAAATATTGAAAATGAGAAATCCCTCTTTACCCCCTCTGACGACCCGACAATGATTTCTGTTGACGAATAATTTTTATTCAGATGGACATGGATACTCTGCACCCCACCATGATGCGTGCCAAGTCATATTAGATTTTTGAAGAAATATTGAAAATGAAAAATCCCTCTATACCCCCTCTAACGACCCGACAATGATTTCTGTTGACGAATTATTGTTATACAGATGGAAATAAATATTCTGCACCCCACCATGTTGCGTGCCAAGTCATATTTGATTTTGAGGTAATTTTGAAAATGAGAAATCCCTCTATACCCCTTCTAACGACCCGACAATGATTTCTGTCGACGAATTATTGTTATTCAGATGGAAATAGATATTCTGCACCCCACCATGATGCGTGCCAAGTCATATTAGATTTTTGAAGAAATATTGAAAATGAGAAATCCCTCTATACCCCCTCTGACGACCCGACAATGATTTCTGTTGACGAATTATTGTTATTCAGATGGACATGGATATTCTGCACCCCACCATGATGCGTGCCAAGTCATAATGGATTTTTTAAGAAATATTGAAAATGAAAAATCACTCTATACCCCCTCTAACGACCCGACAATGATTTCTGTTGACAAATTATTGTTATTCAGATGGAAATGAATATTCTGCACCCCACCATGTTGCGTGCCAAGTCATATTTGATTTTGAGGTAATTTTGAAAATGAAAAATCCCTCTATAACCTCTCTAACGACCCGACAATGATTTCTGTCGACGAATTATTGTTATTTAGATGGAAATGGATATTCTGCACCCCACCATAATGCGTGCCAAGTCATATTTGATTTTGAGGTAATTATGAAAATGAAATATCCCTCTATACCCCCTCTGACGACCCGACAATGATTTCTGTTAACAAATTATTGTTATTCAGATGGCAATGGATATTCTGCACCCCACCATGATGCGTGCCAAGTCATATTAGATTTTTGAAGAAATTTTGAAAATGAAAAATCCCTCTATACCCCCTCCAACGACCCGTCAATTATTTCTGTTGACGAATTATTGTTATTCAGATGGAAATGGATATTCTGCACTCCACTATGATGCGTGCCAAGTCATATTTGATTTTGAGGTAATTTTGAAAATGAAAAATCCCTCTATACCCCCTCTGACGACCCGACAATGATTTCTGGTGACAAATTATTGATATTGAGATAGAAATGGATATTCTGTACCCCACCATGATGCGTGCCAAGTCATATTTGATTTTTGAAGTCATTTTGAAAATGAAAAATCCCTCAATACCCCCTCTGACGACCCGACAATGATTTCTGGTGACAAATTATTGATATAGAGATGGAAATGGATATTCTGTACCCCATCATGATGCGTGCCAAGTCATATTTGATTTTTGAAGTCATTTTGAAAATGAAAAATCCCTCTATACCCCTCTAACGACCCGACAATGAGTTCTGTTGACGAATTATTGTTATTCAGATGGAAATAAATATTCTGCACCTCACCATGATGCGTGCCAAGTCATATTTGATTTTTGAAGTCATTTTGAAAATGAAAAATCCCTTTATACCCCCTCTAACGACCCGACAATGATTTCTGTTGACGAATTATTGTTATTCAGATGGAAATGAATATTCTGCACCTCACCATGATGCGTGCCAAGTCATATTTGATTTTTGAAGTCATTTTGAAAATGAAAAATCCCTTTATACCCCCTCTAACGACCCGTCAATGATTTCTGTTGACAAATTATTGTTATTTAGATGGAAATGGATATTCTGCACCCCACCATGATGCGTGCCAAGTCATATTTGATTTTGAGGTAATTTTGAAAATGAAAAATCCCTCTATACCCCCTCTGACGACCCGACAATGATTTCTGGTGACAAATTATTGATATTGAGATAGAAATGGATATTCTGTACCCCACCATGATGCGTGCCAAGTCATATTTGATTTTTGAAGTCATTTTGAAAATGAAAAATCCCTCTATACCCCTCTAACGACCCGACAATGATTTCTGGTGACAAATTATTGATATTGAGATGGAAATGGATATTCTGCAACCCACCATGATGCGTGCCAAGTCATATTTGATTTTGAGGTAATTTTGAAAATGAAAAATCCCTCTATACCCCCTCTGACGACCCGACAATGATTTCTGGTGACAAATTATTGATATTGAGATGGAAATGGATATTCTGCACCCCACCATGATGCGTGCCAAGTCATATTTGATTTTGAGGTAATTTCGAAAATGAAAAATCCCTCTATACCCCCTCTGACGACCCGACAATGATTTCTGTCGACGAATTATTGTTATTCAGATGGAAATGAATATTCTGCACCCCACCATGTTGCGTGCCAAGTCATATTTGATTTTGAGGTAATTTTAAAAATGAGAAATACCTCTATACCCCCTCTAATGACCAGTCAATGATTTCTGTTGACGAATTATTGTTATTCAGATGGAAATGGATATTCTGCACACCACTATGATGCGTGCCAAGTCATATTTGATTTTGAGGTAATTTTGAAAATGAGAAATCCCTCTATACCCCCTCTAATGACCCGACAATGATTTCTGTCGACGAATTATTGGTATTCAGATAGAAATAGATATTCTGCACCCCACTATGATGCGTGCCAGGTCATATTTGATTTTTGAAGTCATTTTGAAAATGAAAAATCCCTCTATACCCCCTCTGACGACCCGACAATGATTTCTGGTGACAAATTATTGATATTGAGATGGAAATGGATATTCTGTACCCCACCATGATGCGTGCCAAGTCATATTTGATTTTTGAAGTCATTTTGAAAATGAAAAATCCCTCTATACCCCTCTAACGACCCGACAATGATTTCTGTTGACAAATTATTGATATTGAGATGGAAATGGATATTCTGTACCCCACCATGATGCGTGCCAAGTCATATTTGATTTTTGAAGTCATTTTGAAAATGAAAAATCCCTCCATACCCCCTCTAACGATCCGACAATGATTTCTGTTGACGAATTATTGTTATTCAGATGGAAATAAATATTCTGCAGTCCACCATGATGCGTGCCAAGTCAAATTGGATTTTTGAAGAAATATTGAAAATGAAAAATCTCTCTATACCCCCTCTAACGACCCGACAATGATTTCTGTTGACGAATTATTGTTATCCAGATGAAAATGAATATTCTGCACCCCACCATGTTGCGTGCCAAGTCATATTTGATTTTGAGGTAATTTTGAAAATGAGAAATCCCTCTATACCCTCTCTAACGACCCGACAATGATTTCTGTCGACGAATTATTGTTATTCAGATGGAAATAGATATTCTGCACCCCACCATGATGCGTGCCAAGTCATATTAGATTTTTGAAGAAATATTGAAAATGAGAAATCCCTCTTTACCCCCTCTGACGACCCGACAATGATTTCTGTTGACGAATAATTTTTATTCAGATGGACATGGATACTCTTCACCCCACCATGATGCGTGCCAAGTCATATTAGATTTTTGAAGAAATATTGAAAATGAAAAATCCCTCTATTCCCCCTCTAACGACCCGACAATGATTTCTGTTGACAAATTATTGTCATTCAGATGGAAATGGATATTCTGCACCCCACCATGTTGCGTGCCAAGTCATATTTGATTTTGAGGTAATTTTGAAAATGAAAAATCCCTCTATACCCCCTCTAACGACCCGACAATGAGTTCTGTTCACGAATTATTGTTATTCAGATGATAATGGATATTCTGCACCCCACCATGATGCGTGCCAAGTCATATTGGATATTTGAAGAAATATTGAAAATGAAAAATCCCTCTATACCCCCTCTAACGACTGACAATGATTTCTGTTGACGAATTATTGTTTTCCAGATGAAAATGAATATTCTGCACCCCACCATGTTGCGTGCCAAGGCATATTTGATTTTGAGGTAATTTTGAAAATGAGAAATCCCTCTATACCCCCTCTTACGACCCGACAATGATTTCTGTCGACGAATTATTGTTATTAAGATGGAAATAGATATTCCGCACCCCACCATGATGCGTGCCAAGTCATATTAGATTTTTGAAGAAATATTGAAAATGAGAAATCCCTCTTTACCCCCTCTGACGACCCGACAATGATTTCTGTTGACGAATAATTTTTATTCAGATGGACATGGATACTCTGCACCCCACCATGATGCGTGCCAAGTCATATTAGATTTTTGAAGAAATATTGAAAATGAAAAATCCCTCTATTCCCCCTCTAACGACCCGACAATGATTTCTGTTGACAAATTATTGTTTTTCAGATGGAAATGGATATTCTGCACCCCACCATGTTGCGTGCCAAGTCATATTTGATTTTGAGGTAATTTTGAAAATTAAAAATCCCTCTATACCCCCTCTAACGACCCGACAATGAGTTCTGTTCACGAATTATTGTTATTCAGATGATAATGGATATTCTGCACCCCACCATGATGCGTGCCAAGTCATATTGGATATTTGAAGAAATATTGAAAATGAAAAATCCCTCTATACCCCCTCTAACGACCCGACAATAATTTCTGTTGACGAATTATTGTTATTCAGATGGAAATAAATATTCTGCACCCCACCATGTTGAGTGCCAAGTCATATTTGATTTTGAGGTAATTTTGAAAATGAGAAATCCCTCTATACCCCTTCTAACGACCCGACAATGATTTCTGTCGACGAATTATTGTTATTCAGATGGAGAGAGATATTCTGCACCCCACCATGGTGCGTGCCAAGTCATATTAGATTTTTGAAGAAATATTGAAAATGAGAAATCCCTCTATACCCCCTCTGACGACCCGACAATGATTTCTGTTGACGAATTATTGTTATTCAGATGGACATGGATACTTTGCACCCCACCACGATGCGTACCAAGTCATATTAGATTTTTGAAGAAATATTGAAAATGAAAAATCCCTCTATACCCCCTCTAACGACCCGACAATGATTTCTGTTGACAAATTATTGTTATTCAGATGGCAATGGATATTCTGCACCCCACCATGATGCGTGCCAAGTCATAATGGATTTTTGAAGAAATATTGAAGATGAAAAATCCCTCTATACCCCCTCTAACGACCCGACAATGATTTCTGTTGACGTATTATTGTTATTCAGATGGAAATGAATAATCTGCACCCCACCATGTTGCGTGCCAAGTCATATTTGATTTTGAGGTAATTTTGAAAATGAAAAATCCCTCTATAACCTCTCTAACGACCCGACAATGATTTCTGTCGACGAATTATTGTTATTTAGATGGAAATGGATATTCTGCACCCCACCATAATGCGTGCCAAGTCATATTTGATTTTGAGGTAATTTTGAAAATGAAATATTCCTCTATACCCCCTCTGACGACCCGACAATGATTTCTGTTAACGAATTATTGTTATTGAGATGGAAATGGATATTCTGTACCCCACTATGATGCGTGCCAAGTCATATTTGATTTTTGAAGTCATTTTGAAAATGAAAAATCCTTCTATACCCCTCTAACGACCCGACAATGATTTCTGTCGACGAATTATTGTTATTCAGATAGAAATAGATATTCTGCACCCCACCATGATGCGTGCAAAGTCATATTTGATTTTGAGGTGATTTTGAAAATGAAAAATCCCTCTATACCCCCTCTAACGACCCGACAGTGATTTCTGTTGACAAATTATTGTTATTCAGATGGCAATGGATATTCTGCACCCCACCATGATGCGTGCCAAGTCATATTAGATTTTTGAAGAAATTTTGAAAATGAAAAATCCCTCTATACCCCCTCCAACGACCCGTCAATGATTTCTGTTGACGAATTATTGTTATTCAGATGGATATGGATATTCTGCACTCCACTATGATGCGTGCCAAGTCATATTTGATTTTGAGGTTATTTTGAAAATGAAAAATCCCTCTATACCCCCTCTGACGACCCGACAATGATTTCTGGTGACAAATTATTGATATTGAGATGAAAATGGATATTCTGTACCCCACCATGATGCGTGCCAAGTCATATTTGATTTTTGAAGTCATTTTGAAAATGAAAAATCCCTCTATACCCCTCTAACGACCCGACAATGAGTTCTGTTGACGAATTATTGTTATTCAGATGGAAATAAATATTCTGCACCTCAATATGATGCGTGCCAAGTCATATTTGATTTTTGAAGTCATTTTGAAAATGAAAAATCTTTTTATACCCCCTCTAACGACCCGACAATGATTTCTGTTGACGAATCAATGTTATTCAGATGGAAATGAATATTCTGCACCTCACCATGATGCGTGCCAAGTCATATTTGATTTTTGAAGTCATTTTGAAAATGAAAAATCCCTTTATACCCCCTCTAACGACCCGACAATGATTTCTGTTGACGAATTATTGTTATTCAGATGGAAATGAATATTCTGCACCCCACCATGTTGCGTGCCAAGTCATATTAGATTTTTGAAGAAATATTGAAAATGAGAAATCCCTCTATACCCCCTCCAACGACCCGTCAATGATTTCTGTTGACGACTTATTGTTATTCAGATGGAAATGGATATTCTGCACTCCACTATGATGCGTGCCAAGTCATATTTGATTTTGAGGTAATTTTGAAAATGAAAAATCCCTCTATACCCCCTCTGACGACCCGACAATGATTTCTGGTGACAAATTATTGATATTGAGATGGAAATGGATATTCTGTACCCCACCATGATGCGTGCCAAGTCATATTTGATTTTTGAAGTCATTTTGAAAATGAAAAATCCCTCTATACCCCTCTAACGACCCGACAATGAGTTCTGTTGACGAATTATTGTTATTCAGATGGAAATAAATATTCTGCACCTCACCATGATGCGTGCCAAGTCATATTTGATTTTTGAAGTCATTTTGAAAATGAAAAATCCCTTTATACCCCCTCTAACGACCCGACAATGATTTCTGTTGACAAATTATTGTTATTCAGATGGAAATGAATATTCTGCACCCCACCATGATGCGTGCCAAGTCATATTTGATTTTTGAAGTCATTTTGAAAATGAAAAATCCCTTTATACCCCCTCTAACGACCCGACAATGATTTCTGTTGACGAATTATTGTTATTCAGATGGAAATGAATATTCTGCACCCCACCATGTTGCGTGCCAAGTCATATTAGAATTTTGAAGAAATATTGAAAATGAGAAATCCCTCTATACCCCCTCCAACGACCCGTCAATGATTTCTGATGACGAATTATTGTTATTTAGATGGAAATGGATATTCTGCACCCCACCATGATGCGTGCCAAGTCATATTTGATTTTGAGGTAATTTTGAAAATGAAAAATCCCTCTATACCCCCTCTGACGACCCGACAATGATTTCTGGTGACAAATTATTGATATTGAGATGGAAATGGATATTCTGTACCCCACCATGATGCGTGCCAAGTCATATTTGATTTTTAGGTAATTTTGAAAATGAAAAATCCGTCTATACCCCCTCTGACGACCCGACAATGATTTCTGGTGACAAATTATTGATATTCAGATGGAAATGGATATTCTGTACCCCACCATGATGCGTGCCAAGTCATATTTGATTTTTGAAGTCATTTTGAAAATGAAAAATCCCTCTATACCCCTCTAACGACCCGACAATGAGTTCTGTTGACGAATTATTGTTGTTCAGATGGAAATAAATATTCTGCACCTCACCATGATGCGTGCCAAGTCATATTTGATTTTTGAAGTCATTTTGAAAATGAAAAATCCCTCTATACCCCACTAACGACCCGACAATGAGTTCTGTTGACGAATTATTGTTAATCAGATGGAAATAAATATTCTGCACCTCACCATGATGCGTGCCAAGTCATATTTGATTTTTAGGTAATTTTGAAAATGAAAAATCCCTCTATACCCCCTCTGACGACCCGACAATGATTTCTGGTGACAAATTATTGATATTGAGATGGAAATGGATATTCTGTACCCCACCATGATGCGTGCCAAGTCATATTTGATTTTTGAAGTCATTTTGAAAATGAAAAATCCCTCTATACCCCTCTAACGACCCGACAATGAGTTCTGTTGACGAATTATTGTTATTCAGATGGAAATAAATATTCTGCACCTCACCATGATGCGTGCCAAGTCATATTTGATTTTTGAAGTCATTTTGAAAATGAAAAATCTCTCTATACCCCCTCTAACGACCCGGCAATGATTTCTGTTGACGAATTTTTGTTAACTAGATGGAAATGAATATTCTGCACCCCACCATGTTGCGTGCCAAGTCATATTTGATTATGAGGTAATTTTAAAAATGAGAAATACCTCTATACCCCCTCTAATGACCCGACAATGATTTCTGTCGACGAATTATTGTTATTCAGATAGAAATAGATATTCTGCACCCCACCATGATGCGTGCCAAGTCATATTAGATTTTTGAAGAAATTTTGAAAATGAAAAATCCCTCTATACCCCCTCCAACGACCCGTCAATGATTTCTGTTGACGAATTATTGTTATTCAGATGGAAATGGATATTCTGCACACCACTATGATGCGTGCCAAGTCATATTTGATTTTGAGGTAATTTTGAAAATGAGAAATCCCTCTATACCCCCTCTAATGACCCGACAATGATTTCTGTCGACGAATTATTGTTATTCAGATAGAAATAGATATTCTGCACCCCACTATGATGCGTGCCAAGTCATATTTGATTTTGAGGTAATTTTGAAAATGAAAAATCCCTCTATACCCCCTCTGACGACACGACAATGATTTCTGTTGACAAATTATTGATATTGAGATGGAAATGGATATTCTGTACCCCACCATGATGCGTGCCAAGTCATATTTGATTTTTGAAGTCATTTTGAAAATGAAAAATCCCTCTATACCCCCTCTAACGACCCGACAATGAGTTCTGTTCACGAATTATTGTTATTCAGATGATAATGGATATTCTGCACCCCACCATGATGCGTGCCAAGTCATATTGGATATTTGAAGAAATATTGAAAATGAAAAATCCCTCTATACCCCCTCTAACGACCCGACAATGATTTCTGTTGACGAATTATTGTTATCCAGATGAAAATAAATATTCTGCACCCCACCATGTTGCGTGCCAAGTCATATTTGATTTTGAGGTAATTTTGAAAATGAGAAATCCCTCTATACCCCTTCTAACGACCCGACAATGATTTCAGTCGACGAATTATTGTTATTCAGATGGAAATAGATATTCTGCACCCCACCATGATGCGTGCCAAGTCATATTAGATATTTGAAGAAATATTGAAAATGAGAAATCCCTCTTTACCCCCTCTGACGACCCGACAATGACTTCTGTTGACGAATAATTGTTATTCAGATGGACATGGATACTCTGCACCCCACCATGATGCGTGCCAAGTCATATTAGAATATTGAAGAAATTTTGAAAATGAAAAATTCCTCTATACCCCCTCCAACGACCCGTCAATGATTTCTGTTGACGAATTATTGTTATTCAAATGAAAATGGATATTCTGCACCCCACTATGATGCGTGCCAAGTCATATTTGATTTTGAGGTAATTTTTAAAATGAAAAATCCCTCTATACCCCCTCTGACGACCCGACAATGATTTCTGGTGACAAATTATTGATATTGAGATGGAAATGGATATTCTGTACCCCACCATGATGCGTGCCAAGTCATATTTGATTTTTGAAGTCATTTTGAAAATGAAAAATCCCTCTATACCCCTCTAACGACCCGACAATGATTTCTGTTGACGAATTATTGTTATTCAGATGGAAATGAATATTCTGCACCCCACCATGTTGCGTGCCAAGTCATATTAGATTTTTGAAGAAATATTGAAAATGAGAAATCCCTCTATACCCCCTCCAACGACCCGTCAATGATTTCTGTTGACGAATTATTGTTATTCAGATGAAAATGGATATTCTGCACCCCACTATGATGCGTGCCAAGTCATATTTGATTTTGAGGTAATTTTTAAAATGAAAAATCCCTCTATACCCCCTCTGACGACCCGACAATGATTTCTGGTGACAAATTATTGGTATTGAGATGGAAATGGATATTCTGTACCCCACCATGATGCGTGCTAAGTCATATTTAATTTTTGAAGTCATTTTGAAAATGAAAAATCCCTCCATACCCCCTCTAACGACCCGACAATGAGTTCTGTTCACGAATTATTGTTATTCAGATGATAATGGATATTCTGCACCCCACCATGATGCGTGCCAAGTCATATTGGATATTTGAAGAAATATTGAAAATGAAATATCCCTCTATACCCCCTCTAACGACCCGACAGTGATTTCTGTTGACGAATTATTGTTATTCAGATGGTAATAAATATTCTGCACTCCACCATGATGCGTGCCAAGTCAAATTGGATTTTTGAAGAAATATTGAAAATGAAAAATCTCTCTATACCCCCTCTAACGACCCGACAATGATTTCTGTTGACGAATTATTGTTATCCAGATGAAATTGAATATTCTGCACCCCACCATGTTGCGTGCCAAGTCATATTTGATTTTGAGGTAATTTTGAAAATGAGAAATCCCTCTATACCCCCTCTAACGACCCGACAATGATTTCTGTCGACGAATTATTGATATTGAGATGGAAATAGATATTCTGCACCCCACCATGATGCGTGCCAAGTCATATTTGATTTTTGAAGTCATTTTGAAAATGAAAAATCCCTCCATACCCCCTCTAACGACCCGACAATGAGTTCTGTTCACGAATTATTGTTATTCAGATGATAATGGATATTCTGCACCCCACCATGATGCGTGCCAAGTCATATTGGATATTTGAAGAAATATTGAAAATGAAAAATCCCTCTATACCCCCTCTAACGACCCGACAATGATTTCTGTTGACGAATTATTGTTATTCAGATGGAAATAAATATTCTGCACTCCACCATGATGCGTGCCAAGTCAAATTGGATTTTTGAAGAAATATTGAAAATGAAAAATCTCTCTATACCCCCTCTAACGACCCGACAATGATTTCTGTTGACGAATTATTGTTATCGAGATGAAAATGAATATTCTGCACCCCACCATGTTGCGTGCCAAGTCATATTTGATTTTGAGGTAATTTTGAAAATGAGAAATCCCTCTATACCCCCTCTAACGACCCGACAATGATTTCTGTCGACGAATTATTGTTATTCAGATGGAAATAGATATTCTGCACCCCACCATGATGCGTGCCAAGTCATATTAGATTTTTGAAGAAATATTGAAAATGAGAAATCCCTCTTTACCCCCTCTGACGACCCGACAATGATTTCTGTTGACGAATAATTTTTATTCAGATGGACATGGATACTCTGCACCCCACCATGATGCGTGCCAAGTCATATTAGATTTTTGAAGAAATATTGAAAATGAAAAATCCCTCTATACCCCCTCTAACGACCCGACAATGATTTCTGTTGACGAATTATTGTTATACAGATGGAAATAAATATTCTGCACCCCACCATGTTGCGTGCCAAGTCATATTTGATTTTGAGGTAATTTTGAAAATGAGAAATCCCTCTATACCCCTTCTAACGACCCGACAATGATTTCTGTCGACGAATTATTGTTATTCAGATGGAAATAGATATTCTGCACCCCACCATGATGCGTGCCAAGTCATATTAGATTTTTGAAGAAATATTGAAAATGAGAAATCCCTCTATACCCCCTCTGACGACCCGACAATGATTTCTGTTGACGAATTATTGTTATTCAGATGGACATGGATATTCTGCACCCCACCATGATGCGTGCCAAGTCATAATGGATTTTTTAAGAAATATTGAAAATGAAAAATCACTCTATACCCCCTCTAACGACCCGACAATGATTTCTGTTGACAAATTATTGTTATTCAGATGGAAATGAATATTCTGCACCCCACCATGTTGCGTGCCAAGTCATATTTGATTTTGAGGTAATTTTGAAAATGAAAAATCCCTCTATAACCTCTCTAACGACCCGACAATGATTTCTGTCGACGAATTATTGTTATTTAGATGGAAATGGATATTCTGCACCCCACCATAATGCGTGCCAAGTCATATTTGATTTTGAGGTAATTATGAAAATGAAATATCCCTCTATACCCCCTCTGACGACCCGACAATGATTTCTGTTAACAAATTATTGTTATTCAGATGGCAATGGATATTCTGCACCCCACCATGATGCGTGCCAAGTCATATTAGATTTTTGAAGAAATTTTGAAAATGAAAAATCCCTCTATACCCCCTCCAACGACCCGTCAATTATTTCTGTTGACGAATTATTGTTATTCAGATGGAAATGGATATTCTGCACTCCACTATGATGCGTGCCAAGTCATATTTGATTTTGAGGTAATTTTGAAAATGAAAAATCCCTCTATACCCCCTCTGACGACCCGACAATGATTTCTGGTGACAAATTATTGATATTGAGATAGAAATGGATATTCTGTACCCCACCATGATGCGTGCCAAGTCATATTTGATTTTTGAAGTCATTTTGAAAATGAAAAATCCCTCAATACCCCCTCTGACGACCCGACAATGATTTCTGGTGACAAATTATTGATATAGAGATGGAAATGGATATTCTGTACCCCATCATGATGCGTGCCAAGTCATATTTGATTTTTGAAGTCATTTTGAAAATGAAAAATCCCTCTATACCCCTCTAACGACCCGACAATGAGTTCTGTTGACGAATTATTGTTATTCAGATGGAAATAAATATTCTGCACCTCACCATGATGCGTGCCAAGTCATATTTGATTTTTGAAGTCATTTTGAAAATGAAAAATCCCTTTATACCCCCTCTAACGACCCGACAATGATTTCTGTTGACGAATTATTGTTATTCAGATGGAAATGAATATTCTGCACCTCACCATGATGCGTGCCAAGTCATATTTGATTTTTGAAGTCATTTTGAAAATGAAAAATCCCTTTATACCCCCTCTAACGACCCGTCAATGATTTCTGTTGACAAATTATTGTTATTTAGATGGAAATGGATATTCTGCACCCCACCATGATGCGTGCCAAGTCATATTTGATTTTGAGGTAATTTTGAAAATGAAAAATCCCTCTATACCCCCTCTGACGACCCGACAATGATTTCTGGTGACAAATTATTGATATTGAGATAGAAATGGATATTCTGTACCCCACCATGATGCGTGCCAAGTCATATTTGATTTTTGAAGTCATTTTGAAAATGAAAAATCCCTCTATACCCCTCTAACGACCCGACAATGATTTCTGGTGACAAATTATTGATATTGAGATGGAAATGGATATTCTGCAACCCACCATGATGCGTGCCAAGTCATATTTGATTTTGAGGTAATTTTGAAAATGAAAAATCCCTCTATACCCCCTCTGACGACCCGACAATGATTTCTGGTGACAAATTATTGATATTGAGATGGAAATGGATATTCTGCACCCCACCATGATGCGTGCCAAGTCATATTTGATTTTGAGGTAATTTCGAAAATGAAAAATCCCTCTATACCCCCTCTGACGACCCGACAATGATTTCTGTCGACGAATTATTGTTATTCAGATGGAAATGAATATTCTGCACCCCACCATGTTGCGTGCCAAGTCATATTTGATTTTGAGGTAATTTTAAAAATGAGAAATACCTCTATACCCCCTCTAATGACCAGTCAATGATTTCTGTTGACGAATTATTGTTATTCAGATGGAAATGGATATTCTGCACACCACTATGATGCGTGCCAAGTCATATTTGATTTTGAGGTAATTTTGAAAATGAGAAATCCCTCTATACCCCCTCTAATGACCCGACAATGATTTCTGTCGACGAATTATTGGTATTCAGATAGAAATAGATATTCTGCACCCCACTATGATGCGTGCCAGGTCATATTTGATTTTTGAAGTCATTTTGAAAATGAAAAATCCCTCTATACCCCCTCTGACGACCCGACAATGATTTCTGGTGACAAATTATTGATATTGAGATGGAAATGGATATTCTGTACCCCACCATGATGCGTGCCAAGTCATATTTGATTTTTGAAGTCATTTTGAAAATGAAAAATCCCTCTATACCCCTCTAACGACCCGACAATGATTTCTGTTGACAAATTATTGATATTGAGATGGAAATGGATATTCTGTACCCCACCATGATGCGTGCCAAGTCATATTTGATTTTTGAAGTCATTTTGAAAATGAAAAATCCCTCCATACCCCCTCTAACGATCCGACAATGATTTCTGTTGACGAATTATTGTTATTCAGATGGAAATAAATATTCTGCAGTCCACCATGATGCGTGCCAAGTCAAATTGGATTTTTGAAGAAATATTGAAAATGAAAAATCTCTCTATACCCCCTCTAACGACCCGACAATGATTTCTGTTGACGAATTATTGTTATCCAGATGAAAATGAATATTCTGCACCCCACCATGTTGCGTGCCAAGTCATATTTGATTTTGAGGTAATTTTGAAAATGAGAAATCCCTCTATACCCTCTCTAACGACCCGACAATGATTTCTGTCGACGAATTATTGTTATTCAGATGGAAATAGATATTCTGCACCCCACCATGATGCGTGCCAAGTCATATTAGATTTTTGAAGAAATATTGAAAATGAGAAATCCCTCTTTACCCCCTCTGACGACCCGACAATGATTTCTGTTGACGAATAATTTTTATTCAGATGGACATGGATACTCTTCACCCCACCATGATGCGTGCCAAGTCATATTAGATTTTTGAAGAAATATTGAAAATGAAAAATCCCTCTATTCCCCCTCTAACGACCCGACAATGATTTCTGTTGACAAATTATTGTCATTCAGATGGAAATGGATATTCTGCACCCCACCATGTTGCGTGCCAAGTCATATTTGATTTTGAGGTAATTTTGAAAATGAAAAATCCCTCTATACCCCCTCTAACGACCCGACAATGAGTTCTGTTCACGAATTATTGTTATTCAGATGATAATGGATATTCTGCACCCCACCATGATGCGTGCCAAGTCATATTGGATATTTGAAGAAATATTGAAAATGAAAAATCCCTCTATACCCCCTCTAACGACTGACAATGATTTCTGTTGACGAATTATTGTTTTCCAGATGAAAATGAATATTCTGCACCCCACCATGTTGCGTGCCAAGGCATATTTGATTTTGAGGTAATTTTGAAAATGAGAAATCCCTCTATACCCCCTCTTACGACCCGACAATGATTTCTGTCGACGAATTATTGTTATTAAGATGGAAATAGATATTCCGCACCCCACCATGATGCGTGCCAAGTCATATTAGATTTTTGAAGAAATATTGAAAATGAGAAATCCCTCTTTACCCCCTCTGACGACCCGACAATGATTTCTGTTGACGAATAATTTTTATTCAGATGGACATGGATACTCTGCACCCCACCATGATGCGTGCCAAGTCATATTAGATTTTTGAAGAAATATTGAAAATGAAAAATCCCTCTATTCCCCCTCTAACGACCCGACAATGATTTCTGTTGACAAATTATTGTTTTTCAGATGGAAATGGATATTCTGCACCCCACCATGTTGCGTGCCAAGTCATATTTGATTTTGAGGTAATTTTGAAAATTAAAAATCCCTCTATACCCCCTCTAACGACCCGACAATGAGTTCTGTTCACGAATTATTGTTATTCAGATGATAATGGATATTCTGCACCCCACCATGATGCGTGCCAAGTCATATTGGATATTTGAAGAAATATTGAAAATGAAAAATCCCTCTATACCCCCTCTAACGACCCGACAATAATTTCTGTTGACGAATTATTGTTATTCAGATGGAAATAAATATTCTGCACCCCACCATGTTGAGTGCCAAGTCATATTTGATTTTGAGGTAATTTTGAAAATGAGAAATCCCTCTATACCCCTTCTAACGACCCGACAATGATTTCTGTCGACGAATTATTGTTATTCAGATGGAGAGAGATATTCTGCACCCCACCATGGTGCGTGCCAAGTCATATTAGATTTTTGAAGAAATATTGAAAATGAGAAATCCCTCTATACCCCCTCTGACGACCCGACAATGATTTCTGTTGACGAATTATTGTTATTCAGATGGACATGGATACTTTGCACCCCACCACGATGCGTACCAAGTCATATTAGATTTTTGAAGAAATATTGAAAATGAAAAATCCCTCTATACCCCCTCTAACGACCCGACAATGATTTCTGTTGACAAATTATTGTTATTCAGATGGCAATGGATATTCTGCACCCCACCATGATGCGTGCCAAGTCATAATGGATTTTTGAAGAAATATTGAAGATGAAAAATCCCTCTATACCCCCTCTAACGACCCGACAATGATTTCTGTTGACGTATTATTGTTATTCAGATGGAAATGAATAATCTGCACCCCACCATGTTGCGTGCCAAGTCATATTTGATTTTGAGGTAATTTTGAAAATGAAAAATCCCTCTATAACCTCTCTAACGACCCGACAATGATTTCTGTCGACGAATTATTGTTATTTAGATGGAAATGGATATTCTGCACCCCACCATAATGCGTGCCAAGTCATATTTGATTTTGAGGTAATTTTGAAAATGAAATATTCCTCTATACCCCCTCTGACGACCCGACAATGATTTCTGTTAACGAATTATTGTTATTGAGATGGAAATGGATATTCTGTACCCCACTATGATGCGTGCCAAGTCATATTTGATTTTTGAAGTCATTTTGAAAATGAAAAATCCTTCTATACCCCTCTAACGACCCGACAATGATTTCTGTCGACGAATTATTGTTATTCAGATAGAAATAGATATTCTGCACCCCACCATGATGCGTGCAAAGTCATATTTGATTTTGAGGTGATTTTGAAAATGAAAAATCCCTCTATACCCCCTCTAACGACCCGACAGTGATTTCTGTTGACAAATTATTGTTATTCAGATGGCAATGGATATTCTGCACCCCACCATGATGCGTGCCAAGTCATATTAGATTTTTGAAGAAATTTTGAAAATGAAAAATCCCTCTATACCCCCTCCAACGACCCGTCAAT
Source organism: Chrysolina americana (assembly GCA_958502065.1). Taxonomy (NCBI): domain Eukaryota; kingdom Metazoa; phylum Arthropoda; class Insecta; order Coleoptera; family Chrysomelidae; genus Chrysolina; species Chrysolina americana. The sequence continues at coordinate 47,783,642 of OY293415.1, read as the reverse complement.
GATTTCTGTTGACGAATTATTGTTATTCAGATGGATATGGATATTCTGCACTCCACTATGATGCGTGCCAAGTCATATTTGATTTTGAGGTTATTTTGAAAATGAAAAATCCCTCTATACCCCCTCTGACGACCCGACAATGATTTCTGGTGACAAATTATTGATATTGAGATGAAAATGGATATTCTGTACCCCACCATGATGCGTGCCAAGTCATATTTGATTTTTGAAGTCATTTTGAAAATGAAAAATCCCTCTATACCCCTCTAACGACCCGACAATGAGTTCTGTTGACGAATTATTGTTATTCAGATGGAAATAAATATTCTGCACCTCAATATGATGCGTGCCAAGTCATATTTGATTTTTGAAGTCATTTTGAAAATGAAAAATCTTTTTATACCCCCTCTAACGACCCGACAATGATTTCTGTTGACGAATCAATGTTATTCAGATGGAAATGAATATTCTGCACCTCACCATGATGCGTGCCAAGTCATATTTGATTTTTGAAGTCATTTTGAAAATGAAAAATCCCTTTATACCCCCTCTAACGACCCGACAATGATTTCTGTTGACGAATTATTGTTATTCAGATGGAAATGAATATTCTGCACCCCACCATGTTGCGTGCCAAGTCATATTAGATTTTTGAAGAAATATTGAAAATGAGAAATCCCTCTATACCCCCTCCAACGACCCGTCAATGATTTCTGTTGACGACTTATTGTTATTCAGATGGAAATGGATATTCTGCACTCCACTATGATGCGTGCCAAGTCATATTTGATTTTGAGGTAATTTTGAAAATGAAAAATCCCTCTATACCCCCTCTGACGACCCGACAATGATTTCTGGTGACAAATTATTGATATTGAGATGGAAATGGATATTCTGTACCCCACCATGATGCGTGCCAAGTCATATTTGATTTTTGAAGTCATTTTGAAAATGAAAAATCCCTCTATACCCCTCTAACGACCCGACAATGAGTTCTGTTGACGAATTATTGTTATTCAGATGGAAATAAATATTCTGCACCTCACCATGATGCGTGCCAAGTCATATTTGATTTTTGAAGTCATTTTGAAAATGAAAAATCCCTTTATACCCCCTCTAACGACCCGACAATGATTTCTGTTGACAAATTATTGTTATTCAGATGGAAATGAATATTCTGCACCCCACCATGATGCGTGCCAAGTCATATTTGATTTTTGAAGTCATTTTGAAAATGAAAAATCCCTTTATACCCCCTCTAACGACCCGACAATGATTTCTGTTGACGAATTATTGTTATTCAGATGGAAATGAATATTCTGCACCCCACCATGTTGCGTGCCAAGTCATATTAGAATTTTGAAGAAATATTGAAAATGAGAAATCCCTCTATACCCCCTCCAACGACCCGTCAATGATTTCTGATGACGAATTATTGTTATTTAGATGGAAATGGATATTCTGCACCCCACCATGATGCGTGCCAAGTCATATTTGATTTTGAGGTAATTTTGAAAATGAAAAATCCCTCTATACCCCCTCTGACGACCCGACAATGATTTCTGGTGACAAATTATTGATATTGAGATGGAAATGGATATTCTGTACCCCACCATGATGCGTGCCAAGTCATATTTGATTTTTAGGTAATTTTGAAAATGAAAAATCCGTCTATACCCCCTCTGACGACCCGACAATGATTTCTGGTGACAAATTATTGATATTCAGATGGAAATGGATATTCTGTACCCCACCATGATGCGTGCCAAGTCATATTTGATTTTTGAAGTCATTTTGAAAATGAAAAATCCCTCTATACCCCTCTAACGACCCGACAATGAGTTCTGTTGACGAATTATTGTTGTTCAGATGGAAATAAATATTCTGCACCTCACCATGATGCGTGCCAAGTCATATTTGATTTTTGAAGTCATTTTGAAAATGAAAAATCCCTCTATACCCCACTAACGACCCGACAATGAGTTCTGTTGACGAATTATTGTTAATCAGATGGAAATAAATATTCTGCACCTCACCATGATGCGTGCCAAGTCATATTTGATTTTTAGGTAATTTTGAAAATGAAAAATCCCTCTATACCCCCTCTGACGACCCGACAATGATTTCTGGTGACAAATTATTGATATTGAGATGGAAATGGATATTCTGTACCCCACCATGATGCGTGCCAAGTCATATTTGATTTTTGAAGTCATTTTGAAAATGAAAAATCCCTCTATACCCCTCTAACGACCCGACAATGAGTTCTGTTGACGAATTATTGTTATTCAGATGGAAATAAATATTCTGCACCTCACCATGATGCGTGCCAAGTCATATTTGATTTTTGAAGTCATTTTGAAAATGAAAAATCTCTCTATACCCCCTCTAACGACCCGGCAATGATTTCTGTTGACGAATTTTTGTTAACTAGATGGAAATGAATATTCTGCACCCCACCATGTTGCGTGCCAAGTCATATTTGATTATGAGGTAATTTTAAAAATGAGAAATACCTCTATACCCCCTCTAATGACCCGACAATGATTTCTGTCGACGAATTATTGTTATTCAGATAGAAATAGATATTCTGCACCCCACCATGATGCGTGCCAAGTCATATTAGATTTTTGAAGAAATTTTGAAAATGAAAAATCCCTCTATACCCCCTCCAACGACCCGTCAATGATTTCTGTTGACGAATTATTGTTATTCAGATGGAAATGGATATTCTGCACACCACTATGATGCGTGCCAAGTCATATTTGATTTTGAGGTAATTTTGAAAATGAGAAATCCCTCTATACCCCCTCTAATGACCCGACAATGATTTCTGTCGACGAATTATTGTTATTCAGATAGAAATAGATATTCTGCACCCCACTATGATGCGTGCCAAGTCATATTTGATTTTGAGGTAATTTTGAAAATGAAAAATCCCTCTATACCCCCTCTGACGACACGACAATGATTTCTGTTGACAAATTATTGATATTGAGATGGAAATGGATATTCTGTACCCCACCATGATGCGTGCCAAGTCATATTTGATTTTTGAAGTCATTTTGAAAATGAAAAATCCCTCTATACCCCCTCTAACGACCCGACAATGAGTTCTGTTCACGAATTATTGTTATTCAGATGATAATGGATATTCTGCACCCCACCATGATGCGTGCCAAGTCATATTGGATATTTGAAGAAATATTGAAAATGAAAAATCCCTCTATACCCCCTCTAACGACCCGACAATGATTTCTGTTGACGAATTATTGTTATCCAGATGAAAATAAATATTCTGCACCCCACCATGTTGCGTGCCAAGTCATATTTGATTTTGAGGTAATTTTGAAAATGAGAAATCCCTCTATACCCCTTCTAACGACCCGACAATGATTTCAGTCGACGAATTATTGTTATTCAGATGGAAATAGATATTCTGCACCCCACCATGATGCGTGCCAAGTCATATTAGATATTTGAAGAAATATTGAAAATGAGAAATCCCTCTTTACCCCCTCTGACGACCCGACAATGACTTCTGTTGACGAATAATTGTTATTCAGATGGACATGGATACTCTGCACCCCACCATGATGCGTGCCAAGTCATATTAGAATATTGAAGAAATTTTGAAAATGAAAAATTCCTCTATACCCCCTCCAACGACCCGTCAATGATTTCTGTTGACGAATTATTGTTATTCAAATGAAAATGGATATTCTGCACCCCACTATGATGCGTGCCAAGTCATATTTGATTTTGAGGTAATTTTTAAAATGAAAAATCCCTCTATACCCCCTCTGACGACCCGACAATGATTTCTGGTGACAAATTATTGATATTGAGATGGAAATGGATATTCTGTACCCCACCATGATGCGTGCCAAGTCATATTTGATTTTTGAAGTCATTTTGAAAATGAAAAATCCCTCTATACCCCTCTAACGACCCGACAATGATTTCTGTTGACGAATTATTGTTATTCAGATGGAAATGAATATTCTGCACCCCACCATGTTGCGTGCCAAGTCATATTAGATTTTTGAAGAAATATTGAAAATGAGAAATCCCTCTATACCCCCTCCAACGACCCGTCAATGATTTCTGTTGACGAATTATTGTTATTCAGATGAAAATGGATATTCTGCACCCCACTATGATGCGTGCCAAGTCATATTTGATTTTGAGGTAATTTTTAAAATGAAAAATCCCTCTATACCCCCTCTGACGACCCGACAATGATTTCTGGTGACAAATTATTGGTATTGAGATGGAAATGGATATTCTGTACCCCACCATGATGCGTGCTAAGTCATATTTAATTTTTGAAGTCATTTTGAAAATGAAAAATCCCTCCATACCCCCTCTAACGACCCGACAATGAGTTCTGTTCACGAATTATTGTTATTCAGATGATAATGGATATTCTGCACCCCACCATGATGCGTGCCAAGTCATATTGGATATTTGAAGAAATATTGAAAATGAAATATCCCTCTATACCCCCTCTAACGACCCGACAGTGATTTCTGTTGACGAATTATTGTTATTCAGATGGTAATAAATATTCTGCACTCCACCATGATGCGTGCCAAGTCAAATTGGATTTTTGAAGAAATATTGAAAATGAAAAATCTCTCTATACCCCCTCTAACGACCCGACAATGATTTCTGTTGACGAATTATTGTTATCCAGATGAAATTGAATATTCTGCACCCCACCATGTTGCGTGCCAAGTCATATTTGATTTTGAGGTAATTTTGAAAATGAGAAATCCCTCTATACCCCCTCTAACGACCCGACAATGATTTCTGTCGACGAATTATTGTTATTCAGATGGAAATAGATATTCTGCACCCCACCATGATGCGTGCCAAGTCATATTAGATTTTTGAAGAAATATTGAAAATGAGAAATCCCTCTTTACCCCCTCTGACGACCCGACAATGATTTCTGTTGACGAATAATTTTTATTCAGATGGACATGGATACTCTGCACCCCACCATGATGCGTGCCAAGTCATATTAGATTTTTGAAGAAATATTGAAAATGAAAAATCCCTCTATTCCCCCTCTAACGACCCGACAATGATTTCTGTTGACAAATTATTGTTATTCAGATGGAAATGGATATTCAGCACCCCACCATGTTGCGTGCCAAGTCATATTTGATTTTGAGGTAATTTTGAAAATGAAAAATACCTCTATACCCCCTCTAACGACCCGACAATGAGTTCTGTTCACGAATTATTGTTATTCAGATGATAATGGATATTCTGCACCCCACCATGATGCGTGCCAAGTCATATTGGATATTTGATGAAATATTGAAAATGAAAAATCCCTCTATACCCCCTCTAACGACCCGACAATGATTTCTGTTGACGAATTAATGTTATCCAGATGAAAATGAATATTCTGCACCCCACCATGTTGCGTGCCAAGTCATATTTGATTTTGAGGTAATTTTGAAAATGAGAAATCCCTCTATACCCCCTCTAACGACCCGACAATGATTTCTGTCGACGAATTATTGTTATTAAGATGGAAATAGATATTCTGCACCCCACCATGATGCGTGCCAAGTCATATTAGATTTTTGAAGAAATATTGAAAATGAGAAATCCCTCTTTACCCCCTCTGACGACCCGACAATGATTTCTGTTGACGAATTATTGTTATTCAGATGGACATGGATACTTTGCACCCCACCACGATGCGTGCCAAGTCATATTAGATTTTTGAAGAAATATTGAAAATGAGAAATCCCTCTTTACCCCCTCTGACGACCCGACAATGATTTCTGTTGACGAATAATTTTTATTCAGATGGACATGGATACTCTGCACCCCACCATGATGCGTGCCAAGTCATATTAGATTTTTGAAGAAATATTGAAAATGAAAAATCCCTCTATTCCCCCTCTAACGACCCGACAATGATTTCTGTTGACAAATTATTGTTATTCAGATGGAAATGAATATTCTGCACCCCACCATGTTGCGTGCCAAGTCATATTTGATTTTGAGGTAATTTTGAAAATGAAAAATCCCTCTATACCCCCTCTAACGACCCGACAATGAGTTCTGTTCACGAATTATTGTTATTCAGATGATAATGGATATTCTGCACCCCACCATGATGCGTGCCAAGTCATATTGGATATTTGAAGAAATATTGAAAATGAAAAATCCCTCTATACCCCCTCTAACGAACCGACAATGATTTCTGTTGACGAATTATTGTTATTCAGATGGAAATAAATATTCTGTACCCCACCATGTTGCGTGCCAAGTCATATTTGATTTTGAGGTAATTTTGAAAATGAGAAATCCCTCTATACCCCTTCTAACGACCCGACAATGATTTCTGTCGACGAATTATTGTTATTCAGATGGAAATAGATATTCTGCACCCCACCATGATGCGTGCCAAGTCATATTAGATTTTTGAAGAAATATTGAAAATGAGAAATCCCTCTATACCCCCTCTGACGACCCGACAATGATTTCTGTTGACGAATTATTGTTATTCAGATGGACATGGATACTTTGCACCCCACCACGATGCGTGCCAAGTCATATTAGATTTTTGAAGAAATATTGAAAATGAAAAATCCCTCTATACCCCCTCTAACGACCCGACAATGATTTCTGTTGACAAATTATTGTTATTCAGATGGCAATGGATATTCTGCACCCCACCATGATGCGTGCCAAGTCATAATGGATTTTTTAAGAAATATTGAAAATGAAAAATCACTCTATACCCCCTCTGACGACCCGACAATGATTTCTGTTGACAAATTATCGTTATTCAGATGGAAATGAATATTCTGCACCCCACCATGTTGCGTGCCAAGTCATATTTGATTTTGAGGTAATTTTGAAAATGAAAAATCCCTCTATACCCTCTCTAACGACCCGACAATGATTTCTGTCGACGAATTATTGTTATTTAGATGGAAATGGATATTCTGCACCCCACCATAAGGCGTGCCAAGTCATATTTGATTTTGAGGTAATTTTGAAAATGAAAAATCCCTCTATACCCCCTCTGACGACCCGACAATGATTTCTGGTGACAAATTATTGATATAGAGATGGAAATGGATATTCTGTACCCCACCATGATGCGTGCCAAGTCATATTTGATTTTTGAAGTCATTTTGAAAATGAAAAATCCCTCTATACCCCTCTAACGACCCGACAATGAGTTCTGTTGACGAATTATTGTTATTCAGATGGAAATAAATATTCTGCACCTCACCATGATGCGTGCCAAGTCATATTTGATTTTTGAAGTCATTTTGAAAATGAAAAATCCCTTTATACCCCCTCTAACGACCCGACAATGATTTCTGTTGACGAATTATTGTTATTCAGATGGAAATGAATATTCTGCACCTCACCATGATGCGTGCCAAGTCATATTTGATTTTTGAAGTCATTTTGAAAATGAAAAATCCCTTTATACCCCCTCTAACGACCCGTCAATGATTTCTGTTGACAAATTATTGTTATTTAGATGGAAATGGATATTCTGCACCCCACCATGATGCGTGCCAAGTCATATTTGATTTTGAGGTAATTTTGAAAATGAAAAATCCCTCTATACCCCCTCTGACGACCCGACAATGATTTCTGGTGACAAATTATTGATATTGAGATAGAAATGGATATTCTGTACCCCACCATGATGCGTGCCAAGTCATATTTGATTTTTGAAGTCATTTTGAAAATGAAAAATCCCTCTATACCCCTCTAACGACCCGACAATGATTTCTGGTGACAAATTATTGATATTGAGATGGAAATGGATATTCTGCACCCCACCATGATGCGTGCCAAGTCATATTTGATTTTGAGGTAATTTTGAAAATGAAAAATCCCTCTATACCCCCTCTGACGACCCGACAATGATTTCTGGTGACAAATTATTGATATTGAGATGGAAATGGATATTCTGTACCCCACCATGATGCGTGCCAAGTCATATTTGATTTTTGAAGTCATTTTGAAAATGAAAAATCCCTCTATACCCCTCTAACGACCCGACAATGATTTCTGTTGACAAATTATTGATATTGAGATGGAAATGGATATTCTGTACCCCACCATGATGCGTGCCAAGTCATATTTGATTTTTGAAGTCATTTTGAAAATGAAAAATCCCTCCATACCCCCTCTAACGACCCGACAATGAGTTCTGTTCACGAATTATTGTTATTCAGATGATAATGGATATTCTGCACCCCACCATGATGCGTGCCAAGTCATATTGGATATTTGAAGAAATATTGAAAATGAAAAATCCCTCTATACCCCCTCTAACGACCCGACAATGATTTCTGTTGACGAATTATTGTTATTCAGATGGAAATAAATATTCTGCACCCCACCATGATGCGTGCCAAGTCATATTAGATTTTTGAAGAAATATTGAAAATGAGAAATCCCTCTATACCCCCTCTGACGACCCGACAATGATTTCTGTTGACGAATTATTGTTATTCAGATGGACATGGATACTTTGCACCCCACCACGATGCGTGCCAAGTCATACTAGATTTTTGAAGAAATATTGAAAATGAAAAATCCCTCTATACCCCCTCTAACGACCCGACAATGATTTCTGTTGACAAATTATTGTTATTCAGATGGAAATGAATATTCTGCACCCCACCATGTTGCGTGCCAAGTCATATTTGATTTTGAGGTAATTTTGAAAATGAAAAATCCCTCTATACCCTCTCTAACGACCCGACAATGATTTCTGTCGACGAATTATTGTTATTTAGATGAAAATGGATATTCTGCACCCCACCATAATGCGTGCCAAGTCATATTTGATTTTGAGGTAATTATGAAAATGAAATATCCCTCTATACCCCCTCTGACGACCCGACAATGATTTCTGTTAACAAATTATTGTTATTCAGATGGCAATGGATATTCTGCACCCCACCATGATGCGTGCCAAGTCATATTAGATTTTTGAAGAAATTTTGAAAATGAAAAATCCCTCTATACCCCCTCCAACGACCCGTCAATGATTTCTGTTGACGAATTATTGTTATTCAGATGGAAATGGATATTCTGCACTCCACTATGATGCGTGCCAAGTCATATTTGATTTTGAGGTAATTTTGAAAATGAAAAATCCCTCTATACCCCCTCTGACGACCCGACAATGATTTCTGGTGACAAATTATTGATATAGAGATGGAAATGGATATTCTGTACCCCACCATGATGCGTGCCAAGTCATATTTGATTTTTGAAGTCATTTTGAAAATGAAAAACCCCTCTATACCCCTCTAACGACCCGACAATGAGTTCTGTTGACGAATTATTGTTATTCAGATGGAAATAAATATTCTGCACCTCACCATGATGCGTGCCAAGTCATATTTGATTTTTGAAGTCATTTTGAAAATGAAAAATCCCTTTATACCCCCTCTAACGACCCGACAATGATTTCTGTTGACGAATTATTGTTATTCAGATGGAAATGAATATTCTGCACCTCACCATGATGCGTGCCAAGTCATATTTGATTTTTGAAGTCATTTTGAAAATGAAAAATCCCTTTATACCCCCTCTAACGACCCGTCAATGATTTCTGTTGACAAATTATTGTTATTTAGATGGAAATGGATATTCTGCACCCCACCATGATGCGTGCCAAGTCATATTTGATTTTGAGGTAATTTTGAAAATGAAAAATCCCTCTATACCCCCTCTGACGACCCGACAATGATTTCTGGTGACAAATTATTGATATTGAGATAGAAATGGATATTCTGTACCCCATCATGATGCGTGCCAAGTCATATTTGATTTTTGAAGTCATTTAGAAAATGAAAAATCCCTCTATACCCCTCTAACGACCCGACAATGATTTCTGGTGACAAATTATTGATATTGAGATGGAAATGGATATTCTGCACCCCACCATGATGCGTGCCAAGTCATATTTGAATTTGAGGTAATTTTGAAAATGAAAAATCCCTCTATACCCCCTCTGACGACCCGACAATGATTTCTGGTGACAAATTATTGATATTGAGATGGAAATGGATATTCTGCACCCCACCATGATGCGTGCCAAGTCATATTTGATTTTGAGGTAATTTTGAAAATGAAAAATCCCTCTATACCCCCTCTGACGACCCGACAATGATTTCTGTCGACGAATTATTGTTATTCAGATGGAAATGGATATTCTGCACCCCACCATGATGCGTGCCAAGTCATATTGGATTTTTGAAAAAATATTGAAAATGAAAAATCCCTCTATACCCCCTCTAACGACCCGGCAATGATTTCTGTTGACGAATTTTTGTTAACCAGATGGAAATGAATATTCTGCACCCCACCATGTTGCGTGCCAAGTCATATTTGATTTTGAGGTAATTTTAAAAATGAGAAATTCCTCTATACCCCCTCTAATGACCAGTCAATGATTTCTGTTGACGAATTATTGTTATTCAGATGGAAATGGATATTCTGCACACCACTATGATGCGTGCCAAGTCATATTTGATTTTGAGGTAATTTTGAAAATGAGAAATCCCTCTATACCCCCTCTAATGACCCGACAATGATTTCTGTCGACGAATTATTGTTATTCAGATAGAAATAGATATTCTGCACCCCACTATGATGCGTGCCAAGTCATATTTGATTTTTGAAGTCATTTTGAAAATGAAAAATCCCTCTATACCCCCTCTGACGACCCGACAATGATTTCTGGTGACAAATTATTGATATTGAGATGGAAATGGATATTCTGTACTCTACCATGATGCGTGCCAAGTCATATTTGATTTTTGAAGTCATTTTGAAAATGAAAAATCCCTCTATACCCCTCTAACGACCCGACAATGATTTCTGTTGACAAATTATTGATATTGAGATGGAAATGGATATTCTGTACCCCACCATGATGCGTGCCAAGTCATATTTGATTTTTGAAGTCATTTTGAAAATGAAAAATCCCTCCATACCCCCTCTAACGATCCGACAATGAGTTCTGTTCACGAATTATTGTTATTCAGATGATAATGGATATTCTGCACCCCACCATGATGCGTGCCAAGTCATATTGGATATTTGAAGAAATATTGAAAATGAAAAATCCCTCTATACCCCCTCTAACGACCCGACAATGATTTCTGTTGACGAATTATTGTTATTCAGATGGAAATAAATATTCTGCACTCCACCATGATGCGTGCCAAGTCAAATTGGATTTTTGAAGAAATATTGAAAATGAAAAATCTCTCTATACCCCCTCTAACGACCCGACAATGATTTCTGTTGACGAATTATTGTTATCCAGATGAAAATGAATATTCTGCACCCCACCATGTTGCGTGCCAAGTCATATTTGATTTTGAGGTAATTTTGAAAATGAGAAATCCCTCTATACCCTCTCTAACGACCCGACAATGATTTCTGTCGACGAATTATTGTTATTCAGATGGAAATAGATATTCTGCACCCCACCATGATGCGTGCCAAGTCATATTAGATTTTTGAAGAAATATTGAAAATGAGAAATCCCTCTTTACCCCCTCTGACGACCCGACAATGATTTCTGTTGACGAATAATTTTTATTCAGATGGACATGGATACTCTTCACCCCACCATGATGCGTGCCAAGTCATATTAGATTTTTGAAGAAATATTGAAAATGAAAAATCCCTCTATTCCCCCTCTAACGACCCGACAATGATTTCTGTTGACAAATTATTGTCATTCAGATGGAAATGGATATTCTGCACCCCACCATGTTACGTGCCAAGTCATATTTGATTTTGAGGTAATTTTGAAAATGAAAAATCCCTCTATACCCCCTCTAACGACCCGACAATGAGTTCTGTTCACGAATTATTGTTATTCAGATGATAATGGATATTCTGCACCCCACCATGATGCGTGCCAAGTCATATTGGATATTTGAAGAAATATTGAAAATGAAAAATCCCTCTATACCCCCTCTAACGACCCGACAATGATTTCTGTTGACGAATTATTGTTATCCAGATGAAAATGAATATTCTGCACCCCACCATGTTGCGTGCCAAGTCATATTTGATTTTGAGGTAATTTTGAAAATGAGAAATCCCTCTATACCCCCTCTAACGACCCGACAATGATTTCTGTCGACGAATTATTGTTATTAAGATGGAAATAGATATTCTGCACCCCACCATGATGCGTGCCAAGTCATATTAGATTTTTGAAGAAATATTGAAAATGAGAAATCCCTCTTTACCCCCTCTGACGACCCGACAATGATTTCTGTTGACGAATAATTTTTATTCAGATGGACATGGATACTCTGCACCCCACCATGATGCGTGCCAAGTCATATTAGATTTTTGAAGAAATATTGAAAATGAAAAATCCCTCTATTCCCCCTCTAACGACCCGACAATGATTTCTGTTGACAAATTATTGTTTTTCAGATGGAAATGGATATTCTGCACCCCACCATGTTGCGTGCCAAGTCATATTTGATTTTGAGGTAATTTTGAAAATTAAAAATCCCTCTATATCCCCTCTAACGACCCGACAATGAGTTCTGTTCACGAATTATTGTTATTCAGATGATAATGGATATTCTGCACCCCACCATGATGCGTGCCAAGTCATATTGGATATTTGAAGAAATATTGAAAATGAAAAATCCCTCTATACCCCCTCTAACGACCCGACAATGATTTCTGTTGACGAATTATTGTTATTCAGATGGAAATAAATATTCTGCACCCCACCATGTTGAGTGCCAAGTCATATTTGATTTTGAGGTAATTTTGAAAATGAGAAATCCCTCTATACCCCTTCTAACGACCCGACAATGATTTCTGTCGACGAATTATTGTTATTCAGATGGAAAGAGATATTCTGCACCCCACCATGATGCGTGCCAAGTCATATTAGATTTTTGAAGAAATATTGAAAATGAGAAATCCCTCTATACCCCCTCTGACGACCCGACAATGATTTCTGTTGACGAATTATTGTTATTCAGATGGACATGGATACTTTGCACCCCACCACGATGCGTGCCAAGTCATATTAGATTTTTGAAGAAATATTGAAAATGAAAAATCCCTCTATACCCCCTCTAACGACCCGACAATGATTTCTGTTGACAAATTATTGTTATTCAGATGGCAATGGATATTCTGCACCCCACCATGATGCGTGCCAAGTCATAATGGATTTTTGAAGAAATATTGAAGATGAAAAATCCCTCTATACCCCCTCTAACGACCCGACAATGATTTCTGTTGACGAATTATTGTTATTCAGATGGAAATGAATATTCTGCACCCCACCATAATGCGTGCCAAGTCATATTTGATTTTGAGGTAATTTTGAAAATGAAATATTCCTCTATACCCCCTCTGACGACCCGACAATGATTTCTGTTAACGAATTATTGTTATTGAGATGGAAATGGATATTCTGTACCCCACTATGATGCGTGCCAAGTCATATTTGATTTTTGAAGTCATTTTGAAAATGAAAAATCCTTCTATACCCCTCTAACGACCCGACAATGATTTCTGTCGACGAATTATTGTTATTCAGATGGAAATAGATATTCTGCACCCCACCATGATGCGTGCAAAGTCATATTTGATTTTGAGGTGATTTTGAAAATGAAAAATCCCTCTATACCCCCTCTAACGACCCGACAGTGATTTCTGTTGACAAATTATTGTTATTCAGATGGCAATGGATATTCTGCACCCCACCATGATGCGTGCCAAGTCATATTAGATTTTTGAAGAAATTTTGAAAATGAAAAATCCCTCTATACCCCCTCCAACGACCCGTCAATGATTTCTGTTGACGAATTATTGTTATTCAGATGGATATGGATATTCTGCACTCCACTATGATGCGTGCCAAGTCATATTTGATTTTGAGGTTATTTTGAAAATGAAAAATCCCTCTATACCCCCTCTGACGACCCGACAATGATTTCTGGTGACAAATTATTGATATTGAGATGGAAATGGATATTCTGTACCCCACCATGATGCGTGCCAAGTCATATTTGATTTTTGAAGTCATTTTGAAAATGAAAAATCCCTCTATACCCCTCTAACGACCCGACAATGAGTTCTGTTGACGAATTATTGTTATTCAGATGGAAATAAATATTCTGCACCTCAATATGATGCGTGCCAAGTCATATTTGATTTTTGAAGTCATTTTGAAAATGAAAAATCTTTTTATACCCCCTCTAACGACCCGACAATGATTTCTGTTGACGAATCAATGTTATTCAGAAGGAAATGAATATTCTGCACCTCACCATGATGCGTGCCAAGTCATATTTGATTTTTTAAGTCATTTTGAAAATGAAAAATCCCTTTATACCCCCTCTAACGACCCGACAATGATTTCTGTTGACGAATTATTGTTATTCAGATGGAAATGAATATTCTGCACCCCACCATGTTGCGTGCCAAGTCATATTAGATTTTTGAAGAAATATTGAAAATGAGAAATCCCTCTATACCCCCTCCAACGACCCGTCAATGATTTCTGTTGACGACTTATTGTTATTCAGATGAAAATGGATATTCTGCACTCCACTATGATGCGTGCCAAGTCATATTTGATTTTGAGGTAATTTTGAAAATGAAAAATCCCTCTATACCCCCTCTGACGACCCGACAATGATTTCTGGTGACAAATTATTGATATTGAGATGGAAATGGATATTCTGTACCCCACCATGATGCGTGCCAAGTCATATTTGATTTTTGAAGTCATTTTGAAAATGAAAAATCCCTCTATACCCCCTCTGACGACCCGACGATGATTTCTGGTGACAAATTATCGATATTGAGATGGAAATGGATATTCTGTACCCCACCATGATGCGTGCCAAGTCATATTTGATTTTTAGGTAATTTTGAAAATGAAAAATCCCTCTATACCCCCTCTGACGACCCGACAATGATTTCTGGTGACAAATTATTGATATTGAGATGGAAATGGATATTCTGTACCCCACCATGATGCGTGCCAAGTCATATTTGAATTTTGAAGTCATTTTGAAAATGAAAAATCCCTCTATACCCCTCTAACGACCCGACAATGAGTTCTGTTGACGAATTATCGTTATTCAGATGTAAATAAATATTCTGCACCTCACCATGATGCGTGCCAAGTCATATTTGATTTTTGAAGTCATTTTGAAAATGAAAAATCCCTTTATACCCCCTCTAACGTCCCGACAATGATTTCTGTTGACGAATTATTGTTATTCAGATGGAAATGAATATTCATGATGCGTGCCAAGTCATATTTGATTTTTGAAGTCATTTTGAAAATGAAAAATCCCCCCTCTAACGACCCGACAATGATTTCTGTTGACGAATTATTGTTATTCAGATGGAAATGAATATTCTGCACCCCACCATGTTGCGTGCCAAGTCATATTAGATTTTTGAAGAAATATTGAAAATGAGAAATCCCTCTATACCCCCTCCAACGACCCGTCAATGATTTCTGTTGACGAATCATTGTTATTTAGATGGAAATGGATATTCTGCACCCCACCATGATGCGTGCCAAGTCATATTTGATTTTGAGGTAATTTTGAAGATGAAAAATCCCTCTATACCCCCTCTGACGACCCGACAATGATTTCTGGTGACAAATTATTGATATTGAGATGGAAATGGATATTCTGTACCCCACCATGATGCGTGCCAAGTCATATTTGATTTTTAGGTAATTTTGAAAATGAAAAATCCCTCTATACCCCCTCTGACGACCCGACAATGATTTCTGGTGACAAATTATTGATATTGAGATAGAAATGGATATTCTGTACCCCACCATGATGCGTGCCAAGTCATATTTGATTTTTGAAGTCATTTTGAAAATGAAAAATCCCTCTATACCCCTCTAACGACCCGACAATGAGTTCTGTTGACGAATTATTGTTATTCAGATGGAAATAAATATTCTGCACCTCACCATGATGCGTGCCAAGTCATATTTGATTTTGAGGTAATTTTGAAAATGAAAAATCCCTCTATACCCCCTCTAACGACCCGACAATGATTTCTGTTGACGAATTATTGTTATTCAGATGGAAATGGATATTCTGCACCCCACTATGATGCGTGCCAAGTCATATTTGATTTTGAGGTAATTTTGAAAATGTAAAATCCCTCTATACCCCCTCTAACGACCCTACAATGAGTTCTGTTGACGAATTATTGTTATTCAGATGATAATGGATATTCTGCACCCCACCATGATGCGTGCCAAGTCATATTGGATTTTTGAAGAAATATTGAAAATGAAAAATCCCTCTATACCCCCTCTAACGACCCGACAATGATTTCTGTCGACGAATTATTGTTATTTAGATGGAAATGGATATTCTGCACCCCACCATGATGTGTGCCAAGTCATATTTGATTTTGAGGTAATTTTGAAAATGAAAAATCCCTCTATACCCCCTCTGACGACCCGACAATGATTTCTGTCGACGAATTATTGTTATTCAGATGGAAATAAATATTCTGCACCCCACCATGATGTGTGCCAAGTCATATTTGATTTTGAGGTAATTTTGAAAATGAAAAATCCCTCTATACCCCCTCTGACGACCCGACAATGATTTCTGTTAACAAATTATTGTTTTTGAGATGGAAATGGATATTATGTACCCCACTATGATGCGTTCCAAGTCATATTTGATTTTTGAAGAAATATTGAAAATGAGAAATCCCTCTATACCCCCTCCAACGACCCGTCAATGATTTCTTTTGACGAATTATTGTTATTTAGATGGAAATGGATATTCTGCACCCCATCATGATGCGTGCCAAGTCATATTTGATTTTGAGGTAATTTTGAAAATGAAAAATCCCTCTATATCCCCTCTGACGACCCGACAATGATTTCTGTCGACGAATTATTGTTATTCAGATGGAAATGGATATTCTGCACCCTACCATGATGCGTGCCAAGTCAAATTGGATTTTTGAAGCAATATTGAAAATGAATAATCTTTCTTTACCCCCTCTAACGACCCGACAATGATTTCTGTTGACGAATTATTGTTATCCAGATGGAAATGAATATTCTGCACCCCACTATGATGCGTGCCAAGTCATATTTGATTTTTGAAGTCATTTTGAAAATTAAAAATCCCTCTATACCCCCTCTAACGACCCGACAATGATTTCTGTCGAAGAATTATTGTTATTCAGATGGAAATAAATATTCTGCACCCCACCATGATGTGTGCCAAGTCATATTTGATTTTGAGGTAATTTTGAAAATGAAAAATCCCTCTATATCCCCTCTGACGACCCGACAATGATTTCTGTTAACAAATTATTGTTTTTGAGATGGAAATGGATATTATGTACCCCACTATGATGCGTTCCAAGTCATATTTGATTTTTGAAGAAATATTGAAAATGAGAAATCCCTCTATACCCCCTCCAACGACCCGTCAATGATTTCTTTTGACGAATTATTGTTATTTAGATGGAAATGGATATTCTGCACCTCATCATGATGCGTGCCAAGTCATATTTGATTTTGAGGTAATTTTGAAAATGAAAAATTCCTCTATACCCCCTCTGACGACCCGACAATGATTTCTGTCGACGAATTATTGTTATTCAGATGGAAATGGATATTCTGCACCCTACCATGATGCGTGCCAAGTCAAATTGGATTTTTGAAGAAATATTGAAAATGAAAAATCTCTCTTTACCCCCTCTAACGTCCCGACAATGATTTCTGTCGACGAATTATTGCTATTCAGATAGAAATAGATATTCTGCACCCCACCATGATGCGTGCCAAGTCATATTAGATTTTTGAAGAAATATTGAAAATGAGAAATCCCTCTTTACCCCCTCTGACGACCCGACAATGATTTCTGTTGACGAATTATTGTTATTCAGATGGACATGGATACTTTGCACCCCATCATGATGCGTGACAAGTCATATTAGATTTTTGAAGAAATATTGAAAATGAAAAATCCCTCTATTCCCCCTCTAACGACCCGACAATGATTTCTGTTGACAAATTATTGTTATTCAGATGGAAATAGATATTCTGCACCCCACCATGATGCGTGCCAAGTCATATTAGATTTTTGAAGAAATTTTGAAAATGAAAAATCACTCTATACCCCCTCCAACTACCCGTCAATGATTTCTGTTGACGACTTATTGTTATTCAGATGGAAATGGATATTCTGCACTCCACTATGATGCGTGCCAAGTCATATTTGATTTTGAGGTAATTTTGAAAATGAAAAATCCCTCTATACCCCCTCTGACGACCCGACAATGATTTCTGGTGACAAATTATTGATATTGAGATGGAAATGGATATTCTGTACCCCACCATGATGCGTGCCAAGTCATAATTGATTTTTGAAGTCATTTTGAAAATGAAAAATCCCTCTATACCCCCTCTGACGACCCGACAATGATTTCTGTCGACGAATTATTGTTATTCAGATGGAAATGGATATTCTTATTCTGCACCCCACCATGATGCGTGCCAAGTCAAATTGGATTTTTGAAGAAATATTGAAAATGAAAAATATCTCTATACCCCCTCCAACGACCCGACAATGATTTCTGTTGACGAATTATTGTTATCCAGATGGAAATGAATATTCTGCACCCCACCATGTTGCGTGCCAAGTCATATTTGATTTTGAGGTAATTTTGAAAATGAGAAATCCCTCTATACCCCCTCTAACGACCCGACAATGATTTCGGTCGACAAATTATTGTTATTCAGATAGAAATAGATATTCTGCACCCCACTATGATGCGTGCCAAGTCATATTAAATTTTTGAAGAAATATTGAAAATGAGAAATCCCTCTTTAACCCCTCTGACGACCCGACAATGATTTGTGTTGACGAATTATTGTTATTCAGATGGACATGGATACTTTGCACCCCACCATGATGCGTGCCAAGTCATATTCGATTTTTGAAGAAATATTGAAAATGAAAAATCCCTCTATTGCACCTCTAACGACCCGACAATGATTTCTGTTGACAAATTATTGCTATTCAGATGGAAATGGATATTCTACACCCCACCATGTTGCGTGCCAAGTCATATTTGATTTTGAGGTAATTTTGAAAATGAAAAATCCCTCTATACCCCCTCTAACGACCCGACAATGATATCGGTTGACAAATTATTGTTATTCAAATGGCAATGGATATTCTGCACACCACTATGATGCGTGCCAAGTCATATTTGATTTTGGGGTAATTTTGAAAATGAAAAATCCCTCTATATCCCCTCTAACGACCCGACAATGATTTCTGTTGACGAATTATTGTTATTCAGATGGAAATGAATATTCTGCACCCCACCATGTTGCGTGCCAAGTCATATTTGATTTTGAGGTAATTTTGAAAATGAAAAATCCCTCTATACCCCCTCTAACGATCCGACAATGATTTCTTTCGACGAATTATTGTTATTCAGATAGAAATAGATATTCTGCACCCCACCATGATGCGTGCCAAGTCATATTAGATTTTTGAAGAAATATTGAAAATGAGAAATCCCTCTATACCCCCTCCAACGAAACGTCAACGATTTCTGTTGACGAATTATTGTTATTTAGATGGAAACGGATATTCTGCACCCCACCATGATGCGTGCCAAGTCATATTTGATTTTGAGGTACTTTTGATAATGAAAAATCCCTCTATACCCCCTCTAACGACCCGACAATGATTTCTGTCGACGAATTATTGTTATTCAGATGGAAATAGATATTCTGCACCCCACTATGATACGTGCCAAGTCATATTAGATTTTTGAAGAAATATTGAAAATGAGAAATCCCTCTTTACCCCCTCTGACGACCCGACAATGATTTCTGTTGACGAATTATTGTTATTCAGATGGACATGGATACTTTGCACCCCATCATGATGCGTGACAAGTCATATTAGATTTTTGAAGAAATATTGAAAATGAAAAATCCCTCTATTCCCCCTCTAACGACCCGACAATAATTTCTGTTGACAAATTATTGTTATTCAGATGGAAATAGATATTCTGCACCCCACCATGTTGCGTGCCAAGTCATATTTGATTTTGAGGTAATTTTGAAAATGAAAAATCCCTCTATACCCCCTCTAACGACCCGACTTTGATTTCTGTTGACAAATTATTGTTATTCAAATGGCAATGGATATTCTGCACCCCACCATGATGCGTGCCAAGTCATATTAGATTTTTGAAGAAATTTTGAAAATGAGAAATCTCTCTATACCCCCTCCAACTACCCGTCAATGATTTCTGTTGACGACTTATTGTTATTCAGATGGAAATGGATATTCTGCACTCCACTATGATGCGTGCCAAGTCATATTTGATTTTGAGGTAATTTTGAAAATGAAAAATCCTTCTATACCCCCTCTGACGACCCGACAATGATTTCTGTCGACGAATTATTGTTATTCAGATGGAAATGGATATTCTTATTCTGCACCCCACCATGATGCGTGCCAAGTCAAATTGGATTTTTGAAGAAATATTGAAAATGAAAAATATCTCTATACCCCCTCCAACGACCCGACAATGATTTCTGTTGACGAATTATTGTTATCCAGATGGAAATGAATATTCTGCACCCCACCATGTTGCGTGCCAAGTCATATTTGATTTTGAGGTAATTTTGAAAATGAGAAATCCCTCTATACCCCCTCTAACGACCCGACAATGATTTCTGTCGACAAATTATTGTTATTCAGATGGAAATAGATATTCTGCACCCCACTATGATGCGTGCCAAGTCATATTAAATTTTTGAAGAAATATTGAAAATGAGAAATCCCTCTTTAACCCCTCTGACGACCCGAAAATGATTTGTGTTGACGAATTATTGTTATTCAGATGGACATGGATACTTTGCACCCCACCATGATGCGTGCCAAGTCATATTCGATTTTTGAAGAAATATTGAAAATGAAAAATCCTTCTATACCCCTCTAACGACCCGACAATGATTTTTGTCGACGAATTATTGTTATTCAGATAGAAATAGATATTCTGCACCCCACCATGATGCGTGCCAAGTCATATTAGATTTTTGAAGAAATATTGAAAATGAGAAATCCCTCTATACCCCCTCCAACGAAACGTCAACGATTTCTGTTGACGAATTATTGTTATTTAGATGGAAACGGATATTCTGCACCCCACCATGATGCGTGCCAAGTCATATTTGATTTTGAGGTACTTTTGATAATGAAAAATCCCTCTATACCCCCTCTAACGACCCGACAATGATTTCTGTCGACGAATTATTGTTATTCAGATGGAAATAGATATTCTGCACCCCACTATGATACGTGCCAAGTCATATTAGATTTTTGAAGAAATATTGAAAATGAGAAATCCCTCTTTACCCCCTCTAACGACCCGACAATGATTTCTGTCGACAAATTATTGTTATTCAGATGGAAATAGATATTCTGCACCCCACTATGATGCGTGCCAAGTCATATTAAATTTTTGAAGAAATATTGAAAATGAGAAATCCCTCTTTAACCCCTCTGACGACCCGACAATGATTTCTGTCGACGAATTATTGTTATTCAGATGGAAATGGATATTCTTATTCTGCACCCCACCATGATGCGTGCCAAGTCAAATTGGATTTTTGAAGAAATATTGAAAATGAAAAATATCTCTATACCCCCTCCAACGACCCGACAATGATTTCTGTTGACGAATTATTGTTATCCAGATGGAAATGAATATTCTGCACCCCACCATGTTGCGTGCCAAGTCATATTTGATTTTGAGGTAATTTTGAAAATGAGAAATCCCTCTATACCCCCTCTAACGACCCGACAATGATTTCTGTCGACAAATTATTGTTATTCAGATGGAAATAGATATTCTGCACCCCACTATGATGCGTGCCAAGTCATATTAAATTTTTGAAGAAATATTGAAAATGAGAAATCCCTCTTTAACCCCTCTGACGACCCGACAATGATTTCTGTTGACGAATTATTGTTATTCAGATGGACATGGATACTTTGCACCCCACCATGATGCGTGCCAAGTCATATTAGATTTTTGAAGAAATATTGAAAATGAAAAATCCCTCTATTCCACCTCTAACGACCCGACAATGATTTCTGTTGACAAATTATTGTTATTCAAATGGCAATGGATATTCTGCACCCCACTATGATGCGTGCCAAGTCATATTTGATTTTGAGGTAATTTTGAAAATGAAAAATCCCTCTATATCCCCTCTAACGACCCGACAATGATTTCTGTTGACGACTTATTGTTATTCAGATGGAAATGAATATTCTGCACCCCACCATGTTGCGTGCCAAGTCATATTTGATTTTGAGGTAATTTTGAAAATGAAAAATCCCTCTATACCCCCTCTAACGACCCGACAATGATATCGGTTGACAAATTATTGTTATTCAAATGGCAATGGATATTCTGCACCCCACTATGATGCGTGCCAAGTCATATTTGATTTTGAGGTAATTTTGAAAATGAAAAATCCCTCTATATCCCCTCTAACGACCCGACAATGATTTCTGTTAACGAATTATTGTTATTCAGATGGAAATGAATATTCTGCACCCCACCATGTTGCGTGCCAAGTCATATTTGATTTTGAGGTAATTTTGAAAATGAAAAATCCCTCTATACCCCCTCTAACGATCCGACAATGATTTCTTTCGACGAATTATTGTTATTCAGATAGAAATAGATATTCTGCACCCCACCATGATGCGTGCCAAGTCATATTAGATTTTTGAAGAAATATTGAAAATGAGAAATCCCTCTATACCCCCTCCAACGACCCGTCAATGATTTCTGTTGACGAATTATTGTTATTTAGATGGAAACGGATATTCTGCACCCCACCATGATGCGTGCCAAGTCATATTAAATTTTTGAAGAAATATTGAAAATGAAAAATCCCTCTATTCCCCCTCTAACGACCCGACAATGATATTTGTTAACAAATTATAGTTATTGAAAGAAATATTGAAAATGAGAAATCCCTCTATACGCCCTCTAACGACCCGACAATGATTTCTGTTGACAAATTATTGTTATTCAGATGGAAATGGATATTCTGCACCCCACCATGATGCGTGCCAAGTCATATTAGATTTTTGAAGAAATTTTGAAAATGAAAAATCCCTCTATACCCCCTCCTACGACCCGTCAATGATTTCTGTTGACATATCATTGTTATCCAGATAGAAATTGATATTCTGCACCACACCATGATGCGTGCCAAGTCATATTTGATTTTGAGGTAATTTTGAAAATAAGAAATCCCTCTATACCCCCTCTAATGACCCGACAATGATTTCTGTCGACGAATTATTGTTATTCAGATAGAAATAGATATTCTGCACCCCACTATGATGCGTGCCAAGTCATATTTGATTTTGAGGTAATTTTGAAAATGAAAAATCCCTCTATACCCCCTCTGACGACACGACAATGATTTCTGTTGACAAATTATTGATATTGAGATGGAAATGGATATTCTGTACCCCACCATGATGCGTGCCAAGTCATATTTGATTTTTGAAGTCATTTTGAAAATGAAAAATCCCTCTATACCCCCTCTAACGACCCGACAATGAGTTCTGTTCACGAATTATTGTTATTCAGATGATAATGGATATTCTGCACCCCACCATGATGCGTGCCAAGTCATATTGGATATTTGAAGAAATATAGAAAATGAAAAATCCCTCTATACCCCCTCTAACGACCCGACAATGATTTCTGTTGACGAATTATTGTTATCCAGATGAAAATGAATATTCTGCACCCCACCATGTTGCGTGCCAAGTCATATTTGATTTTGAGGTAATTTTGAAAATGAGAAATCCCTCTATACCCCTTCTAACGACCCGACAATGATTTCAGTCGACGAATTATTGTTATTCAGATGGAAATAGATATTCTGCACCCCACCATGATGCGTGCCAATTCATATTAGATTTTTGAAGAAATATTGAAAATGAGAAATCCCTCTTTACCCCCTCTGACGACCCGACAATGATTTCTGTTGACGAATAATTGTTATTCAGATGGACATGGATACTCTGCACCCCACCATGATGCGTGCCAAGTCATATTAGATTTTTGAAGAAATTTTGAAAATGAAAAATTCCTCTATACCCCCTCCAACGACCCGTCAATGATTTCTGTTGACGAATTATTGTTATTCAGATGGAAATGGATATTCTGCACCCCACTATGATGCGTGCCAAGTCATATTTGATTTTGAGGTAATTTTTAAAATGAAAAATCCCTCTATACCCCCTCTGACGACCCGACAATGATTTCTGGTGACAAATTATTGATATTGAGATGGAAATGGATATTCTGTACCCCACCATGATGCGTGCCAAGTCATATTTCATTTTTGAAGTCATTTTGAAAATGAAAAATCCCTCTATACCCCTCTAACTACCCGACAATGAGTTCTGTTGACGAATTATTGTTATTCAGATGTAAATAAATATTCTGCACCTCACCATGATGCGTGCCAAGTCATATTTGATTTTTGAAGTCATTTTGAAAATGAAAAATCCCTTTATACCCCCTCTAACGACCCGACAATGATTTCTGTTGACGAATTATTGTTATTCAGATGGAAATGAATATTCTGCACCCCACCATGATGCGTGCCAAGTCATATTTGATTTTTGAAGTCATTTTGAAAATGAAAAATCCCCCCTCTAACGACCCGACAATGATTTCTGTTGACGAATTATTGTTATTCAGATGGAAATGAATATTCTGCACCCCACCATGTTGCGTGCCAAGTCATATTAGATTTTTGAAGAAATATTGAAAATGAGAAATCCCTCTATACCCCCTCCAACGACCCGTCAATGATTTCTGTTGACGAATCATTGTTATTTAGATGGAAATGGATATTCTGCACCCCACCATGATGCGTGCCAAGTCATATTTGATTTTGAGGTAATTTTGAAAATGAAAAATCCCTCTATACCCCCTCTGACGACCCGACAATGATTTCTGGTGACAAATTATTGATATTGAGATGGAAATGGATATTCTGTACCCCACCATGATGCGTGCCAAGTCATATTTGATTTTTAGGTAATTTTGAAAATGAAAAATCCCTCTATACCCCCTCTGACGACCCGACAATGATTTCTGGTGACAAATTATTGATATTGAGATGGAAATGGATATTCTGTACCCCACCATGATGCGTGCCAAGTCATATTTGATTTTTGAAGTCATTTTGAAAATGAAAAATCCCTCTATACCCCTCTAACGACCCGACAATGAGTTCTGTTGACGAATTATTGTTATTCAGATGGAAATAAATATTCTGCACCTCACCATGATGCGTGCCAAGTCATATTTGATTTTGAGGTAATTTTGAAAATGAAAAATCCCTCTATACCCCCTCTAACGACCCGACAATGATTTCTGTTGACGAATTATTGTTATTCAGATGGAAATGGATATTCTGCACCCCACTATGATGCGTGCCAAGTCATATTTGATTTTGAGGTAATTTTGAAAAAGTAAAATCCCTCTATACCCCCTCTGACGACCCGACAATGATTTCTGTTAACAAATTATTGTTTTTGAGATGGAAATGGATATTATGTACCCCACTATGATGCGTTCCAAGTCATATTTGATTTTTGAAGAAATATTGAAAATGAGAAATCCCTCTATACCCCCTCCAACGACCCGTCAATGATTTCTTTTGACGAATTATTGTTATTTAGATGGAAATGGATATTCTGCACCCCATCATGATGCGTGCCAAGTCATATTTGATTTTGAGGTAATTTTGAAAATGAAAAATCCCTCTATACCCCCTCTGACGACCCGACAATGATTTCTGTCGACGAATTATTGTTATTCAGATGGAAATGGATATTCTGCACCCTACCATGATGCGTGCCAAGTCAAATTGGATTTTTGAAGCAATATTGAAAATGAATAATCTTTCTTTACCCCCTCTAACGACCCGACAATGATTTCTGTTGACGAATTATTGTTATCCAGATGGAAATGAATATTCTGCACCCCACCATGTTGCGTGCCAAGTCATATTTGATTTTGAGGTAATTTTGAAAATGAGAAATCCCTCTATACCCCCTCTAACGACCCGACAATGATTTCTGTCGACAAATTATTGTTATTCAGATGGAAATAGATATTCTGCACCCCACTATGATGCGTGCCAAGTCATATTGAATTTTTGAAGAAATATTGAAAATGAGAAATCCCTCTTTAACCCCTCTGACGACCCGACAATGATTTGTGTTGACGAATTATTGTTATTCAGATGGACATGGATACTTTGCACCCCACCATGATGCGTGCCAAGTCATATTCGATTTTTGAAGAAATATTGAAAATGAAAAATCCCTCTATTGCACCTCTAACGACCCGACAATGATTTCTGTTGACAAATTATTGCTATTCAGATGGAAATGGATATTCTGCACCCCACCATGTTGCGTGCCAAGTCATATTTGATTTTGAGGTAATTTTGAAAATGAAAAATCCCTCTATACCCCCTCTAACGACCCGACAATGATATCGGTTGACAAATTATTGTTATTCAAATGGCAATGGATATTCTGCACACCACTATGATGCGTGCCTAGTCATATTTGATTTTGAGGTAATTTTGAAAATGAAAAATCCCTCTATATCCCCTCTAACGACCCGACAATGATTTCTGTTGACGAATTATTGTTATTCAGATGGAAATGAATATTCTGCACCCCACCATGTTGCGTGCCAAGTCATATTTGATTTTGAGGTAATTTTGAAAATGAAAAATCCCTCTATACCCCCTCTAACGATCCGACAATGATTTCTTTCGACGAATTATTGTTATTCAGATAGAAATAGATATTCTGCACTCCACCATGATGCGTGCAAGTCATATTAGATTTTTGAAGAAATATTGAAAATGAGAAATCCCTCTATACCCCCTCCAACGACCCGTCAACGATTTCTGTTGACGAATTATTGTTATTTAGATGGAAACGGATATTCTGTACGCCACCATGATGCGTGCCAAGTCATATTTGATTTTGAGGTACTTTTGATAATGAAAAATCCCTCTATACCCCCTCTAACGACCCGACAATGATTTCTGTCGACGAATTATTGTTATTCAGATGGAAATAGATATTCTGCACCCCACTATGATACGTGCCAAGTCATATTAGATTTTTGAAGAAATATTGAAAATGAGAAATCCCTCTTTACCCCCTCTGACGACCCGACAATGATTTCTGTTGACGAATTATTGTTATTCAGATGGACATGGATACTTTGCACCCCATCATGATGCGTGACAAGTCATATTAGATTTTTGAAGAAATATTGAAAATGAAAAATCCCTCTATTCCCCCTCTAACGACCCGACAATAATTTCTGTTGACAAATTATTGTTATTCAGAAGGAAATAGATATTCTGCACCCCACCATGTTGCGTGCCAAGTCATATTTGATTTTGAGGTAATTTTGAAAATGAAAAATCCCTCTATACCCCCTCTAACGACCCGACTATGATTTCTGTTGACAAATTATTGTTATTCAAATGGCAATGGATATTCTGCACCCCACCATGATGCGTGCCAAGTCATATTAGATTTTTGAAGAAATTTTGAAAATGAAAAATCTCTCTATACCCCCTCCAACTACCCGTCAATGATTTCTGTTGACGACTTATTGTTATTCAGATGTAAATGGATATTCTGCACTCCACTATGATGCGTGCCAAGTCATATTTGATTTTGAGGTAATTTTGAAAATGAAAAATCCTTCTATACCCCCTCTGACGACCCGACAATGATTTCTGTCGACGAATTATTGTTATTCAGATGGAAATGGATATTCTTATTCTGCACCCCACCATGATGCGTGCCAAGTCAAATTGGATTTTTGAAGAAATATTGAAAATGAAAAATATCTCTATACCCCCTCCAACGACCCGACAATGATTTCTGTTGACGAATTATTGTTATCCAGATGGAAATGAATATTCTGCACCCCACCATGTTGCGTGCCAAGTCATATTTGATTTTGAGGTAATTTTGAAAATGAGAAATCCCTCTATACCCCCTCTAACGACCCGACAATGATTTCTGTCGACAAATTATTGTTATTCAGATGGAAATAGATATTCTGCTCCCCACTATGATGCGTGCCAAGTCATATTAAATTTTTGAAGAAATATTGAAAATGAGAAATCCCTCTTTAACCCCTCTGACGACCCGACAATGATTTCTGTTGACGAATTATTGTTATTCAGATGGACATGGATACTTTGCACCCCACCATGATGCGTGCCAAGTCATATTAGATTTTTGAAGAAATATTGAAAATGAAAAATCCCTCTATTCCACCTCTAACGACCCGACAATGATTTCTGTTGACAAATTATTGTTATTCAAATGGCAATGGATGTTCTGCACCCCACTATGATGCGTGCCAAGTCATATTTGATTTTGAGGTAATTTTGAAAATGAAAAATCCCTCTATATCCCCTCTAACGACCCGACAATGATTTCTGTTGACGACTTATTGTTATTCAGATGGAAATGAATATTCTGCACCCCACCATGTTGCGTGCCAAGTCATATTTGATTTTGAGGTAATTTTGAAAATGAAAAATCCCTCTATACCCCCTCTAACGACCCGACAATGATATCGGTTGACAAATTATTGTTATTCAAATGGCAATGGATATTCTGCACCCCACTATGATGCGTGCCAAGTCATATTTGATTTTGAGGTAATTTTGAAAATGAAAAATCCCTCTATATCCCCTCTAACGACCCGACAATGATTTCTGTTAACGAATTATTGTTATTCAGATGGAAATGAATATTCTGCACCCCACCATGTTGCGTGCCAAGTCATATTTGATTTTGAGGTAATTTTGAAAATGAAAAATCCCTCTATACCCCCTCTAACGATCCGACAATGATTTCTTTCGACGAATTATTGTTATTCAGATAGAAATAGATATTCTGCACCCCACCATGATGCGTGCCAAGTCATATTAGATTTTTGAAGAAATATTGAAAATGAGAAATCCCTCTATACCCCCTCCAACGACCCGTCAATGATTTCTGTTGACGAATTATTGTTATTTAGATGGAAACGGATATTCTGCACCCCACCATGATGCGTGCCAAGTCATATTTGATTTTGAGGTACTTTTGATAATGAAAAATCCCTCTATACCCCCTCTAACGACCCGACAATGATTTCTGTCGACGAATTATTGTTATTCAGATGGAAATAAATATTCTGCACCCCACTATGATACGTGCCAAGTCATATTAGATTTTTGAAGAAATATTGAAAATGAGAAATCCCTCTATACCCCCTCTGACGACCCGACAATGATTTCTGTTATCAAATTATTGTTATTGAGATGGAAATGGATATTCTGTAACCCACCATGATGCGTGCCAAGTCATATTAAATTTTTGAAGAAATATTGAAAATGAAAAATCCCTCTATTCCCCCTCTAACGACCCGACAATGATATTTGTTAACAAATTATAGTTATTGAAAGAAATATTGAAAATGAGAAATCCCTCTATACGCCCTCTAACGACCCGACAATGATTTCTGTTGACAAATTATTGTTACTCAGATGGAAATGGATATTCTGCACCCCACCATGATGCGTGCCAAGTCATATTAGATTTTTGAAGAAATTTTGAAAATGAAAAATCCCTCTATACCCCCTCCTACGACCCGTCAATGATTTCTGTTGACATATCATTGTTATCCAGATAGAAATTGATATTCTGCACCACACCATGATGCGTGCCAAGTCATATTTGATTTTGAGGTAATTTTGAAAATGAAAAATCCCTCTATACCCCCTCTGACGACACGACAATGATTTCTGTTGACAAATTATTGTTATTGACATGGAAATGGATATTCTGTACCCCACCATGATGCGTGCCAAGTCATATTTGAATTTTGAAGTCATTTTGAAAATGAGAAATCACTCTATACACCCTCTAACGACCCGTCAATGAGTTCTGTTGACGAATTATTGTTATTCAGATGGAAATGAATATTCTGCACCCCACCATGTTGCGTGCCAAGTCATATTAGATATTTGAAGAAATATTGAAAATGAGAAATCCCTCTATACCCCCTCCAACGACCCGTCAATGATTTCTGTTGACGAATTATTGTTATTTAGATGGGAATGGATATTCTGCACCCCACCATGATGCGTGCCAAGTCATATTTGATTTTGAGGTAATTTTGAAAATGAAAAATCCCTCTATACCCCCTCTGACGACCCGACAATGATTTCTGGTGACAAATTATAGATATTGAGATGGAAATGGATATTCTGTACCCCACCATGATGCGTGCCAAGTCATATTTGATTTTTAGGTAATTTTGAAAATGAAAAATCCCTCTATACCCCTCTGACGACCCGACAATGATTTCTGGTGACAAATTATTGATATTGAGATGGAAATGGATATTCTGTACCCCACCATGAGGCGTGCCAAGTCATATTTGATTTTTGAAGTCATTTTGAAAATGAAAAATCCCTCTATACTCCTCTAACGACTCGACAATGAGTTCTGTTGACGAATTATTGTTATTCAGATGGAAATAAATATTCTGCACCTCACCATGATGCGTGCCAAGTCATATTTGATTTTTGAAGTCATTTTGAAACTGAAAAATCCCTCTATACCCCTCTAACGACCCGACAATGAGTTCTGTTGACGAATTATTGTTATTCAGATGGAAATAAATATTCTGCACCTCACCATGATGCGTGCCAAGTCATATTTGATTTTTAGGTAATTTTGAAAATGAAAAATCCCTCTATACCCCCTCTGACGACCCGACAATGATTTCTGGTGACAAATTATTGATATTGAGATGGAAATGGATATTCTGTACCCCACCATGATGCGTGCCAAGTCATATTTGATTTTTAGGTAATTTTGAAAATGAAAAATCCCTCTATACCCCTTCTGACGACCCGACAATGATTTCTGGTGACAAATTATTGATATTGAGATGGAAATGAATATTCTGTACCCCACCATGATGCGTGCCAAGTCATATTTGATTTTTGAAGTCATTTTGAAAATGAAAAATCCCTCTATATGTCTCTAACGACCCGACAATGAGTTCTGTTGACGAATTATTGTTATTCAGATGGAAATAAATATTCTGCACCTCACCATGATGCGTGCCAAGTCATATTTGATTTTTGAAGTCATTTTGAAAATGAAAAATCCCTTTATACCCCCTCTAACGACCCGACAATGATTTCTGTTGACGAATTATTGTTATTCAGATGGAAATGAATATTCTGCACCCCACCATGATGCGTGCCAAGTCATATTTGATTTTTGAAGTCATTTTGAAAATGAAAAATTCCTTTATACCCCCTCTAACGACCCGACAATGATTTCTGTTGACGAATTATTGTTATTCAGATGGAAATGAATATTCTGCACCCCACCATGTTGCGTGCCAAGTCATATTAGATTTTTGAAGAAATATTGAAAATGAAAAATCCCTCTATACCCCCTCCAACGACCCGTCAATGATTTCTGTTGACGAATTATTGTTATTTAGATGAAAATGGATATTCTGCACCCCACCATGATGCGTGCCAAGTCATATTTGATTTTGAGGTAATTTTGAAAATGAAAAATCCCTCTATACCCCCTCTGACGACCCGACAATGATTTCTGGTGACAAATTATTGATATTGAGATGGAAATGGATATTCTGTACCCCAGCATGATGCGTGCCAAGTCATATTTGATTTTTGAAGTCATTTTGAAAATGAAAAATCCCTCTATACCCCTCTAACGACCCGACAATGAGTTCTGTTGACGATATATTGTTATTCAGATGGAAATAAATATTCTGCACCTCACCATGATGCGTGCCAAGTCATATTTGATTTTTGAAGTCATTTTGAAAATGAAAAATCCCTCTATACCCCTCTAACGACCCGACAATGAGTTCAGTTGACGAATTATCGTTATTCAGATGGAAATAAATATTCTGCACCTCACCATGATGCGTGCCAAGTCATATTTGATTTTTAGGTAATTTTGAAAATGAAAAATCCCTCTATACCCCCTCTGACGACCCGACAATGATTTCTGGTAACAAATTATTGATATTGAGATGGAAATGGATATTCTGTACCCCACCATGATGCGTGCCAAGTCATATTTGATTTTTAGGTAATTTTGAAAATGAAAAATCCCTCTATACCCCCTCTGACGACCCGACAATGATTTCTGGTGACAAATTATTGATATTGAGATGGAAATGGATATTCTGTACCCCACCATGATGCGTGCCAAGTCATATTTGATTTTTGAAGTCATTTTGAAAATGAAAAATCCTTCTATACCCCTCTAACGACCCGACAATGAGTTCTGTTGACGAATTATTGTTATTCAGATGGAAATAAATATTCTGCACCTCACCATGATGCGTGCCAAGTCATATTTGATTTTTAGGTAATTTTGAAAATGAAAAATCCCTCTATACCCCCTCTGACGACCCGACAATGATTTCTGGTGACAAATTATTGATATTGAGATGGAAATGGATATTCTGTACACCACCATGATGCGTGCCATGTCATATTTGATTTTTAGGTAATTTTGAAAATGATAAATCCCTCTATACCCCTTCTGACGACCCGACAATGATTTCTGGTGACAAATTATTGATATTGAGATGGAAATGGATATTCTGTACCCCACCATGATGCGTGCCAAGTCATTTTTGATTTTTGAGGTCATTTTGAAAATAAAAAATCCCTCTATACCCCTCTAACGACCCGACAATGAGTTCTGTTGACGAATTATTGTTATTCAGATGGAAATAAATATTCTGCACCTCACCATGATGCGTGCCAAGTCATATTTGATTTTTGAAGTCATTTTGAAAATGAAAAATCCCTTTATACCCCCTCTAAGGACCCGACAATGATTTCTGTTGACGAATTATTGTTATTCAGATGGGAATGAATATTCTGCACCCCACCATGTTGCGTGCCAAGTCATATTTGATTTTTGAAGTCATTTTGAAAATGAAAAATCCCTTTATACCCCCTCTAACGACCCGACAATGATTTCTGTTGACGAATTATTGTTATTCAGATGGAAATGAATATTCTGCACCCCACCATGTTGCGTGCCAAGTCATATTAGATTTTTGAAGAAATATTGAAAATGAGAAATCCCTCTATACATCCTCTGACGACCCGACAATGATTTCTGTTGACGAATTATTGTTATTCAGATAGACATGGATACTTTGCACCCCACCATGATGCGTGCCAAGTCATATTTGATTTTTGAAGTCATTTTGAAAATGAAAAATCCCTCTATACCCCTCTAACGTCCCGACAATGAGTTCTGTTGACGAATTATTGTTATTCAGATGGAAATAAATATTCTGCACCTCACCATGATGCGTGCCAAGTCATATTAGATTTTTGAAGTCATTTTGAAAATGAAAAATCCCTTTATACCCCCTCTAACGACCCGACAATGATTTCTGTTGACGAATTATTGATATTCAGATGGAAATGAATATTCTGCACCCCACCATGTTGCGTGCCAAGTCATATTTGATTTTTGAAGTCATTTTGAAAATGAAAAATCCCTTTATACCCCCTCTAACGACCCGACAATGATTTCTGTTGACGAATTATTGTTATTCAGATGGAAAATGAATATTCTGCACCCCACCATGTTGCGTGCCAAGTCATATTAGATTTTTGAAGAAATATTGAAAATGAGAAATCCCTCTATACCCCCTCCAACGACCCGTCAACGATTTCTGTTGACGAATTATTGTTATTTAGATGGAAACGGATATTCTGCACCCCACCATGATGCGTGCCAAGTCATATTTGATTTTGAGGTACTTTTGATAATGAAAAATCCCTCTATACCCCCTCTAACGACCCGACAATGATTTCTGTCGACGAATTATTGTTATTCAGATGGAAATAGATATTCTGCACCCCACTATGATACGTGCCAAGTCATATTAGATTTTTGAAGAAATATTGAAAATGAGAAATCCCTCTTTACCCCCTCTGATGACCCGACAATGATTTCTGTTGACGAATTATTGTTATTCAGATGGACATGGATACTTTGCACCCCATCATGATGCGTGACAAGTCATATTAGATTTTTGAAGAATTATTGAAAATGAAAAATCCCTCTATTCCCCCTCTAACGACCCGACAATAATTTCTGTTGACAAATTATTGTTATTCAGATGGAAATAGATATTCTGCACCCCACCATGTTGCCTGCCAAGTCATATTTGATTTTGAGGTAATTTTGAAAATGAAAAATCCCTCTATACCCCCTCTAACGACCCGACTATGATTTCTGTTGACAAATTATTGTTATTCAAATGGCAATGGATATTCTGCACCCCACCATGATGCGTGCCAAGTCATATTAGATTTTTGAAGAAATTTTGAAAATGAAAAATCTCTCTATACCCCCTCCAACTACCCGTCAATGATTTCTGTTGACGACTTATTGTTATTCAGATGGAAATGGATATTCTGCACTCCACTATGATGCGTGCCAAGTCATATTTGATTTTGAGGTAATTTTGAAAATGAAAAATCCTTCTATACCCCCTCTGACGACCCGACAATGATTTCTGTCGACGAATTATTGTTATTCAGATGGAAATGGATATTCTTATTCTGCACCCCACCATGATGCGTGCCAAGTCAAATTGGATTTTTGAAGAAATATTGAAAATGAAAAATATCTCTATACCCCCTCCAACGACCCGACAATGATTTCTGTTGACGAATTATTGTTATCCAGATGGAAATGAATATTCTGCACCCCACCATGTTGCGTGCCAAGTCATATTTGATTTTGAGGTAATTTTGAAAATGAGAAATCCCTCTATACCCCCTCTAACGACCCGACAATGATTTCTGTCGACAAATTATTGTTATTCAGATGGAAATAGATATTCTGCACCCCACTATGATGCGTGCCAAGTCATATTAAATTTTTGAAGAAATATTGAAATTGAGAAATCCCTCTTTAACCCCTCTGACGACCCGACAATGATTTCTGTTGACGAATTATTGTTATTCAGATGGACATGGATACTTTGCACCCCACCATGATGCGTGCCAAGTCATATTAGATTTTTGAAGAAATATTGAAAATGAAAAATCCCTCTATTCCACCTCTAACGACCCGACAATGATTTCTGTTGACAAATTATTGTTATTCAAATGGCAATGGATATTCTGCACCCCACTATGATGCGTGACAAGTCATATTTGATTTTGAGGTAATTTTGAAAATGAAAAATCCCTCTATATCCCCTATAACGACCCGACAATGATTTCTGTTGACGAATTATTGTTATTCAGATGGAAATGAATATTCTGCACCCCACCATGTTGCGTGCCAAGTCATATTTGATTTTGAGGTAATTTTGAAAATGAAAAATCCCTCTATACCCCCTCTAACGACCCGACAATGATATCGGTTGACAAATTATTGTTATTCAAATGGCAATGGATATTCTGCACCCCACTATGATGCGTGCCAAGTCATATTTGATTTTGAGGTAATTTTGAAAATGAAAAATCCCTCTATATCCCCTCTAACGACCCGACAATGATTTCTGTTGACGAATTATTGTTATTCAGATGGAAATGAATATTCTGCACCCCACCATGTTGCGTGCCAAGTCATATTTGATTTTGAGGTAATTTTGAAAATGAAAAATCCCTCTATACCCCCTCTAACGATCCGACAATGATTTCTTTCGACGAATTATTGTTATTCAGATAGAAATAGATATTCTGCATCCCACCAAGATGCGTGCCAAGTCATATTAGATTTTTGAAGAAATATTGAAAATGAGAAATCCCTCTATACCCCCTCCAACGACCCGTCAATGATTTCTGTTGACGAATTATTGTTATTTAGATGGAAACGGATATTCTGCACCCCACCATGATGCGTGCCAAGTCATATTTGATTTTGAGGTACTTTTGATAATGAAAAATCCCTCTATACCCCCTCTAACGACCCGACAATGATTTCTGTCGACGAATTATTGTTATTCAGATGGAAATAGATATTCTGCACCCCACTATGATACGTGCCAAGTCATATTACATTTTTGAAGAAATATTGAAAATGAGAAATCCCTCTATACCCCCTCTGACGACCCGACAATGATTTCTGTTATCAAATTATTGTTATTGAGATGGAAATGGATATTCTGTAACCCACCATGATGCGTGCCAAGTCATATTAGATTTTTGAAGAAATATTGAAAATGAAAAATCCCTCTATTCCCCCTCTAACGACCCGACAATGATATTTGTTAACAAATTATAGTTATTGAAAGAAATATTGAAAATGAGAAATCCCTCTATACGCCCTCTAACGACCCGACAATGATTTCTGTTGACAAATTATTGTTATTCAGATGGAAATGGATATTCTGCACCCCACCATGATGCGTGCCAAGTCATATTAGATTTTTGAAGAAATTTTGAAAATGAAAAATCCCTCTATACCCCCTCCTACGACCCGTCAATGATTTCTGTTGACGAATCATTGTTATCCAGATGGAAATTGATATTCTGCACCACACCATGATGCGTGCCAAGTCATATTTGATTTTGAGGTAATTTTGAAAATGAAAAATCCCTCTATACCCCCTCTGACGACCCGACAATGATTTCTGTTGACAATTTATTGTTATTGAGATGGAAATGGATATTCTGTACCCCACCGTGATGCGTGCCAAGTCATATTTGAATTTTGAAGTCATTTTGAAAATGAGAAATCCCTCTATACACCCTCTAACGACCCGTCAATGAGTTCTGTTGACGAATTATTGTTATTCAGATGGAAATGAATATTCTGCACCCCACCATGTTGCGTGCCAAGTCATATTAGATTTTTGAAGAAATATTGAAAATGAGAAATCCCTCTATACCCCCTCCAACGACCCGTCAATGATTTCTGTTGACGAATTATTGTTATTTAGATGGGAATGGATATTCTGCACCCCACCATGATGCGTGCCAAGTCATATTTGATTTTGAGGTAATTTTGAAAATGAAAAATCCCTCTATACCCCCTCTGACGACCCGACAATGATTTCTGGTGACAAATTATAGATATTGAGATGGAAATGGATATTCTGTACCCCACCATAATGCGTGCCAAGTCATATTTGATTTTTAGGTAATTTTGAAAATGAAAAATCCCTCTATACCCCCTCTGACGAACCGACAATGATTTATGGTGACAAATTATTGATATTGAGATGGAAATGGATATTCTGTACCCCACCATGATGCGTGCCAAGTCATATTTGATTTTTGAAGTCATTTTGAAAATGAAAAATCCCTCTATACTCCTCTAACGACCCGACAATGAGTTCTGTTGACGAATTATTGTTATTCAGATGGAAATAAATATTCTGCACCTCACCATGATGCGTGCCAAGTCATATTTGATTTTTGAAGTCATTTTGAAACTGAAAAATCCCTCTTTAACCCCTCTGACCACCCGACAATGATTTCTGTTGACGAATTATTGTTATTCAGATGGACATGGATACTTTGCACCCCACCATGATGCGTGCCAAGTCATATTAGATTTTTGAAGAAATATTGAAAATGAAAAATCCCTTTATTCCACCTCTAACGATCCGACAATGATTTCTGTTGACAAATTATTTTTATTCAAATGGCAATGGATATTCTGCACCCCACTATGATGCGTGCCAAGTCATATTTGATTTTGAGGTAATTTTGAAAATGAAAAATCCCTCTATATCCCCTCTAACGACCCGACAATGATTTCTGTTGACGAATTATTGTTATTCAGATGGAAATGAATATTCTGCACCCCACCATGTTGCGTGCCAAGTCATATTTGATTTTGAGGTAATTTTGAAAATGAAAAATCCCTCTATACCCCCTCTAACGACCCGACAATGATATCGGTTGACAAATTATTGTTATTCAAATGGCAATGGATATTCTGCACCCCACTATGATGCGTGCCAAGTCATATTTGATTTTGACGTAATTTTGAAAATGAAAAATCCCTCTATATTCTCTCTAACGACCCGACAATGATTTCTGTTGACGAATTATTGTTATTCAGATGGAAATGAATATTCTGCACCCCACCATGTTGCGTGCCAAGTCATATTTGATTTTGAGGTAATTTTGAAAATGAAAAATCCCTCTATACCCCCTCTAACGATCCGACAATGATTTCTTTCGACGAATTATTGTTATTCAGATAGAAATAGATATTCTGCACCCCACCATGATGCGTGCCAAGTCATATTAGATTTTTGAAGAAATATTGAAAATGAGAAATCCCTCTATACCCCCTCCAACGACCCGTCAATGATTTCTGTTGACGAATTATTGTTATTCAGATGGAAACGGATATTCTGCACCCCACCATGATGCGTGCCAAGTCATATTTGATTTTGAGGTACTTTTGATAATGAAAAATCCCTCTATACCCCCTCTAACGACCCGACAATGATTTCTGTCGACGAATTATTGTTATTCAGATGGAAATAGATATTCTGCACCCCACTATGATACGTGCCAAGTCATATTAGATTTTTGAAGAAATATTGAAAATGAGAAATCCCTCTATACCCCCTCTGACGACCCGACAATGATTACTGTTATCAAATTATTGTTATTGAGATGGAAATGGATATTCTGTAACCCACCATGATGCGTGCCAAGTCATATTAAATTTTTGAAGAAATATTGAAAATGAAAAATCCCTCTATTCCCCCTCTAACGACCCGACAATGATATTTGTTAACAAATTATAGTTATTGAAAGAAATATTGAAAATGAGAAATCCCTCTATACGCCCTCTAACGACCCGACAATGAATTCTGTTGACAAATTATTGTTATTCAGATGGAAATGGATATTCTGCACCCCACCATTTTTGAAGAAATTTTGAAAATGAAAAATCCCTCTATACCCCCTCCTACGACCCGTCAATGATTTCTGTTGACGAATCATTGCTATCCAGATAGAAATTGATATTCTGCACCACACCATGATGCGTGCCAAGTCATATTTGATTTTGAGGTAATTTTGAAAATGAAAAATCCCTCTATACCCCCTCTGACGACCCGACAATGATTTCTGTTGACAAATTATTGTTATTGACATGGAAATGGATATTCTGTACCCCACCATGATGCGTGCCAAGTCATATTTGAATTTTGAAGTCATTTTGAAAATGAGAAATCCCTCTATACACCCTCTAACGACCCGTCAATGAGTTCTGTTGACGAATTATTGTTATTCAGATGGAAATGAATATTCTGCACCCCACCATGTTGCGTGCCAAGTCATATTAGATTTTTGAAGAAATATTGAAAATGAGAAATCCCTCTATACCCCCTCCAACGACCCGTCAATGATTTCTGTTGACAAATTATTGTTATTTAGATGGGAATGGATATTCTGCACCCCACCATGATGCGTGCCAAGTCATATTTGATTTTGAGGTAATTTTGAAAATGAAAAATCCCTCTATACCCCCTCTGACGACCCGACAATGATTTCTGGTGACAAATTATAGATATTGAGATGGAAATGGATATTCTGTACCCCACCATGATGCGTGCCAAGTCATATTTGATTTTTAGGTAATTTTGAAAATGAAAAATCCCTCTATACCCCCTCTGACGACCCGACAATGATTTCTGGTGACAAATTATTGATATTGAGATGGAAATGGATATTCTGTACCCCACCATGAGGCGTGCCAAGTCATATTTGATTTTTGAAGTCATTTTGAAAATGAAAAATCCCTCTATACTCCTCTAACGACCCGACAATGAGTTCTGTTGACGAATTATTGTTATTCAGATGGAAATAAATATTCTGCACCTCACCATGATGCGTGCCAAGTCATATTTGATTTTTGAAGTCATTTTGAAACTGAAAAATCCCTCTATACCCCTCTAACGACCCGACAATGAGTTCTGTTGACGAATTATTGTTATTCAGATGGAAATAAATATTCTGCACCTCACCATGATGCGTGCCAAGTCATATTTGATTTTTAGGTAATTTTGAAAAAGAAAAATCCCTCTATACCCCCTCTGACGACCCGACAATGATTTCTGTTGACAAATTATTGTTATTGACATGGAAATGGATATTCTGTACCCCACCATGATGCGTGCCAAGTCATATTTGAATTTTGAAGTCATTTTGAAAATGAGAAATCCCTCTATACACCCTCTAACGACCCGTCAATGAGTTCTGTTGACGAATTATTGTTATTCAGATGGAAATGAATATTCTGCACCCCACCATGTTGCGTGCCAAGTCATATTAGATTTTTGAAGAAATATTGAAAATGAGAAATCCCTCTATACCCCCTCCAACGACCCGTCAATGATTTCTGTTGACAAATTATTGTTATTTAGATGGGAATGGATATTCTGCACCCCACCATGATGCGTGCCAAGTCATATTTGATTTTGAGGTAATTTTGAAAATGAAAAATCCCTCTATACCCCCTCTGACGACCCGACAATGATTTCTGGTGACAAATTATAGATATTGAGATGGAAATGGATATTCTGTACCCCACCATGATGCGTGCCAAGTCATATTTGATTTTTAGGTAATTTTGAAAATGAAAAATCCCTCTATACCCCCTCTGACGACCCGACAATGATTTCTGGTGACAAATTATTGATATTGAGATGGAAATGGATATTCTGTACCCCACCATGAGGCGTGCCAAGTCATATTTGATTTTTGAAGTCATTTTGAAAATGAAAAATCCCTCTATACTCCTCTAACGACCCGACAATGAGTTCTGTTGACGAATTATTGTTATTCAGATGGAAATAAATATTCTGCACCTCACCATGATGCATGCCAAGTCATATTTGATTTTTGAAGTCATTTTGAAACTGAAAAATCCCTCTATACCCCTCTAACGACCCGACAATGAGTTCTGTTGACGAATTATTGTTATTCAGATGGAAATAAATATTCTGCACCTCACCATGATGCGTGCCAAGTCATATTTGATTTTTGAAGTCATTTTGAAAATGAAAAATCCCTTTATACCCCCTCTAACGACCCGAAAATGATTTCTGTTGACGAATTATTGTTATTCAGATGGAAATGAATATTCTGCACCCCACCATGATGCGTGCCAAGTCATATTTGATTTTTGAAGTCATTTTGAAAATGAAAAATTCCTTTATACCCCCTCTAACGACCCGACAATGATTTCTGTTGACGAATTATTGTTATTCAGATGGAAATGAATATTCTGCACCCCACCATGTTGCGTGCCAAGTCATATTAGATTTTTGAAGAAATATTGAAAATGAGAAATCCCTCTATACCCCCTCCAACGACCCGACAATGATTTCTGTTGACGAATTATTGTTATTCAGATGGAAATGAATATTCTGCACCCCACCATGATGCGTGCCAAGTCATATTTGATTTTTGAAGTCATTTTGAAAATGAAAAATTCCTTTATACCCCCTCTAACGACCCGACAATGATTTCTGTTGACGAATTATTGTTATTCAGATGGAAATAAATATTCTGCACCTCACCATGATGCGTGCCAAGTCATATTTGATTTTTAGGTAATTTTGAAAATGAAAAATCCCTCCATACCCCCTCTGACGACTCGACAATGATTTCTGGTGACAAATTATCGATATTGAGATGGAAATGGATATTCTGTACCCCACCATGATGCGTGCCAAGTCATATTTGATTTTAAGGTAATTTTGAAAATGACAAATCCCTCTATACCCCCTCTGACGACCCGACAATGATTTCTGGTGACAAATTATTGATATTGAGATGGAAATGGATATTCTGTACCCCACCATGATGCGTGCCAAGTCATATTTGATTTTTGAAGTCATTTTGAAAATGAAAAATCCCTCTATACCCCTCTAACGACCCGACAATGAGTTCTGTTGACGAATTATCGTTATTCAGATGGAAATAAATATTCTGCACCTCACCATGATGCGTGCCAAGTCATATTTGATTTTTAGGTAATTTTGAAAATGAAAAATCCCTCTATACCCCCTCTGACGACCCGACAATGATTTCTGGTGACAAATTATTGATATTGAGATGGAAATGGATATTCTGTACCCCACCATGATGCGTGCCAAGTCATATTTGATTTTTAGGTAATTTTGAAAATGAAAAATCCCTCTATTCCCCCTCTGACGACCCGACAATGATTTCTGGTGACAAATTATTGATATTGAGATGGAAATGGATATTCTGTACCCCACCATGATGCGTGCCAAGTCATATTTGATTTTTGAAGTCATTTTGAAAATGAAAAATCCTTCTATACCCCTCTAACGACCCGACAATGAGTTCTGTTGACGAATTATTGTTATTCAGATGGAAATAAATATTCTGCACCTCACCATGATGCGTGCCAAGTCATATTTGATTTTTAGGTAATTTTGAAAATGAAAAATCCCTCTATACCCCCTCTGACGACCCGACAATAATTTCTGGTGACAAATTATTGATATTGAGATGGAAATGGATATTCTGTACACCACCATGATGCGTGCCATGTCATATTTGATTTTTAGGTAATTTTGAAAATGAAAAATCCCTCTATACCCCCTCTGACGACCCGACAATGATTTCTGGTGACAAATTATTGATATTGAGATGGAAATGGATATTCTGTACCCCACCATGATGCGTGCCAAGTCATATTTGATTTTTGAAGTCATTTTGAAAATGAAAAATCCCTCTATACCCCTCTAACGACCCGACAATGAGTTCTGTTGACGAATTATTGTTATTCAGATGGAAATAAATATTCTGCACCTCACCATGATGCGTGCCAAGTCATATTTGATTTTTGAAGTC
The DNA here is from genome assembly GCA_958502065.1 of Chrysolina americana. NCBI lineage: Eukaryota > Metazoa > Arthropoda > Insecta > Coleoptera > Chrysomelidae > Chrysolina > Chrysolina americana. The sequence continues at coordinate 47,740,513 of OY293415.1, read as the reverse complement.
ATTTTGAAAATGAAAAATCCCTTTATACCCCCTCTAACGACCCGACAATGATTTCTGTTGACGAATTATTGTTATTCAGATGGAAATGAATATTCTGCACCCCACCATGTTGCGTGCCAAGTCATATTTGATTTTTGAAGTCATTTTGAAAATGAGAAATCCCTTTATACCCCCTCTAACGACCCGACAATGATTTCTGTTGACGAATTATTGTTATTCAGATGGAAATGAATATTCTGCACCCCACCATGTTGCGTGCCAAGTCATATTAGATTTTTGAAGAAATATTGAAAATGAGAAATCCCTCTATACATCCTCTGACGACCCGACAATGATTTCTGTTGACGAATTATTGTTATTCAGATAGACATGGATACTTTGCACCCCACCATGATGCGTGCCAAGTCATATTTGATTTTGAGGTAATTTTGAAAATGAAAAATCCCTCTATACCCCCTCTGACGACCCGACAATGATTTCTGTTGACGAATTATTGTTATTCAGATAGACATGGATACTTTGCACCCCACCATGATGCGTGCCAAGTCATATTTGATTTTGAGGTAATTTTTAAAATGAAAAATCCCTCTATACCCCCTCTGACGACCCGACAATGATTTCTGTTGACAAATTATTGTTATTGAGATGGAAAAGGATATTCTGTACCCCACCATGATGCGTGCCAAGTCATATTTGAATTTAGAAGTCATTTTGAAAATGAGAAATCCCTCTATACACCCTCTGACGACCCGACAATGAGTTCTGTTGACGAATTAATGTTATTCAGAAAATAATGGATATTCTGCATCCCACCATGATGCGTGCCAAGTCATATTGGATTTTTGAAGAAATATTGAAAATGAGAAATCCCTCTATACCCCCTCTAACGACCCGACAATTATTTCTGTTGACGAATTATTGTTATTCAGATGGAAATTAATATTCTGCACTCAACCATGTTGCGTGCCAAGTCATATTTGATTTTGAGGTAATTTTGAAAATGAAAAATCCCTCTATACCCCCTCTAACGACCCGACAATGATTTCTGTTTACAAATTATTGTTATTCAGATGGCAATGGATATTTTGCACCCCACCATGATGCGTGCCAAGTCATATTAGATTTTTGAAGAAATTTTGAAAATGAAAAATCCCTCTATACCCCCTCCAACGACTCGTCAATGATTTCTGTTGACGAATTATTGTTATTCAAATGGAAATGGATATTCTGCACCCCACTATGATGCGTGCCAAGTCATATTTGATATTGAGGTAATTTTGAAAATGAAAAATCCCTCTATACCCCCTCTGACGACCCGACAATGATTTCTGTCGACAAATTATTGTTATTCAGATGGAAATGGATATTCTGCACCCCACCATGATGCGTGCCAAGTCATATTATATTTTTGAAGAAATATTGAAAATGAAAAATCCCTCTATACCCCCTCTAACGACCCGACAATGATTTCTGTAGACGAATTATTGTTATTCAGATGGAAATTAATTTTCTGCACTCCACCATGTTGCGTGCCAAGTCATATTTGATTTTGAGGTAATTTTGAAAATGAAAAACCCTCTATTTTCCCTCGGACGACCCGACAATGATTTCTGTTGAGAAATTATTGTTATCGAGTTGGAAATGGATATTCTGTACCCCACCATGATGCGTGCCAAGTCATATTAGATTATTGAAGAAATTTTGAAAATGAAAAATCCCTCTATACCCCCTCCAACGACCCGTCAATGATTTCTGTTGACGAATTATTGTTATTTAGATGGAAGTGGATATTCTGCACCCCACCCTGATGCGTGCCAAGTCATATTTGATTTTGAGGTAATTTTGAAAATGAAAAATCCCTCTATACCCCCTCTTACGACCCGACAATGATTTATGTTGACGAATTATTGTTATTCAGATGGAAATGGATATTCTGCACCCCACCATGATGCGTGCCAAGTCATATTAGATTTTTGAAGAAATTTTGAAAATGAAAAATCCCTCTATACCCCCTCCTACGACCCGTCAATGATTTCTGTTGACGATTCATTGTTATTCAGATGGAAATGGATATTCTGCACCACACCATGATGCGTGCCAAGTCATATTTGATTTTGAGGTAATTTTGAAAATGAAAAATCCCTCTATACCCCCTCTGACGACCCGACAATGATTTCTGTTGACAAATTATTGTTATTGAGATGGAAATGGATATTCTGTACCCCACCATGATGCGTGCCAAGTCATATTTGAATTTTGAAGTCATTTTGAAAATGAGAAATCCCTCTATACACCCTCTAACGACCCGTCAATGAGTTCTGTTGACGAATTATTGTTATTCAGATAATAATGGATATTCTGCATCCCACCATGATGCGTGCCAAGTCATATTGGATATTTTAAGAAATATTGAAAATGAAAAATCCCTCTATACCCCCTCTAACGACCCGACAATGATTTCTTTCGACGAATTACTGTTATTCAGATGGAAATTAATATTCTGCACTCCACCATGTTGCGTGCCAAGTCATATTTGATTTTGAGGTAATTTTGAAACTGAAAAACCCTCTATTTTTCCTCGGACGACCCGACAATGATTTCTGTTGAGAAATTATTGTTATCGAGTTGGAAATGGATATTCTGTACCCCACCATGATGCGTGCCAAGTCATATTAGATTATTGAAGAAATTTTGAAAATGAAAAATCCCTCTATACCCCCTCCAACGACCCGTCAATGATTTCTGTTGACGAATTATTGTTATTTAGATGGAAGTGGATATTCTGCACCCCACCCTGATGCGTGCCAAGTCATATTTGATTTTGAGGTAATTTTGAAAATGAAAAATCCCTCTATACCCCCTCTTACGATCCGACAATGATTTATGTTGACGAATTATTGTTATTCAGATGGAAATGGATATTCTGCACCCCACCATGATGCGTGCCAAGTCATATTAGATTTTTGAAGAAATTTTGAAAATGAAAAATCCCTCTATCCCCCTCCAACGACCCGTCAATGATTTCTGTTGACGAATTATTGTTATTTAGATGGAAGTGGATATTCTGCACCCCACCCTGATGCGTGCCAAGTCTTATTTGATTTTGAGGTAATTTTGAAAATGAAAAATCCCTCTATACCCCCTCTTACGACCCGACAATGATTTATGTTGACGAATTATTGTTATTCAGATAGACATGGATACTTTGCACCCCACCATGATGCGTGCCAAGTCATATTTGATTTTGAGGTAATTTTGAAAATGTAAAATCCCTCTATACCCCCTCTAACGACCCGACAATGAGTTCTGTTGACGAATTATTGTTATTCAGATGATAATGGATATTCTGCACCCCACCATGATGCGTGCCAAGTCATATTGGATTTTTGAAGAAATATTGAAAATGAAAAATCCCTCTATACCCCCTCTAACGACCCGACAATGATTTCTGTCGACGAATTATTGTTATTTAGATGGAAATGGATATTCTGCACCCCACCATTATGCGTGCCAAGTCATATTTGATTTTGAGGTAATTTTGAAAATGAAAAATCCCTCTATACCCCCTCTGACGACCCGACAATGATTTCTGTTGACGAATTATTGTTATTCAGATAGACATGGATACTTTGCACCCCACCATGATGCGTGCCAAGTCATATTTGATTTTGAGGTAATTTTGAAAATGAAAAATCCCTCTATACCCCCTCTGACGACCCGACAATGATTTCTGTTGACAAATTATTGTTATTGAGATGGAAAAGGATATTCTGTACCCCACCATGATGCGTGCCAAGTCATATTTGAATTTAGAAGTCATTTTGAAAATGAGAAATCCCTCTATACACCCTCTAGCGACCCGACAATGAGTTCTGTTGACGAATTAATGTTATTCAGAAAATAATGGATATTCTGCATCCCACCATGATGCGTGCCAAGTCATATTGGATTTTTGAAGAAATATTGAAAATGAGAAATCCCTCTATACCCCCTCTAACGACCCGACAATTATTTCTGTTGACGAATTATTGTTATTCAGATGGAAATTAATATTCTGCACTCAACCATGTTGCGTGCCAAGTCATATTTGATTTTGAGGTAATTTTGAAAATGAAAAATCCCTCTATACCCCCTCTGACGACCCGACAATGATTTCTGGTGACAAATTATAGATATTGAGATGGAAATGGATATTCTGTACCCCACCATGATGCGTGCCAAGTCATATTTGATTTTTAGGTAATTTTGAAAATGAAAAATCCCTCTATACCCCCTCTGACGACCCGACAATGATTTCTGGTGACAAATTATTGATATTGAGATGTAAATGGATATTCTGTACCCCACCATGAGGCGTGCCAAGTCATATTTGATTTTTGAAGTCATTTTGAAAATGAAAAATCCCTCTATACTCCTCTAACGACCCGACAATGAGTTCTGTTGACGAATTATTGTTATTCAGATGGAAATAAATATTCTGCACCTCACCATGATGCGTGCCAAGTCATATTTGATTTTTGAAGTCATTTTGAAACTGAAAAATCCCTCTATACCCCTCTAACGACCCGACAATGAGTTCTGTTGACGAATTATTGTTATTCAGATGGAAATAAATATTCTGCACCTCACCATGATGCGTGCCAAGTCATATTTGATTTTTAGGTAATTTTGAAAATGAAAAATCCCTCTATACCCCCTCTGACGACCCGACAATGATTTCTGGTGACAAATTATTGATATTGAGATGGAAATGGATATTCTGTACCCCACCATGATGCGTGCCAAGTCATATTTGATTTTTAGGTAATTTTGAAAATGAAAAATCCCTCTATACCCCTTCTGACGACCCGACAATGATTTCTGGTGACAAATTATTGATATTGAGATGGAAATGAATATTCTGTACCCCACCATGATGCGTGCCAAGTCATATTTGATTTTTGAAGTCATTTTGAAAATGAAAAATCCCTCTATATGTCTCTAACGACCCGACAATGAGTTCTGTTGACGAATTATTGTTATTCAGATGGAAATAAATATTCTGCACCTCACCATGATTCGTGCCAAGTCATATTTGATTTTTGAAGTCATTTTGAAAATGAAAAATCCCTTTATACCCCCTCTAACGACCCGACAATGATTTCTGTTGACGAATTATTGTTATTCAGATGGAAATGAATATTCTGCACCCCACCATGTTGCGTGCCAAGTCATATTAGATTTTTGAAGAAATATTGAAAATGAGAAATCCCTCTATACCCCCTCCAACGACCCGTCAATGATTTCTGTTGACGAATTATTGTTATTTAGATGAAAATGGATATTCTGCACCCCACCATGGTGCGTGCCAAGTCATATTTGATTTTGAGGTAATTTTGAAAATGAAAAATCCCTCTATACCCCCTCTGACGACCCGACAATGATTTCAGGTGACAAATTATTGATATTGAGATGGAAATGAATATTCTGTACCCCAGCATGATGCGTGCCAAGTCATATTTGATTTTTGAAGTCATTTTGAAAATGAAAAATCCCTCTATACCCCTCTAACGACCCGACAATGAGTTCTGTTGACGATATATTGTTATTCAGATGGAAATAAATATTCTGCACCTCACCATGATGCGTGCCAAGTCATATTTGATTTTTGAAGTCATTTTGAAAATGAAAAATCCCTCTATACCCCTCTAACGACCCGACAATGAGTTCAGTTGACGAATTATCGTTATTCAGATGGAAATAAATATTCTGCACCTCACCATGATGCGTGCCAAGTCATATTTGATTTTTAGGTAATTTTGAAAATGAAAAATCCCTCTATACCCCCTCTGACGACCCGACAATGATTTCTGGTGACAAATTATTGATATTGAGATGGAAATGGATATTCTGTACCCCACCATGATGCGTGCCAAGTCATATTTGATTTTTAGGTAATTTTGAAAATGAAAAATCCCTCTATACCCCCTCTGACGACCCGACAATGATTTCTGGTGACAAATTATTGATATTGAGATGGAAATGGATATTCTGTACCTCACCATGATGCGTGCCAAGTCATATTTGATTTTTGAAGTCATTTTGAAAATGAAAAATCCTTCTATACCCCTCTAACGACCCGACAATGAGTTCTGTTGACGAATTATTGTTATTCAGATGGAAATGAATATTCTGCACCCCACCATGTTGCGTGCCAAGTCATATTTGATTTTGAGGTAATTTTGAAAATGAGAAATCCCTCTATACCCCCTCTAACGACCCGACAATGATTTCTGTCGACAAATTATTGTTATTCAGATGGAAATAGATATTCTGCACCCCACTATGATGCGTGCCAAGTCATATTAAATTTTTGAAGAAATATTGAAAATGAGAAATCCCTCTTTAACCCCTCTGACGACCCGACAATGATTTCTGTTGACGAATTATTGTTATTCAGATGGACATGGATACTTTGCACCATACCATGATGCGTGCCAAGTCATATTAGATTTTTGAAGAAATATTGAAAATGAAAAATCCCTCTATTCCACCTCTAACGACCCGACAATGATTTCTGTTGACAAATTATTGTTATTCAAATGGCAATGGATATTCTGCACCCCACTATGATGCGTGACAAGTCATATTTGATTTTGAGGTAATTTTGAAAATGAAAAATCCCTCTATATCCCCTATAACGACCCGACAATGATTTCTGTTGACGAATTATTGTTATTCAGATGGAAATGAATATTCTGCACCCCACCATGTTGCGTGCCAAGTCATATTTGATTTTGAGGTAATTTTGAAAATGAAAAATCCCTCTATACCCCCTCTAACGACCCGACAATGATATCGGTTGACAAATTATTGTTATTCAAATGGCAATGGATATTCTGCACCCCACTATGATGCGTGCCAAGTCATATTTGATTTTGAGGTAATTTTGAAAATGAAAAATCCCTCTATATCCCCTCTAACGACCCGACAATGATTTCTGTTGACGAATTATTGTTATTCAGATGGAAATGAATATTCTGCACCCCACCATGTTGCGTGCCAAGTCATATTTGATTTTGAGGTAATTTTGAAAATGAAAAATCCCTCTATACCCCCTCTGACGAACCGACAATGATTTCTGGTGACAAATTATTGATATTGAGATGGAAATGGATATTCTGTACCCCACCATGATGCGTGCCAAGTCATATTTGATTTTTGAAGTCATTTTGAAAATGAAAAATCCCTCTATACTCCTCTAACGACCCGACAATGAGTTCTGTTGACGAATTATTGTTATTCAGATGGAAATAAATATTCTGCACCTCACCATGATGCGTGCCAAGTCATATTTGAATTTTGAAGTCATTTTGAAAATGAGAAATCCCTCTATACACACTCTAACGACCCGTCAATGAGTTCTGTTGACGAATTATTGTTATTCAGATGGAAATGAATATTCTGCACCCCACCATGTTGCGTGCCAAGTCATATTAGATTTTTGAAGAAATATTGAAAATGAGAAATCCCTCTATACCCCCTCCAACGACCCGTCAATGATTTCTGTTGACGGATTATTGTTATTTAGATGGGAATGGATATTCTGCACCCCACCATGATGCGTGCCAAGTCATATTTGATTTTGAGGTAATTTTGAAAATGAAAAATCCCTCTATACCCCCTCTGACGACCCGACAATGATTTCTGGTGACAAATTATAGATATTGAGATGGAAATGGATATTCTGTACCCCACCATGATGCGTGCCAAGTCATATTTGATTTTTAGGTAATTTTGAAAATGAAAAATCCCTCTATACCCCCTCTGACGAACCGACAATGATTTCTGGTGACAAATTATTGATATTGAGATGGAAATGGATATTCTGTACCCCACCATGATGCGTGCCAAGTCATATTTGATTTTTGAAGTCATTTTGAAAATGAAAAATCCCTCTATACTCCTCTAACGACCCGACAATGAGTTCTGTTGACGAATTATTGTTATTTAGATGGAAATAAATATTCTGCACCTCACCATGATGCGTGCCAAGTCATATTTGATTTTTGAAGTCATTTTGAAACTGAAAAATCCCTCTTTAACCCCTCTGACCACCCGACAATGATTTCTGTTGACGAATTATTGTTATTCAAATGGACATGGATACTTTGCACCCCACCATGATGCGTGCCAAGTCATATTAGATTTTTGAAGAAATATTGAAAATGAAAAATCCCTTTATTCCACCTCTAACGATCCGACAATGATTTCTGTTGACAAATTATTGTTATTCAAATGGCAATGGATATTCTGCACCCCACTATGATGCGTGCCAAGTCATATTTGATTTTGAGGTAATTTTGAAAATGAAAAATCCCTCTATATCCCCTCTAACGACCCGACAATGATTTCTGTTGACGAATTATTGTTATTCAGATGGAAATGAATATTCTGCACCCCACCATGTTGCGTGCCAAGTCATATTTGATTTTGAGGTAATTTTGAAAATGAAAAATCCCTCTATACCCCCTCTAACGACCCGACAATGATATCGGTTGACAAATTATTGTTATTCAAATGGCAATGGATATTCTGCACCCCACTATGATGCGTGCCAAGTCATATTTGATTTTGACGTAATTTTGAAAATGAAAAATCCCTCTATATTCTCTCTAACGACCCGACAATGATTTCTGTTGACGAATTATTGTTATTCAGATGGAAATGAATATTCTGCACCCCACCATGTTGCGTGCCAAGTCATATTTGATTTTGAGGTAATTTTGAAAATGAAAAATCCCTCTATACCCCCTCTAACGATCCGACAATGATTTCTTTCGACGAATTATTGTTATTCAGATAGAAATAGATATTCTGCACCCCACCATGATTCGTGCCAAGTCATATTAGATTTTTGAAGAAATATTGAAAATGAGAAATCCCTCTATACCCCCTCCAACGACCCGTCAATGATTTCTGTTGACGAATTATTGTTATTCAGATGGAAACGGATATTCTGCACCCCACCATGATGCGTGCCAAGTCATATTTGATTTTGAGGTACTTTTGATAATGAAAAATCCCTCTATACCCCCTCTAACGACCCGACAATGATTTCTGTCGACGAATTATTGTTATTCAGATGGAAATAGATATTCTGCACCCCACTATGATACGTGCCAAGTCATATTAGATTTTTGAAGAAATATTGAAAATGAGAAATCCCTCTATACCCCCTCTGACGACCCGACAATGATTTCTGTTATCAAATTATTGTTATTGAGATGGAAATGGATATTCTGTAACCCACCATGATGCGTGCCAAGTCATATTAAATTTTTGAAGAAATATTGAAAATGAAAAATCCCTCTATTCCCCCTCTAACGACCCGACAATGATATTTGTTAACAAATTATAGTTATTGAAAGAAATATTGAAAATGAGAAATCCCTCTATACGCCCTCTAACGACCCGACAATGATTTCTGTTGACAAATTATTGTTATTCAGATGGAAATGGATATTCTGCACCCCACCATTTTTGAAGAAATTTTGAAAATGACAAATCCCTCTATACCCCCTCCTACGACCCGTCAATGATTTCTGTTGACGAATCATTGTTATCCAGATAGAAATTGATATTCTGCACCACACCATGATGCGTGCCAAGTCATATTTGATTTTGAGGTAATTTTGAAAATGAAAAATCCCTCTATACCCCCTCTGACGACCCGACAATGATTTCTGTTGACAAATTATTGTTATTGACATGGAAATGGATATTCTGTACCCCACCATGATGCGTGCCAAGTCATATTTGAATTTTGAAGTCATTTTGAAAATGAGAAATCCCTCTATACACCCTCTAACGACCCGTCAATGAGTTCTGTTGACGAATTATTGTTATTCAGATGGAAATGAATATTCTGCACCCCACCATGTTGCGTGCCAAGTCATATTAGATTTTTGAAGAAATATTGAAAATGAGAAATCCCTCTATACCCCCTCCAACGACCCGTCAATGATTTCTGTTGACAAATTATTGTTATTTAGATGGGAATGGATATTCTGCACCCCACCATGATGCGTGCCAAGTCATATTTGATTTTGAGGTAATTTTGAAAATGAAAAATCCCTCTATACCCCCTCTGACGACCCGACAATGATTTCTGGTGACAAATTATAGATATTGAGATGGAAATGGATATTCTGTACCCCACCATGATGCGTGCCAAGTCATATTTGATTTTTAGGTAATTTTGAAAATGAAAAATCCCTCTATACCCCCTCTGACGACCCGACAATGATTTCTGGTGACAAATTATTGATATTGAGATGGAAATGGATATTCTGTACCCCACCATGAGGCGTGCCAAGTCATATTTGATTTTTGAAGTCATTTTGAAAATGAAAAATCCCTCTATACTCCTCTAACGACCCGACAATGAGTTCTGTTGACGAATTATTGTTATTCAGATGGAAATAAATATTCTGAACCTCACCATGATGCGTGCCAAGTCATATTTGATTTTTGAAGTCATTTTGAAACTGAAAAATCCCTCTATACCCCTCTAACGACCCGACAATGAGTTCTGTTGACGAATTATTGTTATTCAGATGGAAATAAATATTCTGCACCTCACCATGATGCGTGCCAAGTCATATTTGATTTTTAGGTAATTTTGAAAATGAAAAATCCCTCTATACCCCCTCTGACGACCCGACAATGATTTCTGGTGACAAATTATTGATATTGAGATGGAAATGGATATTCTGTACCCCACCATGATGCGTGCCAAGTCATATTTGATTTTTAGGTAATTTTGAAAATGAAAAATCCCTCTATACCCCTTCTGACGACCCGACAATGATTTCTGGTGACAAATTATTGATATTGAGATGGAAATGAATATTCTGTACCCCACCATGATGCGTGCCAAGTCATATTTGATTTTTGAAGTCATTTTGAAAATGAAAAATCCCTCCACACCCCTCTAACGACCCGACAATGAGTTCTGTTGACGAATTATTGTTATTCAGATGGAAATAAATATTCTGCACCTCACCATGATGCGTGCCAAGTCATATTTGATTTTTGAAGTCATTTTGAAAATGAAAAATCCCTTTATACCCCCTCTAACGACCCGAAAATGATTTCTGTTGACGAATTATTGTTATTCAGATGGATATGAATATTCTGCACCCCACCATGATGCGTGCCAAGTCATATTTGATTTTTGAAGTCATTTTGAAAATGAAAAATTCCTTTATACCCCCTCTAACGACCCGACAATGATTTCTGTTGACGAATTATTGTTATTCAGATGGAAATGAATATTCTGCACCCCACCATGTTGCGTGCCAAGTCATATTAGATTTTTGAAGAAATATTGAAAATGAGAAATCCCTCTATACCCCCTCCAACGACCCGACAATGATTTCTGTTGACGAATTATTGTTATTCAGATGGAAATGAATATTCTGCACCCCACCATGATGCGTGCCAAGTCATATTTGATTTTTGAAGTCATTTTGAAAATGAAAAATTCCTTTATACCCCCTCTAACGACCCGACAATGATTTCTGTTGACGAATTATTGTTATTTAGATGGAAATGGATATTCTGCACCCCACCATGATGCGTGCCAAGTCATATTTGATTTTGAGGTAATTTTGAAAATGAAAAATCCCTCTATACCCCCTCTGACGATCCGACAATGATTTCTGGTGACAAATTATTGATATTGAGATGGAAATGGATATTCTGTACCCCACCATGATGCGTGCCAAGTCATATTTGATTTTTGAAGTCATTTTGAAAATGAAAAATCCCTCTATACCCCTCTAACGACCCGACAATGAGTTCTGTTAACGATATATTGTTATTCAGATGGAAATAAATATTCTGCACCTCACCATGATGCGTGCCAAGTCATATTTGATTTTTGAAGTCATTTTGAAAATGAAAAATCCCTCTATACCCCTCTAACGACCCGACAATGAGTTCTGTTGACGAATTATCGTTATTCAGATGGAAATAAATATTCTGCACCTCACCATGATGCGTGCCAAGTCATATTTGATTTTGAGGTAATTTTTAAAATGAAAAATCCCTCTATACCCCCTCTGACGACCCGACAATGATTTCTGTTGACAAATTATTGTTATTGAGATGGAAAAGGATATTCTGTACCCCACCATGATGCGTGCCAAGTCATATTTGAATTTAGAAGTCATTTTGAAAATGAGAAATCCCTCTATACACCCTCTAACGACCCGACAATGAGTTCTGTTGACGAATTAATGTTATTCAGAAAATAATGGATATTCTGCATCCCACCATGATGCGTGCCAAGTCATATTGGATTTTTGAAGAAATATTGAAAATGAGAAATCCCTCTATACCCCCTCTAACGACCCGACAATTATTTCTGTTGACGAATTATTGTTATTCAGATGGAAATTAATATTCTGCACTCAACCATGTTGCGTGCCAAGTCATATTTGATTTTGAGGTAATTTTGAAAATGAAAAATCCCTCTATACCCCCTCTAACGACCCGACAATGATTTCTGTTTACAAATTATTGTTATTCAGATGGCAATGGATACTTTGCACCCCACCATGATGCGTGCCAAGTCATATTAGATTTTTGAAGAAATTTTGAAAATGAAAAATCCCTCTATACCCCCTCCAACGACTCGTCAATGATTTCTGTTGACGAATTATTGTTATTCAAATGGAAATGGATATTCTGCACCCCACTATGATGCGTGCCAAGTCATATTTGATATTGAGGTAATTTTGAAAATGAAAAATCCCTCTATACCCCCTCTGACGACCCGACAATGATTTCTGTCGACAAATTATTGTTATTCAGATGGAAATGGATATTCTGCACCCCACCATGATGCGTGCCAAGTCATATTATATTTTTGAAGAAATATTGAAAATGAAAAATCCCTCTATACCCCCTCTAACGACCCGACAATGATTTCTGTTGACAAATTATTGTTATTGAGATGGAAAAGGATATTATGTACCCCACCATGATGCGTGCCAAGTCATATTTGAATTTTGAAGTCATTTTGAAAATGAGAAATCCCTCTATACACCCTCTAACGACCCGTCAATGAGTTCTGTTGACGAATTATTGTTATTCAGATAATAATGGATATTCTGCATCCCACCATGATGCGTGCCAAGTCATATTGGATTTTTGAAGTCATTTTGAAAATTAAAAATCCCTCTATACCCCCTCTAACGACCCGACAATGATTTCTGTCGACGAATTATTGTTTTTCAGATGGAAATAGATATTCTGCACCCCACTACGATACGTGCCAAGTCATATTAGATTTTTGAAGAAATATTGAAAATGAGAAATCCCTCTATACCCCCTCTGACGACCCGACAATGATTTCTGTTAACAAATTATTGTTATTGAGATGGAAATGGATATTCTGTAACCCACCATGATGCGTGCCAAGTCATATTAGATTTTTGAAGAAATATTGAAAATGAAAAATCCCTCTATTCCCCCTCTAACGACCCGACAATGATTTTTGTTAACAAATTATAGTTATTGAAAGAAATATTGAAAATGAGAAATCCCTCTATACGCCCTCTAACGACCCGACAATGATTTCTGTTGACAAATTATTGTTATTCAGATGGAAATGGATATTCTGCACCCCACCATGATGCGTGCCAAGTCATATTAGATTTTTGAAGAAATTTTGAAAATGAAAAATCCCTCTATACCCCCTCCTACGACCCGTCAATGATTTCTGTTGACGAATCATTGTTATTCAGATGGAAATGGATATTCTGCACCACACCATGATGCGTGCCAAGTCATATTTGATTTTGAGGTAATTTTGAAAATGAAAAATCCCTCTATACCCCCTCTGACGACCCGACAATGATTTCTGTTGACAAATTATTGTTATTGAGATGGAAATGGATATTCTGTACCCCACCATGATGCGTGCCAAGTCATATTTGAATTTTGAAGTCATTTTGAAAATGAGAAATCCCTCTATACACCCTCTAACGACCCGTCAATGAGTTCTGTTGACGAATTATTGTTATTCAGATAATAATGGATATTCTGCATCCCACCATGATGCGTGCCAAGTCATATTGGATTTTGAGGTAATTTTGAAAATGAAAAATCCCTCTATACCCCCTCTGACGACCCAAAAATGATTTCTGTTGACAAATTATTGTTATTGAGATGGAAATGGATATTCTGTACCCCACCATGATGCGTGCCAAGTCATATTTGATTTTTGAAGTCATTTTGAAAATGAAAAATCCCTCTATACCCCTCTAACGACCCGACAATGAGTTCTGTTGACGAATTATTGTTATTCAGATGGAAATAAATATTCTGCACCTCACCATGATGCGTGCCAAGTCATATTTGATTTTTGAAGTCATTTTGAAAATGAAAAATCCCTCTATACCCCTCTAACGACCCGACAATGAGTTCTGTTGACGAATTATTGTTATTCAGATGGAAATAAATATTCTGCACCTCACCATGATGCGTGCCAAGTCATATTTGATTTATAGGTAATTTTGAAAATGAAAAATCCCTCTATACCCCCTCTGACGACCCGACAATGATTTCTGGTGACAAATTATTGATATTGAGATGGAAATGGATATTCTGTACCCCACCATGATGCGTGCCAAGTCATATTTGATTTTTAGGTAATTTTGAAAATGAAAAATCCCTCTATACCCCCTCTGACGACCCGACAATGATTTCTGGTGACAAATTATTGATATTGAGATGGAAATGGATATTCTGTACCCCACCATGATGCGTGCCAAGTCATATTTGATTTTTGAAGTCATTTTGAAAATGAAAAATCCCTCTATACCCTTCTAACGACCCGACAATGAGTTCTGTTGACGAATTATTGTTATTCAGATGGAAATAAATATTCTGCACCTCACCATGATGCGTGCCAAGTCATATTTGATTTTTGAAGTCATTTTGAAAATGAAAAATCCCTTTATACCCCCTCTAACGACCCGACAATGATTTCTGTTGACGAATTATTGTTATTCAGATGGAAATGAATATTCTGCACCCCACCATGATGCGTGCCAAGTCATATTTGATTTTTGAAGTCATTTTGAAAATGAAAAATCCCTTTATACCCCCTCTAACGACCCGACACTGATTTCTGTTGACGAATTATTGTTATTCAGATGGAAATGAATATTCTGCACCCCACCATGTTGCGTGCCAAGTCATATTAGATTTTTGAAGAAATATTGAAAATGAGAAATCCCACTATACCCCCTCCAACGACCCGTCAATGATTTCTGTTGACGAATTATTGTTATTTAGATGGAAATGGATATTCTGCACCCCATTATGATGCGTGCCAAGTCATATTTGATTTTGAGGTAATTTTGAAAATGAGAAATCCCTCTATACCCCCTCTGACGACCCGACAATGATTTCTGGTGACAAATTATTGATATTGAGATGGAAATGGATATTCTGTACCCCACCATGATGCGTGCCAAGTCATATTTGATTTTTGAAGTCATTTTGAAAATGAAAAATCCCTCTATACCCCTCTAACGACCCGACAATGAGTTCTGTTGACGAATTATTGTTATTCAGATGGAAATAAATATTCTGCACCTCACCAAGATGCGTGCCAAGTCATATTTGATTTTTAGGTAATTTTGAAAATGAAAAATCCCTCTATACCCCCTCTGACGACCCGACAATGATTTCTGGTGACAAATTATTGATATTGAGATGGAAATGGATATTCTGTACACCACCATGATGCGTGCCATGTCATATTTGATTTTTAGGTAATTTTGAAAATGAAAAATCCCTCTATACCCCCTCTGACGACCCGACAATGATTTCTGGTGACAAATTATTGATATTGAGATGGAAATGGATATTCTGTACCCCACCATGATGCGTGCCAAGTCATATTTGATTTTTGAAGTCATTTTGAAAATGAAAAATCCCTCTATACCCCTCTAACGACCCGACAATGAGTTCTGTTGACGAATTATTGTTATTCAGATGGAAATAAATATTCTGCACCTCACCATGATGCGTGCCAAGTCATATTTGATTTTTGAAGTCATTTTGAAAATGAAAAATCCCTTTATACCCCCTCTAACGACCCGACAATGATTTCTGTTGAAGAATTATTGTTATTCAGATGGAAATGAATATTCTGCACCCCACCATGTTGCGTGCCAAGTCATATTTGATTTTTGAAGTCATTTTGAAAATGAAAAATCCCTTTATACCCCCTCTAACGACCCGACAATGATTTCTGTTGACGAATTATTGTTATTCAGATGGAAATGAATATTCTGCACCCCACCATGTTGCGTGCCAAGTCATATTAGATTTTTGAAGAAATATTGAAAATGAGAAATCCCTCTATACATCCTCTGACGACCCGACAATGATTTCTGTTGACGAATTATTGTTATTCAGATAGACATGGATACTTTGCACCCCACCATGATGCGTGCCAAGTCATATTTGATTTTGAGGTAATTTTTAAAATGAAAAATCCCTCTATACCCCCTCTGACGACCCGACAATGATTTCTGTTGACAAATTATTGTTATTGAGATGGAAAAGGATATTCTGTACCCCACCATGATGCGTGCCAAGTCATATTTGAATTTAGAAGTCATTTTGAAAATGAAAAATCCCTCTATACACCCTCTAACGACCCGACAATGAGTTCTGTTGATGAATTAATGTTATTCAGAAAATAATGGATATTCTGCATCCCACCATGATGCGTGCCAAGTCATATTGGATTTTTGAAGAAATATTGAAAATGAGAAATCCCTCTATACCCCCTCTAACGACCCGACAATTATTTCTGTTGTCGAATTATTGTTATTCAGATGGAAATTAATATTCTGCACTCAACCATGTTGCGTGCCAAGTCATATTTGATTTTGAGGTAATTTTGAAAATGAAAAATCCCTCTATACCCCCTCTAACGACCCGACAATGACTTCTGTTTACAAATTATTGTTATTCAGATGGCAATGGATATTTTGCACCCCACCATGATGCGTGCCAAGTCATATTAGATTTTTGAAGAAATTTTTAAAATGAAAAATCCCTCTATACCCCCTCTGACGACCCGACAATGATTTCTGTTTACAAATTATTGTTATTCAGATGGCAATGGATATTTTGCACCCCACCATGATGCGTGCCAAGTCATATTAGATTTTTGAAGAAATTTTTAAAATGAAAAATCCCTCTATACCCCCTCCAACGACTCGTCAATGATTTCTGTTGACGAATTATTGTTATTCAGATGGAAATTAATATTCTGCACTCAACCATGTTGCGTGCCAAGTCATATTTGATTTTGAGGTAATTTTGAAAATGAAAAATCCCTCTATACCCCCTCTAACGACCCGACAATGACTTCTGTTTACAAATTATTGTTATTCAGATGGCAATGGATATTTTGCACCCCACCATGATGCGTGCCAAGTCATATTAGATTTTTGAAGAAATTTTTAAAATGAAAAATCCCTCTATACCCCCTCCAACGACTCGTCAATGATTTCTGTTGACGAATTATTGTTATTCAAATGGAAAAGGATATTCTGCACCCCACTATGATGCGTGCCAAGTCATATTTGATATTGAGGTAATTTTGAAAATGAAAAATCCCTCTATACCCCCTCTGACGACCCGACAATGATTTCTGTCGACAAATTATTGTTATTCAGATGGAAATGGATATTCTGCATCCCACCATGATGCGTGCCAAGTCATATTGGATTTTGAGGTAATTTTGAAAATGAAAAATCCCTCTATACCCCCTCTGACGACCCAAAAATGATTTCTGTTGACAAATTATTGTTATTGAGATGGAAATGGATATTCTGTACCCCACCATGATGCGTGCCAAGTCATATTTGATTTTTGAAGTCATTTTGAAAATGAAAAATCCCTCTATACCCCTCTAACGACCCGACAATGAGTTCTGTTGACGAATTATTGTTATTCAGATGGAAATAAATATTCTGCACCTCACCATGATGCGTGCCAAGTCATATTTGATTTTTGAAGTCATTTTGAAAATGAAAAATCCCTCTATACCCCTCTAACGAACCGACAATGAGTTCTGTTGACGAATTATTGTTATTCAGATGGAAATAAATATTCTGCACCTCACCATGATGCGTGCCAAGTCATATTTGATTTATAGGTAATTTTGAAAATGAAAAATCCCTCTATACCCCCTCTGACGACCCGACAATGATTTCTGGTGACAAATTATTGATATTGAGATGGAAATGGATATTCTGTACCCCACCATGATGCGTGCCAAGTCATATTTGATTTTTAGGTAATTTTGAAAATGAAAAATCCCTCTATACCCCCTCTGACGACCCGACAATGATTTCTGGTGACAAATTATTGATATTGAGATGGAAATGGATATTCTGTACCCCACCATGATGCGTGCCAAGTCATATTTGATTTTTGAAGTCATTTTGAAAATGAAAAATCCCTCTATACCCTTCTAACGACCCGACAATGAGTTCTGTTGACGAATTATTGTTATTCAGATGGAAATAAATATTCTGCACCTCACCATGATGCGTGCCAAGTCATATTTGATTTTTGAAGTCATTTTGAAAATGAAAAATCCCTTTATACCCCCTCTAACGACCCGACAATGATTTCTGTTGACGAATTATTGTTATTCAGATGGAAATGAATATTCTGCACCCCACCATGATGCGTGCCAAGTCATATTTGATTTTTGAAGTCATTTTGAAAATGAAAAATCCCTTTATACCCCCTCTAACGACCCGACACTGATTTCTGTTGACGAATTATTGTTATTCAGATGGAAATGAATATTCTGCACCCCACCATGTTGCGTGCCAAGTCATATTAGATTTTTGAAGAAATATTGAAAATGAGAAATCCCTCTATACCCCCTCCAACGACCCGTCAATGATTTCTGTTGACGAATTATTGTTATTTAGATGGAAATGGGTATTCTGCACCCCACCATGATGCGTGCCAAGTCATATTTGATTTTGAGGTAATTTTGAAAATGAAAAATCCCTCTATACCCCCTCTGACGACCCGACAATGATTTCTGGTGACAAATTATTGATATTGAGATGGAAATGGATATTCTGTACCCCACCATGATGCGTGCCAAGTCATATTTGATTTTTGAAGTCATTTTGAAAATGAAAAATCCCTCTATACCCCTCTAACGACCCGACAATGAGTTCTGTTGACGAATTATTGTTATTCAGATGGAAATAAATATTCTGCACCTCACCAAGATGCGTGCCAAGTCATATTTGATTTTTAGGTAATTTTGAAAATGAAAAATCCCTCTATACCCCCTCTGACGACCCGACAATGATTTCTGGTGACAAATTATTGATATTGAGATGGAAACGGATATTCTGTACACCACCATGATGCGTGCCATGTCATATTTGATTTTTAGGTAATTTTGAAAATGAAAAATCCCTCTATACCCCCTCTGACGACCCGACAATGATTTCTGGTGACAAATTATTGATATTGAGATGGAAATGGATATTCTGTACCCCACCATGATGCGTGCCAAGTCATATTTGATTTTTGAAGTCATTTTGAAAATGAAAAATCCCTCTATACCCCTCTAACGACCCGACAATGAGTTCTGTTGACGAATTATTGTTATTCAGATGGAAATAAATATTCTGCACCTCACTATGATGCGTGCCAAGTCATATTTGATTTTTGAAGTCATTTTGAAAATGAAAAATCACTTTATACCCCCTCTAACGACCCGACAATGATTTCTGTTGAAGAATTATTGTTATTCAGATGGAAATGAATATTCTGCACCCCACCATGTTGCGTGCCAAGTCATATTTGATTTTTGAAGTCATTTTGAAAATGAAAAATCCCTTTATACCCCCTCTAACGACCCGACAATGATTTCTGTTGACGAATTATTGTTATTCAGATGGAAATGAATATTCTGCACCCCACCATGTTGCGTGCCAAGTCATATTAGATTTTTGAAGAAATATTGAAAATGAGAAATCCCTCTATACATCCTCTGATGACCCGACAATGATTTCTGTTGACGAATTATTGTTATTCAGATAGACATGGATACTTTGCACCCCACCATGATGCGTGCCAAGTCATATTTGATTTTGAGGTAATTTTTAAAATGAAAAATCCCTCTATACCCCCTCTGACGACCCGACAATGATTTCTGTTGACAAATTATTGTTATTGAGATGGAAAAGGATATTCTGTACCCCACCATGATGCGTGCCAAGTCATATTTGAATTTAGAAGTCATTTTGAAAATGAGAAATCCCTCTATACACCCTCTAACGACCCGACAATGAGTTCTGTTGATGAATTAATGTTATTCAGAAAATAATGGATATTCTGCATCCCACTATGATGCGTGCCAAGTCATATTTGATTTTGAGGTAATTTTGAAAATGTAAAATCCCTCTATACCCCCTCTAACGACCCGACAATGAGTTCTGTTGACGAATTATTGTTATTCAGATGATAATGGATATTCTGCACCCCACCATGATGCGTGCCAAGTCATATTGGATTTTTGAAGAAATATTGAAAATGAAAAATTCCTCTATTCCCCCTCTAACGACCCGACAATGATTTCTGTCGACGAATTATTGTTATTTAGATGGAAATGGATATTCTGCATCCCACCATTATGCGTGCCAAGTCATATTTGATTTTGAGGATATTTTGAAAATGAAAAATCCCTCTATACCCCCTCTGACGACCCGACAATGATTTTTGTTAACAAATTATAGTTATTGAGATGGAAATGGATATTCTTGTACCCCACTATGATGCGTGCCAAGTCATATTTGATTTTTGAAGTCATTTTGAAAATTAAAAATCCCTCTATACCCCCTCTAACGACCCGACAATGATTTCTGTCGACGAATTATTGTTATTCAGAGGGAAATAGATATTCTGCACCCCACTATGATACGTGCCAAGTCATATTAGATTTTTGAAGAAATATTGAAAATGAGAAATCCCTCTATACCCCCTCTGACGACCCGACAATGATTTCTGTTAACAAATTATTGTTATTGAGATGGAAATGGATATTCTGTAACCCACCATGATGCGTGCCAATTCATATTAGATTTTTGAAGAAATATTGAAAATGAAAAATCCCTCTATTCCCCCTCTAACGACCCGACAATGATTTTTGTTAACAAATTATAGTTATTGAAAGAAATATTGAAAATGAGAAATCCCACTATACGCCCTCTAACGACCCGACAATGATTTCTGTTGACAAATTATTGTTATTCAGATGGAAATGGATATTCTGCACCCCACCATGATGCGTGCCAAGTCATATTAGATTTTTGAAGAAATTTTGAAAATGAAAAATCCCTCTATACCCCCTCCTACGACCCGTCAATGATTTCTGTTGACGAATCATTGTTATTCAGATGGAAATGGATATTCTGCACCACACCATGATGCGTGCCAAGTCATATTTGATTTTGAGGTAATTTTGAAAATGAAAAATCCCTCTATACCCCCTCTGACGACCCGACAATGATTTCTGTTGACAAATTATTGTTATTGAGATGGAAATGGATATTCTGTACCCCACCATGATGCGTGCCAAGTCATATTTGAATTTTGAAGTCATTTTGAAAATGAGAAATCCCTCTATACACCCTCTAACGACCCGTCAATGAGTTCTGTTGACGAATTATTGTTATTCAGATAATAATGGATATTCTGCATCCCACCATGATGCGTGCCAAGTCATATTGGATTTTGAGGTAATTTTGAAAATGAAAAATCCCTCTATACCCCCTTTGACGACCCAAAAATGATTTCTGTTGACAAATTATTGTTATTGAGATGGAAATGGATATTCTGTACCCCACCATGATGCGTGCCAAGTCATATTTGATTTTTGAAGTCATTTTAAAAATGAAAAATCCCTCTATACCCCTCTAACGACCCGACAATGAGTTCTGTTGACGAATTATTGTTATTCAGATGGAAATAAATATTCTGCACCTCACCATGATGCGTGCCAAGTCATATTTGATTTTTGAAGTCATTTTGAAAATGAAAAATCCCTCTATACCCCTCTAACGACCCGACAATGAGTTCTGTTGACGAATTATTGTTATTCAGATGGAAATAAATATTCTGCACCTCACCATGATGCGTGCCAAGTCATATTTGATTTTTAGGTAATTTTGAAAATGAAAAATCCCTCTATACCCCCTCTGACGACCCGACAATGATTTCTGGTAACAAATTATTGATATTGAGATGGAAATGGATATTCTGTACCCCACCATGATGCGTGCCAAGTCATATTTGATTTTTAGGTAATTTTGAAAATGAAAAATCCCTCTATACCCCCTCTGACGACCCGAAAATGATTTCTGGTGACAAATTATTGATATTGAGATGGAAATGGATATTCTGTACCCCACCATGATGCGTGCCAAGTCATATTTGATTTTTGAAGTCATTTTGAAAATGAAAAATCCCTCTATACCCCTCTAACGACCCGACAATGAGTTCTGTTGACGAATTATTGTTATTCAGATGGAAATAAATATTCTGCACCTCACCATGATGCGTGCCAAGTCATATTTGATTTTTGAAGTCATTTTGAAAATGAAAAATCCCTTTATACCCCCTCTAACGACCCGACAATGATTTCTGTTGACGAATTATTGTTATTCAGATGGAAATGAATATTCTGCACCCCACCATGATGCGTGCCAAGTCATATTTGATTTTTGAAGTCATTTTGAAAATGAAAAATCCCTTTATACCCCCTCTAACGACCCGACACTGATTTCTGTTGACGAATTATTGTTATTCAGATGGAAATGAATATTCTGCACCCCACCATGTTGCGTGCCAAGTCATATTAGATTTTTGAAGAAATATTGAAAATGAGAAATCCCTCTATACCCCCTCCAACGACCCGTCAATGATTTCTGTTGACGAATTATTGTTATTTAGATGGAAATGGATATTCTGCACCCCACCATGATGCGTGCCAAGTCATATTTGATTTTGAGGTAATTTTGAAAATGAAAAATCCCTCTATACCCCCTCTGACGACCCGACAATGATTTCTGGTGACAAATTATTGATATTGAGATGGAAATGGATATTCTGTACCCCACCATGATGCGTGCCAAGTCATATTTGATTTTTAGGTAATTTTGAAAATGAAAAATCCCTCTATACCCCCTCTGACGACCCGACAATGATTTCTGGTGACAAATTATTGATATTGAGATGGAAATGGATATTCTGTACCCCACCATGATGCGTGCCAAGTCATATTTGATTTATGAAGTCATTTTGAGAATGAAAAATCCCTCTATACCCCTCTAACGACCCGACAATGAGTTCTGTTGACGAATTATTGTTATTCAGATGGAAATAAATATTCTGCACCTCACCATGATGCGTGCCAAGTCATATTTGATTTTTGAAGTCATTTTGAAAATGAAAAATCCCTTTATACCCCCTCTAACGACCCGACAATGATTTCTGTTGACGAATTATTGTTATTCAGATGGAAATGAATATTCTGCACCCCACCATGATGCGTGCCAAGTCATATTTGATTTTTGAAGTCATTTTGAAAATGAAAAATCCCTTTATACCCCCTCTAACGACCCGACACTGATTTCTGTTGACGAATTATTGTTATTCAGATGGAAATGAATATTCTGCACCCCACCATGTTGCGTGCCAAGTCATATTAGATTTTTGAAGAAATATTGAAAATGAGAAATCCCTCTATACCCCCTCCAACGACCCGTCAATGATTTCTGTTGACGAATTATTGTTATTTAGATGGAAATGGATATTCTGCACCCCACCATGATGCGTGCCAAGTCATATTTGATTTTGAGGTAATTTTGAAAATGAAAAATCCCTCTATACCCCCTCTGACGACCCGACAATGATTTCTGGTGACAAATTATTGATATTGAGATGGAAATGGATATTCTGTACCCCACCATGATGCGTGCCAAGTCATATTTGATTTTTAGGTAATTTTGAAAATGAAAAATCCCTCTATACCCCCTCTGACGACCCGACAATGATTTCTGGTGACAAATTATTGATATTGAGATGGAAATGGATATTCTGTACCCCACCATGATGCGTGCCAAGTCATATTTGATTTATGAAGTCATTTTGAGAATGAAAAATCCCTCTATACCCCTCTAACGACCCGACAATGAGTTCTGTTGACGAATTATTGTTATTCAGATGAAAATAAATATTCTGCACCTCACCATGATGCGTGCCAAGTCATATTTGATTTTTGAAGTCATTTTGAAAATGAAAAATCCCTCTATACCCCTCTAACGACCCGACAATGTGTTCTGTTGACGAGTTATTGTTATTCAGATGGAAATAAATATTCTGCACCTCACCATGATGCGTGCCAAGTCATATTTGATTTTTAGGTAATTTTGAAAATGAAAAATCCCTCCATACCCCCTCTGACGACCCGACAATGATTTCTGGTGACAAATTATCGATACTGAGATGGAAATGGATATTCTGTACCCCACCATGATGCGTGCCAAGTCATATTTGATTTTAAGGTAATTTTGAAAATGACAAATCCCTCTATACCCCCTCTGACGACCCGACAATGATTTCTGGTGACAAATTATTGATATTGAGATGGAAATGGATATTCTGTACCCCACCATGATGCGTGCCAAGTCATATTTGATTTTTGAAGTCATTTTGAAAATGAAAAATCCCTCTATACCCCTCTAACGACCCGACAATGAGTTCTGTTGACGAATTATCGTTATTCAGATGGAAATAAATATTCTGCACCTCACCATGATGCGTGCCAAGTCATATTTGATTTTTAGGTAATTTTGAAAATGAAAAATCCCTCTATACCCCCTCTGACGATACGACAATGATTTCTGGTGACAAATTATTGATATTGAGATGGAAATGGATATTCTGTACCCCACCATGATGCGTGCCAAGTCATATTTGATTTTTAGGTAATTTTGAAAATGAAAAATCCCTCTATACCCCTCTAACGACCCGACAATGAGTTCTGTTGACGAATTATTGTTATTCAGATGGAAATAAATATTCTGCACCTCACCATGATGCGTGCCAAGTCATATTTGATTTTTAGGTAATTTTGAAAATGAAAAATCCCTCTATACCCCCTCTGACGACCCGACAATGATTTCTGGTAACAAATTATTGATATTGAGATGGAAATGGATATTCTGTACCCCACCATGATGCGTGCCAAGTCATATTTGATTTTTAGGTAATTTTGAAAATGAAAAATCCCTCTATACCCCCTCTGACGACCCGAAAATGATTTCTGGTGACAAATTATTGATATTGAGATGGAAATGGATATTCTGTACCCCACCATGATGCGTGCCAAGTCATATTTGATTTTTGAAGTCATTTTGAAAATGAAAAATCCCTCTATACCCCTCTAACGACCCGACAATGAGTTCTGTTGACGAATTATTGTTATTCAGATGGAAATAAATATTCTGCACCTCACCATGATGCGTGCCAAGTCATATTTGATTTTTGAAGTCATTTTGAAAATGAAAAATCCCTTTATACCCCCTCTAACGACCCGACAATGATTTCTGTTGACGAATTATTGTTATTCAGATGGAAATGAATATTCTGCACCCCACCATGATGCGTGCCAAGTCATATTTGATTTTTGAAGTCATTTTGAAAATGAAAAATCCCTTTATACCCCCTCTAACGACCCGACACTGATTTCTGTTGACGAATTATTGTTATTCAGATGGAAATGAATATTCTGCACCCCACCATGTTGCGTGCCAAGTCATATTAGATTTTTGAAGAAATATTGAAAATGAGAAATCCCTCTATACCCCCTCCAACGACCCGTCAATGATTTCTGTTGACGAATTATTGTTATTTAGATGGAAATGGATATTCTGCACCCCACCATGATGCGTGCCAAGTCATATTTGATTTTGAGGTAATTTTGAAAATGAAAAATCCCTCTATACCCCCTCTGACGACCCGACAATGATTTCTGGTGACAAATTATTGATATTGAGATGGAAATGGATATTCTGTACCCCACCATGATGCGTGCCAAGTCATATTTGATTTTTAGGTAATTTTGAAAATGAAAAATCCCTCTATACCCCCTCTGACGACCCGACAATGATTTCTGGTGACAAATTATTGATATTGAGATGGAAATGGATATTCTGTACCCCACCATGATGCGTGCCAAGTCATATTTGATTTATGAAGTCATTTTGAGAATGAAAAATCCCTCTATACCCCTCTAACGACCCGACAATGAGTTCTGTTGACGAATTATTGTTATTCAGATGAAAATAAATATTCTGCACCTCACCATGATGCGTGCCAAGTCATATTTGATTTTTGAAGTCATTTTGAAAATGAAAAATCCCTCTATACCCCTCTAACGACCCGACAATGAGTTCTGTTGACGAATTATTGTTATTCAGATGGAAATAAATATTCTGCACCTCACCATGATGCGTGCCAAGTCATATTTGATTTTTAGGTAATTTTGAAAATGAAAAATCCCTCCATACCCCCTCTGACGACCCGACAATGATTTCTGGTGACAAATTATCGATACTGAGATGGAAATGGATATTCTGTACCCCACCATGATGCGTGCCAAGTCATATTTGATTTTAAGGTAATTTTGAAAATGACAAATCCCTCTATACCCCCTCTGACGACCCGACAATGATTTCTGGTGACAAATTATTGATATTGAGATGGAAATGGATATTCTGTACCCCACCATGATGCGTGCCAAGTCATATTTGATTTTTGAAGTCATTTTGAAAATGAAAAATCCCTCTATACCCCTCTAACGACCCGACAATGAGTTCTGTTGACGAATTATCGTTATTCAGATGGAAATAAATATTCTGCACCTCACCATGATGCGTGCCAAGTCATATTTGATTTTTAGGTAATTTTGAAAATGAAAAATCCCTCTATACCCCCTCTGACGACACGACAATGATTTCTGGTGACAAATTATTGATATTGAGATGGAAATGGATATTCTGTACCCCACCATGATGCGTGCCAAGTCATATTTGATTTTTAGGTAATTTTGAAAATGAAATATCCCTCTATACCCCCTCTGACGACCCGACAATGATTTCTGGTGACAAATTATTGATATTGAGATGGAAATGGATATTCTGTACCCCACCATGATGCGTGCCAAGTCATATTTGATTTTTGAAGTCATTTTGAAAATGAAAAATCCCTCTATACCCCTCTAACGACCCGACAATGAGTTCTGTTGACGAATTATTGTTATTCAGATGGAAATAAATATTCTGCACCTCACCATGATGCGTGCCAAGTCATATTTGATTTTTGAAGTCATTTTGAAAATGAAAAATCCCTTTATACCCCCTCTAACGACCCGACAATGATTTCTGTTGACAAATTATTGTTATTCAGATGGAAATGAATATTCTGCACCCCACCATGATGCGTGCCAAGTCATATTTGATTTTTGAAGTCATTTTGAAAATGAAAAATCCCTTTATACCCCCTCTAACGACCCGACAATGATTTCTGTTGATAAATTATTGTTATTCAGATGGGAATGAATATTCTGCACCCCACCATGTTGCGTGCCAAGTCATATTAGATTTTTGAAGAAATATTGAAAATGAGAAATCCCTCTATACTTCCTCTGACGACCCGACAATGATTTCTGTTGACGAATTATTGTTATTCAGATAGACATGGATACTTTGCACCCCACCATGATGCGTGCCAAGTCATATTTGATTTTGAGGTAATTTTTAAAATGAAAAATCCCTCTATACCCCCTCTGACGACCCGACAATGATTTCTGTTGACAAATTATTGTTATTGAGATGGAAAAGGATATTCTGTACCCCACCATGATGCGTGCCAAGTCATATTTGAATTTAGAAGTCATTTTGAAAATGAGAAATCCCTCTATACACCCTCTAACGACCCGACAATGAGTTCTGTTGATGAATTAATGTTATTCAGAAAATAATGGATATTCTGCATCCCACCATGATGCGTGCCAAGTCATATTGGATTTTTGAAGAAATATTGAAAATGAGAAATCCCTCTATACCCCCTCTAACGACCCGACAATTATTTCTGTTGTCGAATTATGGTTATTCAGATGGAAATTAATATTCTGCACTCAACCATGTTGCGTGCCAAGTCATATTTGATTTTGAGGTAATTTTGAAAATGAAAAATCCCTCTATACCCCCTCTAACGACCCGACAATGATTTCTGTTTACAAATTATTGTTATTCAGATGGCAATGGATATTTTGCACCCCACCATGATGCGTGCCAAGTCATATTAGATTTTTGAAGAAATTTTTAAAATGAAAAATCCCTCTATACCCCCTCCAACGACTCGTCAATGATTTCTGTTGACGAATTATTGTTATTCAAATGGAAAAGGATATTCTGCACCCCACTATGATGCGTGCCAAGTCATATTTGATATTGAGGTAATTTTGAAAATGAAAAATCCCTCTATACCCCCTCTGACGACCCGACAATGATTTCTGTCGACAAATTATTGTTATTCAGATGGAAATGGATATTCTGCACCCCACCATGATGCGTGCCAAGTCATATTATATTTTTGAAGAAATATTGAAAATGAAAAATCCCTCTATACCCCCTCTAACGACCCGACAATGATTTCTGCTGACGAATTATCGTTATCCAGATGGAAATGAATATTCTGCACCCGACCATGTTGCGTGCCAAGTCTTATTTGATTTTGAGGTAATTTTGAAAATGAGAAATCTCTGTATACCCCCTCTAACGACCCGACAATGATTTCTGTCGACAAATTATTGTTATTCAGATGGAAATAGATATTCTGCACCCAACCATGATGCGTGCCAAGTCATGTTAGATATTTGAAGAAATATTGAAAATGAGAAATCCCTCTATACCCCCTCTGACGACCCGACAATGATTTCTGTTGACAAATTATTGTTATTCAGATGGACATGGATACTTTGCACCCCACCATGATGCGTGCCAAGTCATATTAGATTTTTGAAGAAATATTGAAAATGAGAAATCCCTCTATACCCCCTCTGACGACCCGACAATGATTTCTGTTGACAAATTATTGTTATTCAGATGGAAATGGATATTCTGCACCCCACCATGATGCGTGCCAAGTCATATTAGATTTTTGAAGAAATTTTAAAAATGAAAAATCCCTCTATACCCCCTCCTACGACCCGTCAATGATTTCTGTTGACGAATCATTGTTATTCAGATGGAAATGGATATTCTGCACCACACCATGATGCGTGCCAAGTCATATTTGATTTTGAGGTAATTTTGAAAATGAAAAATCCCTCTATACCCCCTCTGACGACCCGACAATGATTTCTGTTGACAAATTATTGTTATTGAGATGGAAATGGATATTCTGTACCCCACCATGATGCGTGCCAAGTCATATTTGAATTTTGAAGACATTTTGAAAATGAGAAATCCCTCTATACACCCTCTAACGACCCGTCAATGAGTTCTGTTGACGAATTATTGTTATTCAGATAATAATGGATATTCTGCATCCCACCATGATGCGTGCCAAGTCATATTGGATATTTTAAGAAATATTGAAAATGAAAAATCCCTCTATACCCCCTCTAACGACCCGACAATGATTTCTGTCGACGAATTATTGTTATTCAGATGGAAATTAATATTCTGCACTCCACCATGTTGCGTGCCAAGTCATATTTGATTTTGAGGTAATTTTGAAAATGAAAAACCCTCTATTTTCCCTCGGACGACCCGACAATGATTTATGTTGAGAAATTATTGTTATCGAGTTGGAAATGGATAATCTGTACCCCACCATGATGCGTGCCAAGTCATATTAGATTATTGAAGAAATTTTGAAAATGAAAAATCCCTCTATACCCCCTCCAACGACCCGTCAATGATTTCTGTTGACGAATTATTGTTATTTAGATGGAAGTGGATATTCTGCACCCCACCCTGATGCGTGCCAAGTCATATTTGATTTTGAGGTAATTTTGAAAATGAAAAATCCCTCTATACCCCCTCTTACGACCCGACAATGATTTATGTTGACGAATTATTGTTATTCAGATGGAAATGGATATTCTGCACCCCACCATGATGCGTGCCAAGTCATATTAGATTTTTGAAGAAATTTTGAAAATGAATAATCCCTCTATCCCCCTCCAACGACCCGTCAATGATTTCTGTTGACGAATTATTGTTATTCAGATGGAAATGGATATTCTGCACCCCACTATGATGCGTGCCAAGTCATATTTGATTTTGAGGTAATTTTGAAAATGTAAAATCCCTCTATACCCCCTCTAACGACCCGACAATGAGTTCTGTTGACGAATTATTGTTATTCAGATGATAATGGATATTCTGCACCCCACCATGATGCGTGCCAAGTCATATTGGATTTTTGAAGAAATATTGAAAATGAAAAATTCCTCTATTCCCCCTCTAACGACCCGACAATGATTTCTGTCGACGAATTATTGTTATTTAGATGGAAATGGATATTCTGCACCCCACCATTATGCGTGCCAAGTCATATTTGATTTTGAGGTAATTTTGAAAATGAAAAATCCCTCTATACCCCCTCTGACGACCCGACAATGATTTTTGTTAACAAATTATAGTTATTGAGATGGAAATGGATATTCTTGTACCCCACTATGATGCGTGCCAAGTCATATTTGATTTTTGAAGTCATTTTGAAAATTAAAAATCCCTCTATACCCCCTCTAACGACCCGACAATGATTTCTGTCGACGAATTATTGTTATTCAGAGGGAAATAGATATTCTGCACCCCACTATGATACGTGCCAAGTCATATTAGATTTTTGAAGAAATATTGAAAATGAGAAATCCCTCTATACCCCCTCTGACGACCCGACAATGATTTCTGTTAACAAATTATTGTTATTGAGATGGAAATGGATATTCTGTAACCCACCATGATGCGTGCCAATTCATATTAGATTTTTGAAGAAATATTGAAAATGAAAAATCCCTCTATTCCCCCCCTAACGACCCGACAATGATTTTTGTTAACAAATTATAGTTATTGAAAGAAATATTGAAAATGAGAAATCCCTCTATACGCCCTCTAACGACCCGACAATGATTTCTGTTGACAAATTATTGTTATTCAGATGGAAATGGATATTCTGCACCCCACCATGATGCGTGCCAAGTCATATTAGATTTTTGAAGAAATTTTGAAAATGAAAAATCCCTCTATACCCCCTCCTACGACCCGTCAATGATTTCTGTTGACGAATCATTGTTATTCAGATGGAAATGGATATTCTGCAAAACACCATGATGCGTGCCAAGTCATATTTGATTTTGAGGTAATTTTGAAAATGAAAAATCCCTCTATACCCCCTCTGACGACCCGACAATGATTTCTGTTGACAAATTATTGTTATTGAGATGGAAATGGATATTCTGTACCCCACCATGATGCGTGCCAAGTCATATTTGAATTTTGAAGTCATTTTGAAAATGAGAAATCCCTCTATACACCCTCTAACGACCCGTCAATGAGTTCTGTTGACGAATTATTGTTATTCAGATAATAATGGATATTCTGCATCCCACCATGATGCGTGCCAAGTCATATTGGATTTTGAGGTAATTTTGAAAATGAAAAATCCCTCTATACCCCCTCTGACGACCCAAAAATGATTTCTGTTGACAAATTATTGTTATTGAGATGGAAATGGATATTCTGTACCCCACCATGATGCGTGCCAAGTCATATTTGATTTTTGAAGTCATTTTGAAAATGAAAAATCCCTCTATACCCCTCTAACGACCCGACAATGAGTTCTGTTGACGAATTATTGTTATTCAGATAGAAATAAATATTCTGCACCTCACCATGATGCGTGCCAAGTCATATTTGATTTTTGAAGTCATTTTGAAAATGAAAAATCCCTCTATACCCCTCTAACGACCCGACAATGAGTTCTGTTGACGAATTATTGTTATTCAGATGGAAATAAATATTCTGCACCTCACCATGATGCGTGCCAAGTCATATTTGATTTTTAGGTAATTTTGAAAATGAAAAATCCCTCTATACCCCCTCTGACGACCCGACAATGATTTCTGGTAACAAATTATTGATATTGAGATGGAAATGGATATTCTGTACCCCACCATGATGCGTGCCAAGTCATATTTGATTTTTAGGTAATTTTGAAAATGAAAAATCCCTCTATACCCCCTCTGACGACCCGACAATGATTTCTGGTGACAAATTATTGATATTGAGATGGAAATGGATATTCTGTACCCCACCATGATGCGTGCCAAGTCATATTTGATTTTTGAAGTCATTTTGAAAATGAAAAATCCCTCTATACCCCTCTAACGACCCGACAATGAGTTCTGTTGACGAATTATTGTTATTCAGATGGAAATAAATATTCTGCACCTCACCATGATGCGTGCCAAGTCATATGTGATTTTTGAAGTCATTTTGAAAATGAAAAATCCCTTTATACCCCCTCTAACGACCCGACAATGATTTCTGTTGACGAATTATTGTTATTCAGATGGAAATGAATATTCTGCACCCCACCATGATGCGTGCCAAGTCATATTTGATTTTTGAAGTCATTTTGAAAATGAAAAATCCCTTTATACCCCCTCTAACGACCCGACACTGATTTCTGTTGACGAATTATTGTTATTCAGATGGAAATGAATATTCTGCACCCCACCATGTTGCGTGCCAAGTCATATTAGATTTTTGAAGAAATATTGAAAATGAGAAATCCCTCTATACCCCCTCCAACGACCCGTCAATGATTTCTGTTGACGAATTATTGTTATTTAGATGGAAATGGATATTCTGCACCCCACCATGATGCGTGCCAAGTCATATTTGATTTTGAGGTAATTTTGAAAATGAAAAATCCCTCTATACCCCCTCTGACGACCCGACAATGATTTCTGGTGACAAATTATTGATATTGAGATGGAAATGGATATTCTGTACCCCACCATGATGCGTGCCAAGTCATATTTGATTTTTAGGTAATTTTGAAAATGAAAAATCCCTCTATACCCCCTCTGACGACCCGACAATGATTTCTGGTGACAAATTATTGATATTGAGATGGAAATGGATATTCTGTACCCCACCATGATGCGTGCCAAGTCATATTTGATTTTTGAAGTCATTTTGAGAATGAAAAATCCCTCTATACCCCTCTAACGACCCGACAATGAGTTCTGTTGACGAATTATTGTTATTCAGATGGAAATAAATATTCTGCACCTCACCATGATGCGTGCCAAGTCATATTTGATTTTTGAAGTCATTTTGAAAATGAAAAATCCCTCTATACCCCTCTAACGACCCGACAATGAGTTCTGTTGACGAATTATTGTTATTCAGATGGAAATAAATATTCTGCACCTCACCATGATGCGTGCCAAGTCATATTTGATTTTTAGGTAATTTTGAAAATGAAAAATCCCTCCATACCCCCTCTGACGACTCGACAATGATTTCTGGTGACAAATTATCGATATTGAGATGGAAATGGATATTCTGTACCCCACCATGATGCGTGCCAAGTCATATTTGATTTTAAGGTAATTTTGAAAATGACAAATCCCTCTATACCCCCTCTGACGACCCGACAATGATTTCTGGTGACAAATTATTGATATTGAGATGGAAATGGATATTCTGTACCCCACCATGATGCGTGCCAAGTCATATTTGATTTTTGAAGTCATTTTGAAAATGAAAAATCCCTCTATACCCCTCTAACGACCCGACAATGAGTTCTGTTGACGAATTATCGTTATTCAGATGGAAATAAATATTCTGCACCTCACCATGATGCGTGCCAAGTCATATTTGATTTTTAGGTAATTTTGAAAATGAAAAATCCCTCTATACCCCCTCTGACGACACGACAATGATTTCTGGTGACAAATTATTGATATTGAGATGGAAATGGATATTCTGTACCCCACCATGATGCGTGCCAAGTCATATTTGATTTTTAGGTAATTTTGAAAATGAAATATCCCTCTATACCCCCTCTGACGACCCGACAATGATTTCTGGTGACAAATTATTGATATTGAGATGGAAATGGATATTCTGTACCCCACCATGATGCGTGCCAAGTCATATTTGATTTTTGAAGTCATTTTGAAAATGAAAAATCCCTCTATACCCCTCTAACGACCCGACAATGAGTTCTGTTGACGAATTATTGTTATTCAGATGGAAATAAATATTCTCCACCTCACCATGATGCGTGCCAAGTCATATTTGATTTTTGAAGTCATTTTGAAAATGAAAAATCCCTTTATACCCCCTCTAACGACCCGACAATGATTTCTGTTGACAAATTATTGTTATTCAGATGGAAATGAATTTTCTGCACCCCACCATGATGCGTGCCAAGTCATATTTGATTTTTGAAGTCATTTTGAAAATGAAAAATCCCTTTATACCCCCTCTAACGACCCGACAATGATTTCTGTTGATGAATTATTGTTATTCAGATGGAAATGAATATTCTGCACCCCACCATGTTGCGTGCCAAGTCATATTAGATTTTTGAAGAAATATTGAAAATGAGAAATCCCTCTATACCCCCTCTGACGACCCGACAATGATTTCTGTTGACGAATTATTGTTATTCAGATAGACATGGATACTTTGCACCCCACCATGATGCGTACCAAGTCATATTTGATTTTGAGGTAATTTTGAAAATGAAAAATCCCTCTATACCCCCTCTGACGACCCGACAATGATTTCTGTTGACGAATTATTGTTATTCAGATAGACATGGATACTTTGCACCCCACCATGATGCGTGCCAAGTCATATTTGATTTTGAGGTAATTTTGAAAATGAAAAATCCCTCTATACCCCCTCTGACGACCCGACAATGATTTCTGTTGACAAATTATTCGTTATTGAGATGGAAAAGGATATTCTGTACCCCACCATGATGCGTGCCAAGTCATATTTGAATTTTGAAGTCATTTTGAAAATGAGAAATCCCTCTATACACCCTCTAACGACCCGACAATGAGTTCTGTTGACGAATTAATGTTATTCAGAAAATAATGGATATTCTGCATCCCACCATGATGCGTGCCAAGTCATATTGGATTTTTGAAGAAATATTGAAAATGAGAAATCCCTCTATACCCCCTCTAACGACCCGACAATTATTTCTGTTGACGAATTATTGTTATTCAGATGGAAATTAATATTCTGCACTCAACCATGTTGCGTGCCAAGTCATATTTGATTTTGAGGTAATTTTGAAAATGAAAAATCCCTCTATACCCCCTCTAACGACCCGACAATGATTTCTGTTTACAAATTATTGTTATTCAGATGGCAATGGATATTTTGCACCCCACCATAATGCGTGCTAAGTCATATTAGATTTTTGAAGAAATTTTTCAAATGAAAAATCCCTCTATACCCCCTCCAACGACTCGTCAATGATTTCTGTTGACGAATTATTGTTATTCAAATTGAAATGGATATTCTGCACCCCACTATGATGCGTGCCAAGTCATATTTGATATTGAGGTAATTTTGAAAATGAAAAATCCCTCTATACCCCCTCTGACGACCCGACAATGATTTCTGTCGACAAATTATTGTTATTCAGATGGAAATGGATATTCTGCACCCCACCATGATGCGTGCCAAGTCATATTGGATTTTTGAAGAAATATTGAAAATGAAAAATCCCTCTATACCCCCTCTAACGACCCGACAATGATTTCTGCTGACGAATTATCGTTATATAGATGGAAATGAATATTCTGCACCCGACCATGTTGCGTGCCAAGTCTTATTTGATTTTGAGGTAATTTTGAAAATGAGAAATCTCTGTATACCCCCTCTAACGACCCGACAATGATTTCTGTCGACAAATTATTGTTATTCAGATGGAAATAGATATTCTGCACCCCACCATGATGCGTGCCAAGTCATGTTAGATTTTTGAAGAAATATTGAAAATGAGAAATCCCTCTATACCCCCTCTGACGACCCGACAATGATTTCTGTTGACGAATTATTGTTATTCAGATGGACATGGATACTTTGCACCCCAAAATGATGCGTGCCAAGTCATATTAGATTTTTGAAGAAATTTTGAAAATGAAAAATCCCTCTATACGCCCTCTAACGAACCGACAATGATTTCTGATGACAAATTATTGTTATTCAGATGGAAATGGATATTCTGCACCCCACCATGATGCGTGCCAAGTCATATTAGATTTTTGAAGAAATTTTGAAAATGAAAAATCCCTCTATACCCCCTCCTACGACCCGTCAATGATTTCTGTTGACGAATCATTGTTATTCAGATGGAAATGGATATTCTGCACCACACCATGATGCGTGCCAAGTCATATTTGATTTTGAGGTAATTTTGAAAATGAAAAATCCCTCTATACCCCCTCTGACGACCCGACAATGATTTCTGTTGACAAATTATTGTTATTGAGATGGAAATGGATATTCTGTACCCCACCATGATGCGTGCCAAGTCATATTTGAATTTTGAAGTCATTTTGAAAATGAGAAATCCCTCTATACACCCTCTAACGACCCGTCAATGAGTTCTGTTGACGAATTATTGTTATTCAGATATTAATGGATATTCTGCATCCCACCATGATGCGTGCCAAGTCATATTGGATATTTTAGGAAATATTGAAAATGAAAAATCCCTCTATACCCCCTCTAACGACCCGACAATAATTTCTGTCGACGAATTATTGTTATTCAGATGGAAATTAATATTCTGCACTCCACCATGTTGCGTGCCAAGTCATATTTGATTTTGAGGTAATTTTGAAAATGAAAAACCCTCTATTTTCCCTCGGACGACCCGACAATGATTTCTGTTGAGAAATTATTGTTATTGAGATAGAAATGGATATTCTGTACCCCACCATGATGCGTGCCAAATCATATTAGATTATTGAAGAAATTTTGAAAATGAGAAATCCCTCTATACACCCTCTAACGACCCGTCAATGAGTTCTGTTGACGAATTATTGTTATTCAGATA
Organism: Chrysolina americana; assembly: GCA_958502065.1. Taxonomy (NCBI): domain Eukaryota; kingdom Metazoa; phylum Arthropoda; class Insecta; order Coleoptera; family Chrysomelidae; genus Chrysolina; species Chrysolina americana. Next base: position 47,703,214 of record OY293415.1, on the reverse strand, counting down.
ATAATAGATATTCAGCATCTCACCATGTTGCGTGCCAAGTCATATTTGATTTTGAGGTAATTTTGAAAATGAAAAATCCCTCTATACCCCCTCTGACGACCCGACAATGATTTCTGTTGACAAATTATTGTTATTGAGATGGAAATGGATATTCTGTACCCCACCATGATGCGTCCAAGTCATATTTGAATTTTGAAGTCATTTTGAAAATGAGAAATCCCTCTATACACCCTCTAACGACCTGTCAATGAGTTCTGTTGACGAATTATTGTTATTCAGATAATAATGGATATTCTGCATCCTACCATGATGCGTGCCAAGTCATATTGGATTTTTTAAGAAATATTGAAAATGAAAAATCCCTCTATACCCCCTCTAACGACCCGACAATGATTTCTGTTGACAAATTATTGTTATTCAGATGGAAATGGATATTCTGCACCCCACCATGATGCGTGCCAAGTCATATTAGATTTTTGAAGAAATTTTGAAAATGAAAAATCCCTCTATACCCCCTCCTACGACCCGTCGATGATTTCTGTTGACGAATTATTGTTATTTAGATGGAAATGGATATTCTGCACCACACCATGATGCGTGCCAAGTCATATTTGATTTTGAGGTAATTTTGAAAATGAAAAATCCCTCTATACCCCCTCTGACGACCCGACAATGATTTCTGTTGACAAATTATTGTTATTCAGATGGAACTGGATATTCTGCACCACACCATGATGCGTGCCAAGTCATATTTGATTTTGAGGTAATTTTGAAAATGAAAAATCCCTCTATACCCCCTCTGACGACCCGACAATGATTTCTGTTGACAAATTATTGTTATTGAGATGGAAATGGATATTCTGTACCCCACCATGATGCGTGCCAAGTCATATTTGAATTTTGAAGTCATTTTGAAAATGAGAAATCCCTCTATACACCCTCTAACGACCCGTCAATGAGTTCTGTTGACGAATTATTGTTATTCAGATGGAAATGAATATTCTGCACCCCACCATGTTGCGTGCCAAGTCATATTAGATTCTTGAAGAAATATTGAAAATGAGAAATCCCTCTATACCCCCTCCAACGACCCGTCAATGATTTCTGTTGACGAATTATTGTTATTTAGATGGAAATGGATATTCTGCACCCCACCATGATGCGTGCCAAGTCATATTTGATTTTGAGGTAATTTTGAAAATGAAAAATCCCTCTATACCCCCTCTGACGACCCGAAAATGATTTCTGGTGACAAATTATTGATATTGAGATGGAAATGGATATTCTGTACCCCATCATGATGCGTGCCAATTCATATTTGATTTTTAGGTAATTTTGAAAATGAAAAATCCCTCTATACCCCCTCTGACGACCCGACAATGATTTCTGGTGACAAATTATTGATATTGAGATGGAAATGGATATTCTGTACCCCACCATGATGCGTGCCAAGTCATATTTGATTTTTGAAGTCATTTTGAAAATGAAAAATCCCTCTATACCCCTCTAACGACCCGACAATGAGTTCTGTTGACGAATTATTGTTATTCAGATGGAAATAAATATTCTGCACCTCACCATGATGCGTGCCAAGTCATATTTGATTTTTGAAGTCATTTTGAAAATGAAAAATCCCTCTATACCCCTCTAACGACCCGACAATGAGTTCTGTTGAAGAATTATTGTTATTCAGATGGAAATAAATATTCTGCTCCTCACCATGATGCGTGCCAAGTCATATTTGATTTTTAGGTAATTTTGAAAATGAAAAATCCCTCTATACCCCCTCTGACGACCCGACAATGATATCTGGTGACAAATTATTGATATTGAGATGGAAATGGATATTCTGTACCCCACCATGATGCGTGCCAAGTCATATTTGATTTTTAGGTAATTTTGAAAATGAAAAATCCCTCTATACCCCCTCTGACGACCCGACAATGATTTCTGGTGACAAATTATTGATATTGAGATGGAAATGGATATTCTGTACCCCACCATGATGCGTGCCAAGTCATATTTGATTTTTGAAGTCATTTTGAAAATGAAAAATCCCTCTATACCCCTCTAACGACCCGACAATGAGTTCTGTCGACGAATTATTGTTATTCAGATGGAAATGAATATTCTGCACCTAACCATGATGCGTGCCAAGTCATATTTGATTTTTGAAGTCATTTTGAAAATGAAAAATCCCTTTATACCCCCTCTAACGACCCGACAATGATTTCTGTTGACGAATTATTGTTATTCAGATGGAAATGAATATTCTGCACCCCTCCATGATGCGTGCCAAGTCATATTTGATTTTTGAAGTCATTTTGAAAATGAAAAATCCCTTTATACCACCTCTAACGACCCGACAATGATTTCTGTTGACGAATTATTGTTATTCAGATGGAAATGAATATTCTGCACCCCACCATGTTGCGTGCCAAGTCATATTAGATTTTTGAAGAAATATTGAAAATGAGAAATCCCTCTATACCCCTTCCAACGACCCGTCAATGATTTCTGTTGACGAATTATTGTTATTTAGATGGAAATGGATATTCTGCACCCCACCATGATGCGTGCCAAGTCATATTTGATTTTGAGGTAATTTTGAAAATGAAAAATCCCTCTATACTTCCTCTAACGACCCGACAATGATTTCTGTTGACGAATTATTGTTATTCAGATGGAAATGGATATTCTGCACCCCACCATGATGCGTGCCAAGTCATATTAGATTTTTGAAGAAATTTTGAAAATGAAAAATCCCTCTATACCCCCTCCAACGACCCGACAATGATTTCTGGTGACAAATTATTGATATTGAGATGGAAATGGATATTTTGTACCCCACCATGATGCGTGCCAAGTCATATTTGATTTTTGAAGTCATTTTGAAAATGAAAAATCCCTCTATACCCCTCTAACGACCCGACAATGAGTTCTGTTGACGAATTATTGTTATTCAGATGGAAATAAATATTCTGCACCTCACCATGATGCGTGCCAAGTCATATTTGATTTTTGAAGTCATTTTGAAAATGAAAAATCCCTCTATACCCCTCTAACGACCCGACAATGAGTTCTGTTGACGAATTATTGTTATTCAGATGGAAATAAATATTCTGCACCTCACCATGATGCGTGCCAAGTCATATTTGATTTTTAGGAAATTTTGAAAATGAAAAATCCCTCTATACCCCCTCTGACGACCCGACAATGATTTCTGGTGACAAATTATTGATATTGAGATGGAAATGGATATTCTGTACCCCACCATGATGCGTGCCAAGTCATATTTGATTTTTAGGTAATTTTGAAAATGAAAAATCCCTCTATACACCCTCTGACGACCCGACAATGATTTCTGGTGACAAATTATTGATATTGAGATGGAAATGGATATTCTGTACCCCACCATGATGCGTGCCAAGTCATATTTGATTTTTGAAGTCATTTTGAAAATGAAAAATCCCTCTATACCCCTCTAACGACCCGACAATGAGTTCTGTTGACGAATTATTGTTATTCAGATGAAAATAAATATTCTGCACCTCACCATGATGCGTTCCAAGTCATATTTGATTTTTGAAGTCATTTTGAAAATGAAAAATCCCTCTATACCCCCTCTAACGACCCGGCAATGATTTCTGTTGACGAATTTTTGTTAACCAGATGGAAATGAATATTCTGCACCCCACCATGTTGCGTGCCAAGTCATATTTGATTATGAGGTAATTTTAAAAATGAGAAATACCTCTATACGCCCTCTAATGACCCGACAATGATTTCTGTCGACGAATTATTGTTATTCAGATAGAAATAGATATTCTGCACCCCACCATGATGCGTGCCAAGTCATATTAGATTTTTGAAGAAATTTTGAAAATGAAAAATCCCTCTATACCCCCTCCAACGACCCGTCAATGATTTCTGTTGACGAATTATTGTTATTCAGATGGAAATGGATATTCTGCACACCACTATGATGCGTGCCAAGTCATATTTGATTTTGAGGTAATTTTGAAAATGAGAAATCCCTCTATACCCCCTCTAATGACCCGACAATGATTTCTGTCGACGAATTATTGTTATTCAGATAGAAATAGATATTCTGCACCCCACTATGATGCGTGCCAAGTCATATTTGATTTTGAGGTAATTTTGAAAATGAAAAATCCCTCTATACCCCCTCTGACGACACGACAATGATTTCTGTTGACAAATTATTGATATTGAGATGGAAATGGATATTCTGTACCCCACCATGATGCGTGCCAAGTCATATGTGATTTTTGAAGTCATTTTGAAAATGAAAAATCCCTCTATACCCCCTCTAACGACCCGACAATGAGTTCTGTTCACGAATTATTGTTATTCAAATGATAATGGATATTCTGCACCCCACCATGATGCGTGCCAAGTCATATTGGATATTTGAAGAAATATTGAAAATGAAAAATCCCTCTATACCCCCTCTAACGACCCGACAATGATTTCTGTTGACGAATTATTGTTATTCAGATGGAAATAAATATTCTGCACTCCACTATGATGCGTGCCAAGTCAAATTGGATTTTTGAAGAAATATTGAAAATGAGAAATCTCTCTATACCCCCTCTAACGACCCGACAATGATTTCTGTTGACAAATTATTGTTATCCAGATGAAAATGAATATTCTGCACCCCACCATGATGCGTGCCAAGTCATATTTGATTTTGAGGTAATTTTGAAAATGAGAAATCCCTCTATACCCCCTCTAACGACCCGACAATGATTTCTGTCAACGAATTATTGTTATTCAGATGGAAATAGATATTCTGCACCCCACCATGATGCGTGCCAAGTCATATTAGATTTTTGAAGAAATATTGAAAATGAGAAATCCCTCTTTACCCCCTCTGACGACCCGACAATGATTTCTGTTGACAAATAATTGTTATTCAGATGGACATGGATACTCTGCACCCCACCATGATGCGTGCCAAGTCATATTAGATTTTTGAAGAAATTTTGAAAATGAAAAATTCCTCTATACCCCCTCCAACGACCCGTCAATGATTTCTGTTGACGAATTATTGTTATTCAGATGAAAATGGATATTCTGCACCCCACTATGATGCGTGCCAAGTCATATTTGATTTTGAGGTAATTTTTAAAATGAAAAATCCCTCTATACCCTCTCTGACGACCCGACAATGATTTCTGGTGACAAATTATTGATATTGAGATGGAAATGGATATTCTGTACCCCACCATGATGCGTGCCAAGTCATATTTGATTTTTGAAGTCATTTTGAAAATGAAAAATCCCTCTATACCCCTCTAACGACCCGACAATGAGTTCTGTTGACGAATTATTGTTATTCAGATGGAAATAAATATTCTGCACCTCACCATGATGCGTGCCAAGTCATATTGGATTTTTGAAAAAATATTGAAAATGAAAAATCCCTCTATACCCCCTCTAACGACCCGGCAATGATTTCTGTTGACGAATTTTTGTTAACCAGATGGAAATGAATATTCTGCACCCCACCATGTTGCGTGCCAAGTCATATTTGATTTTGAGGTAATTTTAAAAATGAGAAATACCTCTATACCCCCTCTAATGACCCGACAATGATTACTGTCGACGAATTATTGTTATTCAGATAGAAATAGATATTCTGCACCCCACCATGATGCGTGCCAAGTCATATTAGATTTTTGAAGAAATTTTGAAAATGAAAAATCCCTCTATACCCCCTCCAACGACCCGTCAATGATTTCTGTTGACGAATTATTGTTATTCAGATGGAAATGGATATTCTGCACACCACTATGATGCGTGCCAAGTCATATTTGATTTTGAGGTAATTTTGAAAATGAGAAATCCCTCTACACCCCCTCTAATGACCCGACAATGATATCTGTCGACGAATTATTGTTATTCAGATAGAAGTAGATATTTTGCACCCCACTATGATGCGTGCCAAGTCATATTTGATTTTGAGGTAATTTTGAAAATGAAAAATCCCTCTGTACCCCCTCTGACGACACGACAATGATTTCTGTTGACAAATTATTGATATTGAGATGGAAATGGATATTCTGTACCCCACCATGATGCGTGCCAAGTCATATTTGATTTTTGAAGTCATTTTGAAAATGAAAAATTCCTCTATACCCCCTCTAACGACCCGACAATGAGTTCTGTTCACGAATTATTGTTATTCAGATGATAATGGATATTCTGCACCCCACCATGATGCGTGCCAAGTCATATTGGATATTTGAAGAAATATTGAAAATGAAAAATCCCTCTATACCCCCTCTAACGACCCGACAATGATTTCTGTTGACGAATTATTGTTATTCAGATGGAAATAAATATTCTGCACTCCACTACGATGCGTGCCAAGTCAAATTGGATTTTTGAAGAAATATTGAAAATGAAAAATCTCTCTATACCCCCTCTAACGACCCGACAATGATTTCTGTTGACGAATTATTGTTATCCAGATGAAAATGAATATTCTGCACCCCACCATGATGCGTGCCAAGTCATATTAGATTTTTGAAGAAATATTGAAAATGAGAAATCCCTCTTTACCCCCTCTGAAGACCCGACAATGATTTCTGTTGACGAATAATTGTTATTCAGATGGACAAGGATACTCTGCACCCCACCATGATGCGTGCCAAGTCATATTAGATTTTTGAAGAAATATTGAAAATGAAAAATCCCTCTATTCCCCCTCTAACGACCCGACAATGATTTCTGTTGACAAACTATTGTTATTCAGATGGAAATGGATATTCTGCACCCCACCATGTTGCGTGCCAAGTCATATTTGATTTTGAGGTAATTTTGAAAATGAAAAATCCCTCTATACCCCCTCTAACGACCCGACAATGAGTTCTGTTCACGAATTATTGTTATTCAGATGATAATGGATATTCTGCACCCAACCATGATGCGTGCCAAGTCATATTGGATATTTGAAGAAATATTGAAAATGAAAAATCCCTCTATACCCCCTCTAACGACCCGACAATGATTTCTGTTGACGAATTATTGTTATTCAGAAGGAAATAAATATTCTGCACCCCACCATGTTGCGTGCCAAGTCATATTTGATTTTAAGGTAATTTTGAAAATGAGAAATCCCTCTATACCCCTTCTAACGACCCGACAATGATTTCTGTCGACGAATTATTGTTATTCAGATGGAAATAGATATTCTGCACCCCACCATGATGCGTGCCAAGTCATATTAGATTTTTGAAGAAATATTGAAAATGAGAAATCCCTCTATACCCCCTCTGACGACCCGACAATGATTTCTGTTGACAAATTTTTGTTATTCAGATGGAAATGGATATTCTGCACCCCACCATGTTGCGTGCCAAGTCATATTTGATTTTGAGGTAATTTTGAAAATGAAAAATCCCTCTATACCCCCTCTAACGACCCGACAATGAGTTCTGTTCACGAATTATTGTTATTCAGATGATAATGGATATTCTGCACCCAACCATGATGCGTGCCAAGTCATATTGGATATTTGAAGAAATATTGAAAATGAAAAATCCCTCTATACCCCCTCTAACGACCCGACAATGATTTCTGTTGACGAATTATTGTTATTCAGAAGGAAATAAATATTCTGCACCCCACCATGTTGCGTGCCAAGTCATATTTGATTTTGAGGTTATTTTGAAAATGAGAAATCCCTCTATACCCCTTCTAACGACCCGACAATGATTTCTGTCGACGAATTATTGTTATTCAGATGGAAATAGATATTCTGCACCCCACCATGATGCGTGCCAAGTCATATTAGATTTTTGAAGAAATATTGAAAATGAGAAATTCCTCTATACCCCCTCTGACGACCCGACAATGATTTCTGTTGACAAATTTTTGTTATTCAGATGGACATGGATACTTTGCACCCCACCACGATGCGTGCCAAGTCATATTAGATTTTTGAAGAAATATTGAAAATGAAAAATCCCTCTATACCCCCTCTAACGACCCGACAATGATTTCTGTTGACAAATTATTGTTATTCGGATGGCAATGGATATTCTGCAACCCACCATGATGCGTGCCAAGTCATAATGGATTTTTGAAGAAATATTGAAAATGAAAAATCCCTCTATACCCCCTCTAACGACCCGACAATGATTTCTGTTGACGAATTATTGTTATTCAGATGGAAATGAATATTCTGCACCCCACCATGTTGCGTGCCAAGTCATATTTGATTTTGAGGTAATTTTGAAAATGAGAAATCCCTCTATACCCCTTCTAACGACCCGACAATGATTTCTGTTGACGAATTATTGTTATCCAGATGAAAATGAATATTCTGCACCCCACCATGATGCGTGCCAAGTCATATTAGATGTTTGAAGAAATATTGAAAATGAGAAATCCCTCTTTACCCCCTCTGAAGTCCCGACAATGATTTCTGTTGACGAATAATTGTTATTCAGATGGACAAGGATACTCTGCACCCCACCATGATGCGTGCCAAGTCATATTAGATTTTTGAAGAAATATTGAAAATGAAAAATCCCTCTATTCCCCCTCTAACGACCCGACAATGATTTCTGTTGACAAATTATTGTTATTCAGATGGAAATGGATATTCTGCACCCCACCATGTTGCGTGCCAAGTCATATTTGATTTTGAGGTAATTTTGAAAATGAAAAATCCCTCTATACCCCCTCTAACGACCCGACAATGAGTTCTGTTCACGAATTATTGTTATTCAGATGATAATGGATATTCTGCACCCAACCATGATGCGTGCCAAGTCATATTGGATATTTGAAGAAATATTGAAAATGAAAAATCCCTCTATACCCCCTCTAACGACCCGACAATGATTTCTGTTGACGAATTATTGTTATTCAGATGGAAATAGATATTCTGCACCCCACCATGATGCGTGCCAAGTCATATTAGATTTTTGAAGAAATATTGAAAATGAGAAATCCCTCTATACCCCCTCTGACGACCCGACAATGATTTCTGTTGACAAATTTTTGTTATTCAGATGGACATGGATACTTTGCACCCCACCACGATGCGTGCCAAGTCATATTAGATTTTTGAAGAAATATTGAAAATGAAAAATCCCTCTATACCCCCTCTGACGACCCGACAATGAGTTCTGTTCACGAATTATTGTTATTCAGATGATAATGGATATTCTGCACCCAACCATGATGCGTGCCAAGTCATATTGGATATTTGAAGAAATATTGAAAATGAAAAATCCCTCTATTCCCCCTCTAACGACCCGACAATGAGTTCTGTCGACGAATTATTGTTATTCAGATGGAAATGAATATTCTGCACCTCACCATGATGCGTGCCAAGTCATATTTGATTTTTGAAGTCATTTTGAAAATGAAAAATCCCTTTATACCCCCTCTAACGACCCGACAATGATTTCTGTTGACGAATTATTGTTATTCAGATGGAAATGAATATTCTGCACCCCTCCATGATGCGTGCCAAGTCATATTTGATTTTTGAAGTCATTTTGAAAATGAAAAATCCCTCTATACCCCTCTAACGACCCGACAATGAGTTCTGTCGACGAATTATTGTTATTCAGATGGAAATAAATATTCTGCACCCCACCATGTTGCGTGCCAAGTCATATTTGATTTTGAGGTAATTTTGAAAATGAGAAATCCCTCTATACCCCTTCTAACGACCCGACAATGATTTCTGTCGACGAATTATTGTTATTCAGATGGAAATAGATATTCTGCACCCCACCATGATGCGTGCCAAGTCATATTAGATTTTTGAAGAAATATTGAAAATGAGAAATCCCTCTATACCCCCTCTGACGACCCGACAATGATTTCTGTTGACAAATTTTTGTTATTCAGATGGACATGGATACTTTGCACCCCACCACGATGCGTGCCAAGTCATATTAGATTTTTGAAGAAATATTGAAAATGAAAAATCCCTCTATACCCCCTCTGACAACCCGACAATGATTTCTGGTGACAAATTATTGATATTGAGATGGAAATGGATATTCTGTACCCCACCATGATGCGTGCCAAGTCATATTTGATTTTTGAAGTCATTTTGAAAATGAAAAATCCCTCTATACCCCTCTAACGACCCGACAATGAGTTCTGTCGACGAATTATTGTTATTCAGATGGAAATGAATATTCTGCACCTCACCATGATGCGTGCCAAGTCATATTTGATTTTTGAAGTCATTTTGAAAATGAAAAATCCCTTTATACCCCCTCTAACGACCCGACAATGATTTCTGTTGACGAATTATTGTTATTCAGATGGAAATGAATATTCTGCACCCCTCCATGATGCGTGCCAAGTCATATTTGATTTTTGAAGTCATTTTGAAAATGAAAAATCCCTTTATACCCCCTCTAACGACCCGACAATGATTTCTGTTGACGAATTATTGTTATTCAGATGGAAATGAATATTCTGCACCCCACCATGTTGCGTGCCAAGTCATATTAGATTTTTGAAGAAATATTGAAAATGAGAAATCCCTCTATACCCCTTCCAACGACCCGTCAATGATTTCTGTTGACGAATTATTGTTATTTAGATGGAAATGGATATTCTGCAACCCACCATGATGCGTGCCAAGTCATATTTGATTTTGAGGTAATTTTGAAAATGAAAAATCCCTCTATACTTCCTCTAACGACCCGACAATGATTTCTGTTGACGAATTATTGTTATTCAGATGGAAATGGATATTCTGCACCCCACCATGATGCGTGCCAAGTCATATTAGATTTTTGAAGAAATTTTGAAAATGAAAAATCCCTCTATACCCCCTCCAACGACCCGACAATGATTTCTGGTGACAAATTATTGATATTGAGATGGAAATGGATATTTTGTACCCCACCATGATGCGTGCCAAGTCATAATTGATTTTTGAAGTCATTTTGAAAATGAAAAATCCCTCTATACCCCTCTAACGACCCGACAATGAGTTCTGTTGACGAATTATTGTTATTCAGATGGAAATAAATATTCTGCACCTCACCATGATGCGTGCCAAGTCATATTTGATTTTTGAAGTCATTTTGAAAATGAAAAATCCCTCTATACCCCTCTAACGACCCGACAATGAGTTCTGTTGACGAATTATTGTTATTCAGATGGAAATAAATATTCTGCACCTCACCATGATGCGTGCCAAGTCATATTTGATTTTTAGGAAATTTTGAAAATGAAAAATCCCTCTATACCCCCTCTGACGACCCGAAAATGATTTCTGGTGACAAATTATTGATATTGAGATGGAAATGGATATTCTGTACCCCACCATGATGCGTGCCAAGTCATATTTGATTTTTAGGTAATTTTGAAAATGAAAAATTCCTCTATACACCCTCTGACGACCCGACAATGATTTCTGGTGACAAATTATTGATATTGAGATGGAAATGGATATTCTGTACCCCACCATGATGCGTGCCAAGTCATATTTGATTTTTGAAGTCATTTTGAAAATGAAAAATCCCTCTATACCCCTCTAACGACCCGACAATGAGTTCTGTTGACGAATTATCGTTATTCAGATGGAAATAAATATTCTGCACCTCACCATGATGCGTTCCAAGTCATATTTGATTTTTGAAGTCATTTTGAAAATGAAAAATCCCTCTATACCCCCTCTAACGACCCGGCAATGATTTCTGTTGACGAATTTTTGTTAACCAGATGGAAATGAATATTCTGCACCCCACCATGTTGCGTGCCAAGTCATATTTGATTATGAGGTAATTTTAAAAATGAGAAATACCTCTATACGCCCTCTAATGACCCGACAATGATTTCTGTCGACGAATTATTGTTATTCAGATAGAAATAGATATTCTGCACCCCACCATGATGCGTGCCAAGTCATATTAGATTTTTGAAGAAATTTTGAAAATGAAAAATCCCTCTATACCCCCTCCAACGACCCGTCAATGATTTCTGTTGACGAATTATTGTTATTCAGATGGAAATGGATATTCTGCACACCACTATGATGCGTGCCAAGTCATATTTGATTTTGAGGTAATTTTGAAAATGAGAAATCCCTCTATACCCCCTCTAATGACCCGACAATGATTTCTGTCGACGAATTAATGTTATTCAGATAGAAATAGATATTCTGCACCCCACTATGATGCGTGCCAAGTCATATTTGATTTTGAGGTAATTTTGAAAATGAAAAATCCCTCTATACCCCCTCTGACGACACGACAATGATTTCTGTTGACAAATTATTGATATTGAGATGGAAATGGATATTCTGTACCCCACCATGATGCGTGCCAAGTCATATTTGATTTTTGAAGTCATTTTGAAAATGAAAAATCCCTCTATACCCCCTCTAACGACCCGACAATGAGTTCTGTTCACGAATTATTGTTATTCAAATGATAATGGATATTCTGCACCCCACCATGATGCGTGCCAAGTCATATTGGATATTTGAAGAAATATTGAAAATGAAAAATCCCTCTATACCCCCTCTAACGACCCGACAATGATTTCTGTTGACGAATTATTGTTATTCAGATGGAAATAAATATTCTGCACTCCACTATGATGCGTGCCAAGTCAAATTGGATTTTTGAAGAAATATTGAAAATGAGAAATCTCTCTATACCCCCTCTAACGACCCGACAATGATTTCTGTTGACAAATTATTGTTATCCAGATGAAAATGAATATTCTGCACCCCACCATGTTGCGTGCCAAGTCATATTTGATTTTGAGGTAATTTTGAAAATGAGAAATCCCTCTATACCCCCTCTAACGACCCGACAATGATTTCTGTCAACGAATTATTGTTATTCAGATGGAAATAGATATTCTGCACCCCACCATGATGCGTGCCAAGTCATATTAGATTTTTGAAGAAATATTGAAAATGAGAAATCCCTCTTTACCCCCTCTGACGACCCGACAATGATTTCTGTTGACAAATAATTGTTATTCAGATGGACATGGATACTCTGCACCCCACCATGATGCGTGCCAAGTCATATTAGATTTTTGAAGAAATTTTGAAAATGAAAAATTCCTCTATACCCCCTCCAACGACCCGTCAATGATTTCTGTTGACGAATTATTGTTATTCAGATGAAAATGGATATTCTGCACCCCACTATGATGCGTGCCAAGTCATATTTGATTTTGAGGTAATTTTTAAAATGAAAAATCCCTCTATACCCTCTCTGACGACCCGACAATGATTTCTGGTGACAAATTATTGATATTGAGATGGAAATGGATATTCTGTACCCCACCATGATGCGTGCCAAGTCATATTTGATTTTTGAAGTCATTTTGAGAATGAAAAATCCCTCTATACCCCTCTAACGACCCGACAATGAGTTCTGTTGACGAATTATTGTTATTCAGATGGAAATAAATATTCTGCACCTCACCATGATGCGTGCCAAGTCATATTTGATTTTTGAAGTCATTTTGAAAATGAAAAATCCCTCTATACCCCTCTAACGACCCGACAATGAGTTCTGTTGACGAATTATTGTTATTCAGATGGAAATAAATATTCTGCACCTCACCATGATGCGTGCCAAGTCATATTTGATTTTTAGGTAATTTTGAAAATGAAAAATCCCTCCATACCCCCTCTGACGACTCGACAATGATTTCTGGTGACAAATTATCGATATTGAGATGGAAATGGATATTCTGTACCCCACCATGATGCGTGCCAAGTCATATTTGATTTTAAGGTAATTTTGAAAATGACAAATCCCTCTATACCCCCTCTGACGACCCGACAATGATTTCTGGTGACAAATTATTGATATTGAGATGGAAATGGATATTCTGTACCCCACCATGATGCGTGCCAAGTCATATTTGATTTTTGAAGTCATTTTGAAAATGAAAAATCCCTCTATACCCCTCTAACGACCCGACAATGAGTTCTGTTGACGAATTATCGTTATTCAGATGGAAATAAATATTCTGCACCTCACCATGATGCGTGCCAAGTCATATTTGATTTTTAGGTAATTTTGAAAATGAAAAATCCCTCTATACCCCCTCTGACGACACGACAATGATTTCTGGTGACAAATTATTGATATTGAGATGGAAATGGATATTCTGTACCCCACCATGATGCGTGCCAAGTCATATTTGATTTTTAGGTAATTTTGAAAATGAAATATCCCTCTATACCCCCTCTGACGACCCGACAATGATTTCTGGTGACAAATTATTGATATTGAGATGGAAATGGATATTCTGTACCCCACCATGATGCGTGCCAAGTCATATTTGATTTTTGAAGTCATTTTGAAAATGAAAAATCCCTCTATACCCCTCTAACGACCCGACAATGAGTTCTGTTGACGAATTATTGTTATTCAGATGGAAATAAATATTCTCCACCTCACCATGATGCGTGCCAAGTCATATTTGATTTTTGAAGTCATTTTGAAAATGAAAAATCCCTTTATACCCCCTCTAACGACCCGACAATGATTTCTGTTGACAAATTATTGTTATTCAGATGGAAATGAATTTTCTGCACCCCACCATGATGCGTGCCAAGTCATATTTGATTTTTGAAGTCATTTTGAAAATGAAAAATCCCTTTATACCCCCTCTAACGACCCGACAATGATTTCTGTTGATGAATTATTGTTATTCAGATGGAAATGAATATTCTGCACCCCACCATGTTGCGTGCCAAGTCATATTAGATTTTTGAAGAAATATTGAAAATGAGAAATCCCTCTATACCCCCTCTGACGACCCGACAATGATTTCTGTTGACGAATTATTGTTATTCAGATAGACATGGATACTTTGCACCCCACCATGATGCGTACCAAGTCATATTTGATTTTGAGGTAATTTTGAAAATGAAAAATCCCTCTATACCCCCTCTGACGACCCGACAATGATTTCTGTTGACGAATTATTGTTATTCAGATAGACATGGATACTTTGCACCCCACCATGATGCGTGCCAAGTCATATTTGATTTTGAGGTAATTTTGAAAATGAAAAATCCCTCTATACCCCCTCTGACGACCCGACAATGATTTCTGTTGACAAATTATTCGTTATTGAGATGGAAAAGGATATTCTGTACCCCACCATGATGCGTGCCAAGTCATATTTGAATTTTGAAGTCATTTTGAAAATGAGAAATCCCTCTATACACCCTCTAACGACCCGACAATGAGTTCTGTTGACGAATTAATGTTATTCAGAAAATAATGGATATTCTGCATCCCACCATGATGCGTGCCAAGTCATATTGGATTTTTGAAGAAATATTGAAAATGAGAAATCCCTCTATACCCCCTCTAACGACCCGACAATTATTTCTGTTGACGAATTATTGTTATTCAGATGGAAATTAATATTCTGCACTCAACCATGTTGCGTGCCAAGTCATATTTGATTTTGAGGTAATTTTGAAAATGAAAAATCCCTCTATACCCCCTCTAACGACCCGACAATGATTTCTGTTTACAAATTATTGTTATTCAGATGGCAATGGATATTTTGCACCCCACCATAATGCGTGCTAAGTCATATTAGATTTTTGAAGAAATTTTTCAAATGAAAAATCCCTCTATACCCCCTCCAACGACTCGTCAATGATTTCTGTTGACGAATTATTGTTATTCAAATTGAAATGGATATTCTGCACCCCACTATGATGCGTGCCAAGTCATATTTGATATTGAGGTAATTTTGAAAATGAAAAATCCCTCTATACCCCCTCTGACGACCCGACAATGATTTCTGTCGACAAATTATTGTTATTCAGATGGAAATGGATATTCTGCACCCCACCATGATGCGTGCCAAGTCATATTGGATTTTTGAAGAAATATTGAAAATGAAAAATCCCTCTATACCCCCTCTAACGACCCGACAATGATTTCTGCTGACGAATTATCGTTATATAGATGGAAATGAATATTCTGCACCCGACCATGTTGCGTGCCAAGTCTTATTTGATTTTGAGGTAATTTTGAAAATGAGAAATCTCTGTATACCCCCTCTAACGACCCGACAATGATTTCTGTCGACAAATTATTGTTATTCAGATGGAAATAGATATTCTGCACCCCACCATGATGCGTGCCAAGTCATGTTAGATTTTTGAAGAAATATTGAAAATGAGAAATCCCTCTATACCCCCTCTGACGACCCGACAATGATTTCTGTTGACGAATTATTGTTATTCAGATGGACATGGATACTTTGCACCCCAAAATGATGCGTGCCAAGTCATATTAGATTTTTGAAGAAATTTTGAAAATGAAAAATCCCTCTATACGCCCTCTAACGAACCGACAATGATTTCTGATGACAAATTATTGTTATTCAGATGGAAATGGATATTCTGCACCCCACCATGATGCGTGCCAAGTCATATTAGATTTTTGAAGAAATTTTGAAAATGAAAAATCCCTCTATACCCCCTCCTACGACCCGTCAATGATTTCTGTTGACGAATCATTGTTATTCAGATGGAAATGGATATTCTGCACCACACCATGATGCGTGCCAAGTCATATTTGATTTTGAGGTAATTTTGAAAATGAAAAATCCCTCTATACCCCCTCTGACGACCCGACAATGATTTCTGTTGACAAATTATTGTTATTGAGATGGAAATGGATATTCTGTACCCCACCATGATGCGTGCCAAGTCATATTTGAATTTTGAAGTCATTTTGAAAATGAGAAATCCCTCTATACACCCTCTAACGACCCGTCAATGAGTTCTGTTGACGAATTATTGTTATTCAGATATTAATGGATATTCTGCATCCCACCATGATGCGTGCCAAGTCATATTGGATATTTTAGGAAATATTGAAAATGAAAAATCCCTCTATACCCCCTCTAACGACCCGACAATAATTTCTGTCGACGAATTATTGTTATTCAGATGGAAATTAATATTCTGCACTCCACCATGTTGCGTGCCAAGTCATATTTGATTTTGAGGTAATTTTGAAAATGAAAAACCCTCTATTTTCCCTCGGACGACCCGACAATGATTTCTGTTGAGAAATTATTGTTATTGAGATAGAAATGGATATTCTGTACCCCACCATGATGCGTGCCAAATCATATTAGATTATTGAAGAAATTTTGAAAATGAGAAATCCCTCTATACACCCTCTAACGACCCGTCAATGAGTTCTGTTGACGAATTATTGTTATTCAGATAATAATAGATATTCAGCATCTCACCATGTTGCGTGCCAAGTCATATTTGATTTTGAGGTAATTTTGAAAATGAAAAATCCCTCTATACCCCCTCTGACGACCCGACAATGATTTCTGTTGACAAATTATTGTTATTGAGATGGAAATGGATATTCTGTACCCCACCATGATGCGTCCAAGTCATATTTGAATTTTGAAGTCATTTTGAAAATGAGAAATCCCTCTATACACCCTCTAACGACCTGTCAATGAGTTCTGTTGACGAATTATTGTTATTCAGATAATAATGGATATTCTGCATCCTACCATGATGCGTGCCAAGTCATATTGGATTTTTTAAGAAATATTGAAAATGAAAAATCCCTCTATACCCCCTCTAACGACCCGACAATGATTTCTGTTGACAAATTATTGTTATTCAGATGGAAATGGATATTCTGCACCCCACCATGATGCGTGCCAAGTCATATTAGATTTTTGAAGAAATTTTGAAAATGAAAAATCCCTCTATACCCCCTCCTACGACCCGTCGATGATTTCTGTTGACGAATTATTGTTATTTAGATGGAAATGGATATTCTGCACCACACCATGATGCGTGCCAAGTCATATTTGATTTTGAGGTAATTTTGAAAATGAAAAATCCCTCTATACCCCCTCTGACGACCCGACAATGATTTCTGTTGACAAATTATTGTTATTCAGATGGAACTGGATATTCTGCACCACACCATGATGCGTGCCAAGTCATATTTGATTTTGAGGTAATTTTGAAAATGAAAAATCCCTCTATACCCCCTCTGACGACCCGACAATGATTTCTGTTGACAAATTATTGTTATTGAGATGGAAATGGATATTCTGTACCCCACCATGATGCGTGCCAAGTCATATTTGAATTTTGAAGTCATTTTGAAAATGAGAAATCCCTCTATACACCCTCTAACGACCCGTCAATGAGTTCTGTTGACGAATTATTGTTATTCAGATGGAAATGAATATTCTGCACCCCACCATGTTGCGTGCCAAGTCATATTAGATTCTTGAAGAAATATTGAAAATGAGAAATCCCTCTATACCCCCTCCAACGACCCGTCAATGATTTCTGTTGACGAATTATTGTTATTTAGATGGAAATGGATATTCTGCACCCCACCATGATGCGTGCCAAGTCATATTTGATTTTGAGGTAATTTTGAAAATGAAAAATCCCTCTATACCCCCTCTGACGACCCGAAAATGATTTCTGGTGACAAATTATTGATATTGAGATGGAAATGGATATTCTGTACCCCATCATGATGCGTGCCAATTCATATTTGATTTTTAGGTAATTTTGAAAATGAAAAATCCCTCTATACCCCCTCTGACGACCCGACAATGATTTCTGGTGACAAATTATTGATATTGAGATGGAAATGGATATTCTGTACCCCACCATGATGCGTGCCAAGTCATATTTGATTTTTGAAGTCATTTTGAAAATGAAAAATCCCTCTATACCCCTCTAACGACCCGACAATGAGTTCTGTTGACGAATTATTGTTATTCAGATGGAAATAAATATTCTGCACCTCACCATGATGCGTGCCAAGTCATATTTGATTTTTGAAGTCATTTTGAAAATGAAAAATCCCTCTATACCCCTCTAACGACCCGACAATGAGTTCTGTTGAAGAATTATTGTTATTCAGATGGAAATAAATATTCTGCTCCTCACCATGATGCGTGCCAAGTCATATTTGATTTTTAGGTAATTTTGAAAATGAAAAATCCCTCTATACCCCCTCTGACGACCCGACAATGATATCTGGTGACAAATTATTGATATTGAGATGGAAATGGATATTCTGTACCCCACCATGATGCGTGCCAAGTCATATTTGATTTTTAGGTAATTTTGAAAATGAAAAATCCCTCTATACCCCCTCTGACGACCCGACAATGATTTCTGGTGACAAATTATTGATATTGAGATGGAAATGGATATTCTGTACCCCACCATGATGCGTGCCAAGTCATATTTGATTTTTGAAGTCATTTTGAAAATGAAAAATCCCTCTATACCCCTCTAACGACCCGACAATGAGTTCTGTCGACGAATTATTGTTATTCAGATGGAAATGAATATTCTGCACCTAACCATGATGCGTGCCAAGTCATATTTGATTTTTGAAGTCATTTTGAAAATGAAAAATCCCTTTATACCCCCTCTAACGACCCGACAATGATTTCTGTTGACGAATTATTGTTATTCAGATGGAAATGAATATTCTGCACCCCTCCATGATGCGTGCCAAGTCATATTTGATTTTTGAAGTCATTTTGAAAATGAAAAATCCCTTTATACCACCTCTAACGACCCGACAATGATTTCTGTTGACGAATTATTGTTATTCAGATGGAAATGAATATTCTGCACCCCACCATGTTGCGTGCCAAGTCATATTAGATTTTTGAAGAAATATTGAAAATGAGAAATCCCTCTATACCCCTTCCAACGACCCGTCAATGATTTCTGTTGACGAATTATTGTTATTTAGATGGAAATGGATATTCTGCACCCCACCATGATGCGTGCCAAGTCATATTTGATTTTGAGGTAATTTTGAAAATGAAAAATCCCTCTATACTTCCTCTAACGACCCGACAATGATTTCTGTTGACGAATTATTGTTATTCAGATGGAAATGGATATTCTGCACCCCACCATGATGCGTGCCAAGTCATATTAGATTTTTGAAGAAATTTTGAAAATGAAAAATCCCTCTATACCCCCTCCAACGACCCGACAATGATTTCTGGTGACAAATTATTGATATTGAGATGGAAATGGATATTTTGTACCCCACCATGATGCGTGCCAAGTCATATTTGATTTTTGAAGTCATTTTGAAAATGAAAAATCCCTCTATACCCCTCTAACGACCCGACAATGAGTTCTGTTGACGAATTATTGTTATTCAGATGGAAATAAATATTCTGCACCTCACCATGATGCGTGCCAAGTCATATTTGATTTTTGAAGTCATTTTGAAAATGAAAAATCCCTCTATACCCCTCTAACGACCCGACAATGAGTTCTGTTGACGAATTATTGTTATTCAGATGGAAATAAATATTCTGCACCTCACCATGATGCGTGCCAAGTCATATTTGATTTTTAGGAAATTTTGAAAATGAAAAATCCCTCTATACCCCCTCTGACGACCCGACAATGATTTCTGGTGACAAATTATTGATATTGAGATGGAAATGGATATTCTGTACCCCACCATGATGCGTGCCAAGTCATATTTGATTTTTAGGTAATTTTGAAAATGAAAAATCCCTCTATACACCCTCTGACGACCCGACAATGATTTCTGGTGACAAATTATTGATATTGAGATGGAAATGGATATTCTGTACCCCACCATGATGCGTGCCAAGTCATATTTGATTTTTGAAGTCATTTTGAAAATGAAAAATCCCTCTATACCCCTCTAACGACCCGACAATGAGTTCTGTTGACGAATTATTGTTATTCAGATGAAAATAAATATTCTGCACCTCACCATGATGCGTTCCAAGTCATATTTGATTTTTGAAGTCATTTTGAAAATGAAAAATCCCTCTATACCCCCTCTAACGACCCGGCAATGATTTCTGTTGACGAATTTTTGTTAACCAGATGGAAATGAATATTCTGCACCCCACCATGTTGCGTGCCAAGTCATATTTGATTATGAGGTAATTTTAAAAATGAGAAATACCTCTATACGCCCTCTAATGACCCGACAATGATTTCTGTCGACGAATTATTGTTATTCAGATAGAAATAGATATTCTGCACCCCACCATGATGCGTGCCAAGTCATATTAGATTTTTGAA
The DNA here is from genome assembly GCA_958502065.1 of Chrysolina americana. Taxonomy (NCBI): domain Eukaryota; kingdom Metazoa; phylum Arthropoda; class Insecta; order Coleoptera; family Chrysomelidae; genus Chrysolina; species Chrysolina americana. Next base: position 47,682,078 of record OY293415.1, on the reverse strand, counting down.
GAAATTTTGAAAATGAAAAATCCCTCTATACCCCCTCCAACGACCCGTCAATGATTTCTGTTGACGAATTATTGTTATTCAGATGGAAATGGATATTCTGCACACCACTATGATGCGTGCCAAGTCATATTTGATTTTGAGGTAATTTTGAAAATGAGAAATCCCTCTATACCCCCTCTAATGACCCGACAATGATTTCTGTCGACGAATTATTGTTATTCAGATAGAAATAGATATTCTGCACCCCACTATGATGCGTGCCAAGTCATATTTGATTTTGAGGTAATTTTGAAAATGAAAAATCCCTCTATACCCCCTCTGACGACACGACAATGATTTCTGTTGACAAATTATTGATATTGAGATGGAAATGGATATTCTGTACCCCACCATGATGCGTGCCAAGTCATATTTGATTTTTGAAGTCATTTTGAAAATGAAAAATCCCTCTATACCCCCTCTAACGACCCGACAATGAGTTCTGTTCACGAATTATTGTTATTCAAATGATAATGGATATTCTGCACCCCACCATGATGCGTGCCAAGTCATATTGGATATTTGAAGAAATATTGAAAATGAAAAATCCCTCTATACCCCCTCTAACGACCCGACAATGATTTCTGTTGACGAATTATTGTTATTCAGATGGAAATAAATATTCTGCACTCCACTATGATGCGTGCCAAGTCAAATTGGATTTTTGAAGAAATATTGAAAATGAGAAATCTCTCTATACCCCCTCTAACGACCCGACAATGATTTCTGTTGACAAATTATTGTTATCCAGATGAAAATGAATATTCTGCACCCCACCATGATGCGTGCCAAGTCATATTTGATTTTGAGGTAATTTTGAAAATGAGAAATCCCTCTATACCCCCTCTAACGACCCGACAATGATTTCTGTCAACGAATTATTGTTATTCAGATGGAAATAGATATTCTGCACCCCACCATGATGCGTGCCAAGTCATATTAGATTTTTGAAGAAATATTGAAAATGAGAAATCCCTCTTTACCCCCTCTGACGACCCGACAATGATTTCTGTTGACAAATAATTGTTATTCAGATGGACATGGATACTCTGCACCCCACCATGATGCGTGCCAAGTCATATTAGATTTTTGAAGAAATTTTGAAAATGAAAAATTCCTCTATACCCCCTCCAACGACCCGTCAATGATTTCTGTTGACGAATTATTGTTATTCAGATGAAAATGGATATTCTGCACCCCACTATGATGCGTGCCAAGTCATATTTGATTTTGAGGTAATTTTTAAAATGAAAAATCCCTCTATACCCTCTCTGACGACCCGACAATGATTTCTGGTGACAAATTATTGATATTGAGATGGAAATGGATATTCTGTACCCCACCATGATGCGTGCCAAGTCATATTTGATTTTTGAAGTCATTTTGAAAATGAAAAATCCCTCTATACCCCTCTAACGACCCGACAATGAGTTCTGTTGACGAATTATTGTTATTCAGATGGAAATAAATATTCTGCACCTCACCATGATGCGTGCCAAGTCATATTGGATTTTTGAAAAAATATTGAAAATGAAAAATCCCTCTATACCCCCTCTAACGACCCGGCAATGATTTCTGTTGACGAATTTTTGTTAACCAGATGGAAATGAATATTCTGCACCCCACCATGTTGCGTGCCAAGTCATATTTGATTTTGAGGTAATTTTAAAAATGAGAAATACCTCTATACCCCCTCTAATGACCCGACAATGATTTCTGTCGACGAATTATTGTTATTCAGATAGAAATAGATATTCTGCACCCCACCATGATGCGTGCCAAGTCATATTAGATTTTTGAAGAAATTTTGAAAATGAAAAATCCCTCTATACCCCCTCTGACGACCCGAAAATGATTTCTGGTGACAAATTATTGATATTGAGATGGAAATGGATATTCTGTACCCCATCATGATGCGTGCCAATTCATATTTGATTTTTAGGTAATTTTGAAAATGAAAAATCCCTCTATACCCCCTCTGACGACCCGACAATGATTTCTGGTGACAAATTATTGATATTGAGATGGAAATGGATATTCTGTACCCCACCATGATGCGTGCCAAGTCATATTTGATTTTTGAAGTCATTTTGAAAATGAAAAATCCCTCTATACCCCTCTAACGACCCGACAATGAGTTCTGTTGACGAATTATTGTTATTCAGATGGAAATAAATATTCTGCACCTCACCATGATGCGTGCCAAGTCATATTTGATTTTTGAAGTCATTTTGAAAATGAAAAATCCCTCTATACCCCTCTAACGACCCGACAATGAGTTCTGTTGAAGAATTATTGTTATTCAGATGGAAATAAATATTCTGCTCCTCACCATGATGCGTGCCAAGTCATATTTGATTTTTAGGTAATTTTGAAAATGAAAAATCCCTCTATACCCCCTCTGACGACCCGACAATGATTTCTGGTGACAAATTATTGATATTGAGATGGAAATGGATATTCTGTACCCCACCATGATGCGTGCCAAGTCATATTTGATTTTTGAAGTCATTTTGAAAATGAAAAATCCCTCTATACCCCTCTAACGACCCGACAATGAGTTCTGTTGACGAATTATTGTTATTCAGATGGAAATAAATATTCTCCACCTCACCATGATGCGTGCCAAGTCATATTTGATTTTTGAAGTCATTTTGAAAATGAAAAATCCCTTTATACCCCCTCTAACGACCCGACAATGATTTCTGTTGACAAATTATTGTTATTCAGATGGAAATGAATTTTCTGCACCCCACCATGATGCGTGCCAAGTCATATTTGATTTTTGAAGTCATTTTGAAAATGAAAAATCCCTTTATACCCCCTCTAACGACCCGACAATGATTTCTGTTGATGAATTATTGTTATTCAGATGGAAATGAATATTCTGCACCCCACCATGTTGCGTGCCAAGTCATATTAGATTTTTGAAGAAATATTGAAAATGAGAAATCCCTCTATACCCCCTCTGACGACCCGACAATGATTTCTGTTGACGAATTATTGTTATTCAGATAGACATGGATACTTTGCACCCCACCATGATGCGTACCAAGTCATATTTGATTTTGAGGTAATTTTGAAAATGAAAAATCCCTCTATACCCCCTCTGACGACCCGACAATGATTTCTGTTGACGAATTATTGTTATTCAGATAGACATGGATACTTTGCACCCCACCATGATGCGTGCCAAGTCATATTTGATTTTGAGGTAATTTTGAAAATGAAAAATCCCTCTATACCCCCTCTGACGACCCGACAATGATTTCTGTTGACAAATTATTCGTTATTGAGATGGAAAAGGATATTCTGTACCCCACCATGATGCGTGCCAAGTCATATTTGAATTTTGAAGTCATTTTGAAAATGAGAAATCCCTCTATACACCCTCTAACGACCCGACAATGAGTTCTGTTGACGAATTAATGTTATTCAGAAAATAATGGATATTCTGCATCCCACCATGATGCGTGCCAAGTCATATTGGATTTTTGAAGAAATATTGAAAATGAGAAATCCCTCTATACCCCCTCTAACGACCCGACAATTATTTCTGTTGACGAATTATTGTTATTCAGATGGAAATTAATATTCTGCACTCAACCATGTTGCGTGCCAAGTCATATTTGATTTTGAGGTAATTTTGAAAATGAAAAATCCCTCTATACCCCCTCTAACGACCCGACAATGATTTCTGTTTACAAATTATTGTTATTCAGATGGCAATGGATATTTTGCACCCCACCATAATGCGTGCTAAGTCATATTAGATTTTTGAAGAAATTTTTCAAATGAAAAATCCCTCTATACCCCCTCCAACGACTCGTCAATGATTTCTGTTGACGAATTATTGTTATTCAAATTGAAATGGATATTCTGCACCCCACTATGATGCGTGCCAAGTCATATTTGATATTGAGGTAATTTTGAAAATGAAAAATCCCTCTATACCCCCTCTGACGACCCGACAATGATTTCTGTCGACAAATTATTGTTATTCAGATGGAAATGGATATTCTGCACCCCACCATGATGCGTGCCAAGTCATATTGGATTTTTGAAGAAATATTGAAAATGAAAAATCCCTCTATACCCCCTCTAACGACCCGACAATGATTTCTGCTGACGAATTATCGTTATATAGATGGAAATGAATATTCTGCACCCGACCATGTTGCGTGCCAAGTCTTATTTGATTTTGAGGTAATTTTGAAAATGAGAAATCTCTGTATACCCCCTCTAACGACCCGACAATGATTTCTGTCGACAAATTATTGTTATTCAGATGGAAATAGATATTCTGCACCCTACCATGATGCGTGCCAAGTCATGTTAGATTTTTGAAGAAATATTGAAAATGAGAAATCCCTCTATACCCCCTCTGACGACCCGACAATGATTTCTGTTGACGAATTATTGTTATTCAGATGGACATGGATACTTTGCACCCCAAAATGATGCGTGCCAAGTCATATTAGATTTTTGAAGAAATTTTGAAAATGAAAAATCCCTCTATACGCCCTCTAACGAACCGACAATGATTTCTGATGACAAATTATTGTTATTCAGATGGAAATGGATATTCTGCACCCCACCATGATGCGTGCCAAGTCATATTAGATTTTTGAAGAAATTTTGAAAATGAAAAATCCCTCTATACCCCCTCCTACGACCCGTCAATGATTTCTGTTGACGAATCATTGTTATTCAGATGGAAATGGATATTCTGCACCACACCATGATGCGTGCCAAGTCATATTTGATTTTGAGGTAATTTTGAAAATGAAAAATCCCTCTATACCCCCTCTGACGACCCGACAATGATTTCTGTTGACAAATTATTGTTATTGAGATGGAAATGGATATTCTGTACCCCACCATGATGCGTGCCAAGTCATATTTGAATTTTGAAGTCATTTTGAAAATGAGAAATCCCTCTATACACCCTCTAACGACCCGTCAATGAGTTCTGTTGACGAATTATTGTTATTCAGATATTAATGGATATTCTGCATCCCACCATGATGCGTGCCAAGTCATATTGGATATTTTAGGAAATATTGAAAATGAAAAATCCCTCTATACCCCCTCTAACGACCCGACAATAATTTCTGTCGACGAATTATTGTTATTCAGATGGAAATTAATATTCTGCACTCCACCATGTTGCGTGCCAAGTCATATTTGATTTTGAGGTAATTTTGAAAATGAAAAACCCTCTATTTTCCCTCGGACGACCCGACAATGATTTCTGTTGAGAAATTATTGTTATTGAGATAGAAATGGATATTCTGTACCCCACCATGATGCGTGCCAAATCATATTAGATTATTGAAGAAATTTTGAAAATGAGAAATCCCTCTATACACCCTCTAACGACCCGTCAATGAGTTCTGTTGACGAATTATTGTTATTCAGATAATAATAGATATTCAGCATCTCACCATGTTGCGTGCCAAGTCATATTTGATTTTGAGGTAATTTTGAAAATGAAAAATCCCTCTATACCCCCTCTGACGACCCGACAATGATTTCTGTTGACAAATTATTGTTATTGAGATGGAAATGGATATTCTGTACCCCACCATGATGCGTCCAAGTCATATTTGAATTTTGAAGTCATTTTGAAAATGAGAAATCCCTCTATACACCCTCTAACGACCTGTCAATGAGTTCTGTTGACGAATTATTGTTATTCAGATAATAATGGATATTCTGCATCCTACCATGATGCGTGCCAAGTCATATTGGATTTTTTAAGAAATATTGAAAATGAAAAATCCCTCTATACCCCCTCTAACGACCCGACAATGATTTCTGTTGACAAATTATTGTTATTCAGATGGAAATGGATATTCTGCACCCCACCATGATGCGTGCCAAGTCATATTAGATTTTTGAAGAAATTTTGAAAATGAAAAATCCCTCTATACCCCCTCCTACGACCCGTCGATGATTTCTGTTGACGAATTATTGTTATTTAGATGGAAATGGATATTCTGCACCACACCATGATGCGTGCCAAGTCATATTTGATTTTGAGGTAATTTTGAAAATGAAAAATCCCTCTATACCCCCTCTGACGACCCGACAATGATTTCTGTTGACAAATTATTGTTATTCAGATGGAACTGGATATTCTGCACCACACCATGATGCGTGCCAAGTCATATTTGATTTTGAGGTAATTTTGAAAATGAAAAATCCCTCTATACCCCCTCTGACGACCCGACAATGATTTCTGTTGACAAATTATTGTTATTGAGATGGAAATGGATATTCTGTACCCCACCATGATGCGTGCCAAGTCATATTTGAATTTTGAAGTCATTTTGAAAATGAGAAATCCCTCTATACACCCTCTAACGACCCGTCAATGAGTTCTGTTGACGAATTATTGTTATTCAGATGGAAATGAATATTCTGCACCCCACCATGTTGCGTGCCAAGTCATATTAGATTCTTGAAGAAATATTGAAAATGAGAAATCCCTCTATACCCCCTCCAACGACCCGTCAATGATTTCTGTTGACGAATTATTGTTATTTAGATGGAAATGGATATTCTGCACCCCACCATGATGCGTGCCAAGTCATATTTGATTTTGAGGTAATTTTGAAAATGAAAAATCCCTCTATACCCCCTCTGACGACCCGAAAATGATTTCTGGTGACAAATTATTGATATTGAGATGGAAATGGATATTCTGTACCCCATCATGATGCGTGCCAATTCATATTTGATTTTTAGGTAATTTTGAAAATGAAAAATCCCTCTATACCCCCTCTGACGACCCGACAATGATTTCTGGTGACAAATTATTGATATTGAGATGGAAATGGATATTCTGTACCCCACCATGATGCGTGCCAAGTCATATTTGATTTTTGAAGTCATTTTGAAAATGAAAAATCCCTCTATACCCCTCTAACGACCCGACAATGAGTTCTGTTGACGAATTATTGTTATTCAGATGGAAATAAATATTCTGCACCTCACCATGATGCGTGCCAAGTCATATTTGATTTTTGAAGTCATTTTGAAAATGAAAAATCCCTCTATACCCCTCTAACGACCCGACAATGAGTTCTGTTGAAGAATTATTGTTATTCAGATGGAAATAAATATTCTGCTCCTCACCATGATGCGTGCCAAGTCATATTTGATTTTTAGGTAATTTTGAAAATGAAAAATCCCTCTATACCCCCTCTGACGACCCGACAATGATATCTGGTGACAAATTATTGATATTGAGATGGAAATGGATATTCTGTACCCCACCATGATGCGTGCCAAGTCATATTTGATTTTTAGGTAATTTTGAAAATGAAAAATCCCTCTATACCCCCTCTGACGACCCGACAATGATTTCTGGTGACAAATTATTGATATTGAGATGGAAATGGATATTCTGTACCCCACCATGATGCGTGCCAAGTCATATTTGATTTTTGAAGTCATTTTGAAAATGAAAAATCCCTCTATACCCCTCTAACGACCCGACAATGAGTTCTGTCGACGAATTATTGTTATTCAGATGGAAATGAATATTCTGCACCTAACCATGATGCGTGCCAAGTCATATTTGATTTTTGAAGTCATTTTGAAAATGAAAAATCCCTTTATACCCCCTCTAACGACCCGACAATGATTTCTGTTGACGAATTATTGTTATTCAGATGGAAATGAATATTCTGCACCCCTCCATGATGCGTGCCAAGTCATATTTGATTTTTGAAGTCATTTTGAAAATGAAAAATCTCTTTATACCACCTCTAACGACCCGACAATGATTTCTGTTGACGAATTATTGTTATTCAGATGGAAATGAATATTCTGCACCCCACCATGTTGCGTGCCAAGTCATATTAGATTTTTGAAGAAATATTGAAAATGAGAAATCCCTCTATACCCCTTCCAACGACCCGTCAATGATTTCTGTTGACGAATTATTGTTATTTAGATGGAAATGGATATTCTGCACCCCACCATGATGCGTGCCAAGTCATATTTGATTTTGAGGTAATTTTGAAAATGAAAAATCCCTCTATACTTCCTCTAACGACCCGACAATGATTTCTGTTGACGAATTATTGTTATTCAGATGGAAATGGATATTCTGCACCCCACCATGATGCGTGCCAAGTCATATTAGATTTTTGAAGAAATTTTGAAAATGAAAAATCCCTCTATACCCCCTCCAACGACCCGACAATGATTTCTGGTGACAAATTATTGATATTGAGATGGAAATGGATATTTTGTACCCCACCATGATGCGTGCCAAGTCATATTTGATTTTTGAAGTCATTTTGAAAATGAAAAATCCCTCTATACCCCTCTAACGACCCGACAATGAGTTCTGTTGACGAATTATTGTTATTCAGATGGAAATAAATATTCTGCACCTCACCATGATGCGTGCCAAGTCATATTTGATTTTTGAAGTCATTTTGAAAATGAAAAATCCCTCTATACCCCTCTAACGACCCGACAATGAGTTCTGTTGACGAATTATTGTTATTCAGATGGAAATAAATATTCTGCACCTCACCATGATGCGTGCCAAGTCATATTTGATTTTTAGGAAATTTTGAAAATGAAAAATCCCTCTATACCCCCTCTGACGACCCGACAATGATTTCTGGTGACAAATTATTGATATTGAGATGGAAATGGATATTCTGTACCCCACCATGATGCGTGCCAAGTCATATTTGATTTTTAGGTAATTTTGAAAATGAAAAATCCCTCTATACACCCTCTGACGACCCGACAATGATTTCTGGTGACAAATTATTGATATTGAGATGGAAATGGATATTCTGTACCCCACCATGATGCGTGCCAAGTCATATTTGATTTTTGAAGTCATTTTGAAAATGAAAAATCCCTCTATACCCCTCTAACGACCCGACAATGAGTTCTGTTGACGAATTATTGTTATTCAGATGAAAATAAATATTCTGCACCTCACCATGATGCGTTCCAAGTCATATTTGATTTTTGAAGTCATTTTGAAAATGAAAAATCCCTCTATACCCCCTCTAACGACCCGGCAATGATTTCTGTTGACGAATTTTTGTTAACCAGATGGAAATGAATATTCTGCACCCCACCATGTTGCGTGCCAAGTCATATTTGATTATGAGGTAATTTTAAAAATGAGAAATACCTCTATACGCCCTCTAATGACCCGACAATGATTTCTGTCGACGAATTATTGTTATTCAGATAGAAATAGATATTCTGCACCCCACCATGATGCGTGCCAAGTCATATTAGATTTTTGAAGAAATTTTGAAAATGAAAAATCCCTCTATACCCCCTCCAACGACCCGTCAATGATTTCTGTTGACGAATTATTGTTATTCAGATGGAAATGGATATTCTGCACACCACTATGATGCGTGCCAAGTCATATTTGATTTTGAGGTAATTTTGAAAATGAGAAATCCCTCTATACCCCCTCTAATGACCCGACAATGATTTCTGTCGACGAATTATTGTTATTCAGATAGAAATAGATATTCTGCACCCCACTATGATGCGTGCCAAGTCATATTTGATTTTGAGGTAATTTTGAAAATGAAAAATCCCTCTATACCCCCTCTGACGACACGACAATGATTTCTGTTGACAAATTATTGATATTGAGATGGAAATGGATATTCTGTACCCCACCATGATGCGTGCCAAGTCATATTTGATTTTTGAAGTCATTTTGAAAATGAAAAATCCCTCTATACCCCCTCTAACGACCCGACAATGAGTTCTGTTCACGAATTATTGTTATTCAAATGATAATGGATATTCTGCACCCCACCATGATGCGTGCCAAGTCATATTGGATATTTGAAGAAATATTGAAAATGAAAAATCCCTCTATACCCCCTCTAACGACCCGACAATGATTTCTGTTGACGAATTATTGTTATTCAGATGGAAATAAATATTCTGCACTCCACTATGATGCGTGCCAAGTCAAATTGGATTTTTGAAGAAATATTGAAAATGAGAAATCTCTCTATACCCCCTCTAACGACCCGACAATGATTTCTGTTGACAAATTATTGTTATCCAGATGAAAATGAATATTCTGCACCCCACCATGATGCGTGCCAAGTCATATTTGATTTTGAGGTAATTTTGAAAATGAGAAATCCCTCTATACCCCCTCTAACGACCCGACAATGATTTCTGTCAACGAATTATTGTTATTCAGATGGAAATAGATATTCTGCACCCCACCATGATGCGTGCCAAGTCATATTAGATTTTTGAAGAAATATTGAAAATGAGAAATCCCTCTTTACCCCCTCTGACGACCCGACAATGATTTCTGTTGACAAATAATTGTTATTCAGATGGACATGGATACTCTGCACCCCACCATGATGCGTGCCAAGTCATATTAGATTTTTGAAGAAATTTTGAAAATGAAAAATTCCTCTATACCCCCTCCAACGACCCGTCAATGATTTCTGTTGACGAATTATTGTTATTCAGATGAAAATGGATATTCTGCACCCCACTATGATGCGTGCCAAGTCATATTTGATTTTGAGGTAATTTTTAAAATGAAAAATCCCTCTATACCCTCTCTGACGACCCGACAATGATTTCTGGTGACAAATTATTGATATTGAGATGGAAATGGATATTCTGTACCCCACCATGATGCGTGCCAAGTCATATTTGATTTTTGAAGTCATTTTGAAAATGAAAAATCCCTCTATACCCCTCTAACGACCCGACAATGAGTTCTGTTGACGAATTATTGTTATTCAGATGGAAATAAATATTCTGCACCTCACCATGATGCGTGCCAAGTCATATTGGATTTTTGAAAAAATATTGAAAATGAAAAATCCCTCTATACCCCCTCTAACGACCCGGCAATGATTTCTGTTGACGAATTTTTGTTAACCAGATGGAAATGAATATTCTGCACCCCACCATGTTGCGTGCCAAGTCATATTTGATTTTGAGGTAATTTTAAAAATGAGAAATACCTCTATACCCCCTCTAATGACCCGACAATGATTACTGTCGACGAATTATTGTTATTCAGATAGAAATAGATATTCTGCACCCCACCATGATGCGTGCCAAGTCATATTAGATTTTTGAAGAAATTTTGAAAATGAAAAATCCCTCTATACCCCCTCCAACGACCCGTCAATGATTTCTGTTGACGAATTATTGTTATTCAGATGGAAATGGATATTCTGCACACCACTATGATGCGTGCCAAGTCATATTTGATTTTGAGGTAATTTTGAAAATGAGAAATCCCTCTACACCCCCTCTAATGACCCGACAATGATATCTGTCGACGAATTATTGTTATTCAGATAGAAGTAGATATTTTGCACCCCACTATGATGCGTGCCAAGTCATATTTGATTTTGAGGTAATTTTGAAAATGAAAAATCCCTCTGTACCCCCTCTGACGACACGACAATGATTTCTGTTGACAAATTATTGATATTGAGATGGAAATGGATATTCTGTACCCCACCATGATGCGTGCCAAGTCATATTTGATTTTTGAAGTCATTTTGAAAATGAAAAATTCCTCTATACCCCCTCTAACGACCCGACAATGAGTTCTGTTCACGAATTATTGTTATTCAGATGATAATGGATATTCTGCACCCCACCATGATGCGTGCCAAGTCATATTGGATATTTGAAGAAATATTGAAAATGAAAAATCCCTCTATACCCCCTCTAACGACCCGACAATGATTTCTGTTGACGAATTATTGTTATTCAGATGGAAATAAATATTCTGCACTCCACTACGATGCGTGCCAAGTCAAATTGGATTTTTGAAGAAATATTGAAAATGAAAAATCTCTCTATACCCCCTCTAACGACCCGACAATGATTTCTGTTGACGAATTATTGTTATCCAGATGAAAATGAATATTCTGCACCCCACCATGATGCGTGCCAAGTCATATTAGATTTTTGAAGAAATATTGAAAATGAGAAATCCCTCTTTACCCCCTCTGAAGACCCGACAATGATTTCTGTTGACGAATAATTGTTATTCAGATGGACAAGGATACTCTGCACCCCACCATGATGCGTGCCAAGTCATATTAGATTTTTGAAGAAATATTGAAAATGAAAAATCCCTCTATTCCCCCTCTAACGACCCGACAATGATTTCTGTTGACAAACTATTGTTATTCAGATGGAAATGGATATTCTGCACCCCACCATGTTGCGTGCCAAGTCATATTTGATTTTGAGGTAATTTTGAAAATGAAAAATCCCTCTATAACCCCTCTAACGACCCGACAATGAGTTCTGTTCACGAATTATTGTTATTCAGATGATAATGGATATTCTGCACCCAACCATGATGCGTGCCAAGTCATATTGGATATTTGAAGAAATATTGAAAATGAAAAATCCCTCTATACCCCCTCTAACGACCCGACAATGATTTCTGTTGACGAATTATTGTTATTCAGAAGGAAATAAATATTCTGCACCCCACCATGTTGCGTGCCAAGTCATATTTGATTTTAAGGTAATTTTGAAAATGAGAAATCCCTCTATACCCCTTCTAACGACCCGACAATGATTTCTGTCGACGAATTATTGTTATTCAGATGGAAATAGATATTCTGCACCCCACCATGATGCGTGCCAAGTCATATTAGATTTTTGAAGAAATATTGAAAATGAGAAATCCCTCTATACCCCCTCTGACGACCCGACAATGATTTCTGTTGACAAATTTTTGTTATTCAGATGGAAATAGATATTCTGCACCCCATCATGTTGCGTGCCAAGTCATATTTGATTTTGAGGTAATTTTGAAAATGAAAAATCCCTCTATACCCCCTCTAACGACCCGACAATGAGTTCTGTTCACGAATTATTGTTATTCAGATGATAATGGATATTCTGCACCCAACCATGATGCGTGCCAAGTCATATTGGATATTTGAAGAAATATTGAAAATGAAAAATCCCTCTATACCCCCTCTAACGACCCGACAATGATTTCTGTTGACGAATTATTGTTATTCAGAAGGAAATAAATATTCTGCACCCCACCATGTTGCGTGCCAAGTCATATTTGATTTTGAGGTTATTTTGAAAATGAGAAATCCCTCTATACCCCTTCTAACGACCCGACAATGATTTCTGTCGACGAATTATTGTTATTCAGATGGAAATAGATATTCTGCACCCCACCATGATGCGTGCCAAGTCATATTAGATTTTTGAAGAAATATTGAAAATGAGAAATTCCTCTATACCCCCTCTGACGACCCGACAATGATTTCTGTTGACAAATTTTTGTTATTCAGATGGACATGGATACTTTGCACCCCACCACGATGCGTGCCAAGTCATATTAGATTTTTGAAGAAATATTGAAAATGAAAAATCCCTCTATACCCCCTCTAACGACCCGACAATGATTTCTGTTGACAAATTATTGTTATTCGGATGGCAATGGATATTCTGCAACCCACCATGATGCGTGCCAAGTCATAATGGATTTTTGAAGAAATATTGAAAATGAAAAATCCCTCTATACCCCCTCTAACGACCCGACAATGATTTCTGTTGACGAATTATTGTTATTCAGATGGAAATGAATATTCTGCACCCCACCATGTTGCGTGCCAAGTCATATTTGATTTTGAGGTAATTTTGAAAATGAGAAATCCCTCTATACCCCTTCTAACGACCCGACAATGATTTCTGTTGACGAATTATTGTTATCCAGATGAAAATGAATATTCTGCACCCCACCATGATGCGTGCCAAGTCATATTAGATGTTTGAAGAAATATTGAAAATGAGAAATCCCTCTTTACCCCCTCTGAAGTCCCGACAATGATTTCTGTTGACGAATAATTGTTATTCAGATGGACAAGGATACTCTGCACCCCACCATGATGCGTGCCAAGTCATATTAGATTTTTGAAGAAATATTGAAAATGAAAAATCCCTCTATTCCCCCTCTAACGACCCGACAATGATTTCTGTTGACAAATTATTGTTATTCAGATGGAAATGGATATTCTGCACCCCACCATGTTGCGTGCCAAGTCATATTTGATTTTGAGGTAATTTTGAAAATGAAAAATCCCTCTATACCCCCTCTAACGACCCGACAATGAGTTCTGTTCACGAATTATTGTTATTCAGATGATAATGGATATTCTGCACCCAACCATGATGCGTGCCAAGTCATATTGGATATTTGAAGAAATATTGAAAATGAAAAATCCCTCTATACCCCCTCTAACGACCCGACAATGATTTCTGTTGACGAATTATTGTTATTCAGAAGGAAATAAATATTCTGCACCCCACCATGTTGCGTGCCAAGTCATATTTGATTTTGAGGTAATTTTGAAAATGAGAAATCCCTCTATACCCCTTCTAACGACCCGACAATGATTTCTGTCGACGAATTATTGTTATTCAGATGGAAATAGATATTCTGCACCCCACCATGATGCGTGCCAAGTCATATTAGATTTTTGAAGAAATATTGAAAATGAGAAATCCCTCTATACCCCCTCTGACGACCCGACAATGATTTCTGTTGACAAATTTTTGTTATTCAGATGGACATGGATACTTTGCACCCCACCACGATGCGTGCCAAGTCATATTAGATTTTTGAAGAAATATTGAAAATGAAAAATCCCTCTATACCCCCTCTGACGACCCGACAATGATTTCTGGTGACAAATTATTGATATTGAGATGGAAATGGATATTCTGTACCCCACCATGATGCGTGCCAAGTCATATTTGATTTTTGAAGTCATTTTGAAAATGAAAAATCCCTCTATACCCCTCTAACGACCCGACAATGAGTTCTGTCGACGAATTATTGTTATTCAGATGGAAATGAATATTCTGCACCTCACCATGATGCGTGCCAAGTCATATTTGATTTTTGAAGTCATTTTGAAAATGAAAAATCCCTTTATACCCCCTCTAACGACCCGACAATGATTTCTGTTGACGAATTATTGTTATTCAGATGGAAATGAATATTCTGCACCCCTCCATGATGCGTGCCAAGTCATATTTGATTTTTGAAGTCATTTTGAAAATGAAAAATCCCTTTATACCCCCTCTAACGACCCGACAATGATTTCTGTTGACGAATTATTGTTATTCAGATGGAAATGAATATTCTGCACCCCACCATGTTGCGTGCCAAGTCATATTAGATTTTTGAAGAAATATTGAAAATGAGAAATCCCTCTATACCCCTTCCAACGACCCGTCAATGATTTCTGTTGACGAATTATTGTTATTTAGATGGAAATGGATATTCTGCAACCCACCATGATGCGTGCCAAGTCATATTTGATTTTGAGGTAATTTTGAAAATGAAAAATCCCTCTATACTTCCTCTAACGACCCGACAATGATTTCTGTTGACGAATTATTGTTATTCAGATGGAAATGGATATTCTGCACCCCACCATGATGCGTGCCAAGTCATATTAGATTTTTGAAGAAATTTTGAAAATGAAAAATCCCTCTATACCCCCTCCAACGACCCGACAATGATTTCTGGTGACAAATTATTGATATTGAGATGGAAATGGATATTTTGTACCCCACCATGATGCGTGCCAAGTCATATTTGATTTTTGAAGTCATTTCGAAAATGAAAAATCCCTCTATACCCCTCTAACGACCCGACAATGAGTTCTGTTGACGAATTATTGTTATTCAGATGGAAATAAATATTCTGCACCTCACCATGATGCGTGCCAAGTCATATTTGATTTTTGAAGTCATTTTGAAAATGAAAAATCCCTCTATACCCCTCTAACGACCCGACAATGAGTTCTGTTGACGAATTATTGTTATTCAGATGGAAATAAATATTCTGCACCTCACCATGATGCGTGCCAAGTCATATTTGATTTTTAGGAAATTTTGAAAATGAAAAATCCCTCTATACCCCCTCTGACGACCCGAAAATGATTTCTGGTGACAAATTATTGATATTGAGATGGAAATGGATATTCTGTACCCCACCATGATGCGTGCCAAGTCATATTTGATTTTTAGGTAATTTTGAAAATGAAAAATCCCTCTATACACCCTCTGACGACCCGACAATGATTTCTGGTGACAAATTATTGATATTGAGATGGAAATGGATATTCTGTACCCCACCATGATGCGTGCCAAGTCATATTTGATTTTTGAAGTCATTTTGAAAATGAAAAATCCCTCTATACCCCTCTAACGACCCGACAATGAGTTCTGTTGACGAATTATTGATATTCAGATGGAAATAAATATTCTGCACCTCACCATGATGCGTTCCAAGTCATATTTGATTTTTGAAGTCATTTTGAAAATGAAAAATCCCTCTATACCCCCTCTAACGACCCGGCAATGATTTCTGTTGATGAATTTTTGTTAACCAGAAGGAAATGAATATTCTGCACCCCACCATGTTGCGTGCCAAGTCATATTTGATTATGAGGTAATTTTAAAAATGAGAAATACCTCTATACGCCCTCTAATGACCCGACAATGATTTCTGTCGACGAATTATTGTTATTCAGATAGAAATAGATATTCTGCACCCCACCATGATGCGTGCCAAGTCATATTAGATTTTTGAAGAAATTTTAAAAATGAAAAATCCCTCTATACCCCCTCCAACGACCCGTCAATGATTTCTGTTGACGAATTATTGTTATTCAGATGGAAATGGATATTCTGCACACCACTATGATGCGTGCCAAGTCATATTTGATTTTGAGGTAATTTTGAAAATGAGAAATCCCTCTATACCCCCTCTAATGACCCGACAATGATTTCTGTCGACGAATTATTGTTATTCAGATAGAAATAGATATTCTGCACCCCACTATGATGCGTGCCAAGTCATATTTGATTTTGAGGTAATTTTGAAAATGAAAAATCCCTCTATACCCCCTCTGACGACACGACAATGATTTCTGTTGACAAATTATTGATATTGAGATGGAAATGGATATTCTGTACCCCACCATGATGCGTGCCAAGTCATATTTGATTTTTGAAGTCATTTTGAAAATGAAAAATCCCTCTATACCCCCTCTAACGACCCGACAATGAGTTCTGTTCACGAATTATTGTTATTCAAATGATAATGGATATTCTGCACCCCACCATGATGCGTGCCAAGTCATATTGGATATTTGAAGAAATATTGAAAATGAAAAATCCCTCTATACCCCCTCTAACGACCCGACAATGATTTCTGTTGACGAATTATTGTTATTCAGATGGAAATAAATATTCTGCACTCCACTATGATGCGTGCCAAGTCAAATTGGATTTTTGAAGAAATATTGAAAATGAGAAATCTCTCTATACCCCCTCTAACGACCCGACAATGATTTCTGTTGACAAATTATTGTTATCCAGATGAAAATGAATATTCTGCACCCCACCATGTTGCGTGCCAAGTCATATTTGATTTTGAGGTAATTTTGAAAATGAGAAATCCCTCTATACCCCCTCTAACGACCCGACAATGATTTCTGTCAACGAATTATTGTTATTCAGATGGAAATAGATATTCTGCACCCCACCATGATGCGTGCCAAGTCATATTAGATTTTTGAAGAAATATTGAAAATGAGAAATCCCTCTTTACCCCCTCTGACGACCCGACAATGATTTCTGTTGACAAATAATTGTTATTCAGATGGACATGGATACTCTGCACCCCACCATGATGCGTGCCAAGTCATATTAGATTTTTGAAGAAATTTTGAAAATGAAAAATTCCTCTATACCCCCTCCAACGACCCGTCAATGATTTCTGTTGACGAATTATTGTTATTCAGATGAAAATGGATATTCTGCACCCCACTATGATGCGTGCCAAGTCATATTTGATTTTGAGGTAATTTTTAAAATGAAAAATCCCTCTATACCCTCTCTGACGACCCGACAATGATTTCTGGTGACAAATTATTGATATTGAGATGGAAATGGATATTCTGTACCCCACCATGATGCGTGCCAAGTCATATTTGATTTTTGAAGTCATTTTGAAAATGAAAAATCCATCTATACCCCTCTAACGACCCGACAATGAGTTCTGTTGACGAATTATTGTTATTCAGATGGAAATAAATATTCTGCACCTCACCATGATGCGTGCCAAGTCATATTGGATTTTTGAAAAAATATTGAAAATGAAAAATCCCTCTATACCCCCTCTAACGACCCGGCAATGATTTCTGTTGACGAATTTTTGTTAACCAGATGGAAATGAATATTCTGCACCCCACCATGTTGCGTGCCAAGTCATATTTGATTTTGAGGTAATTTTAAAAATGAGAAATACCTCTATACCCCCTCTAATGACCCGACAATGATTACTGTCGACGAATTATTGTTATTCAGATAGAAATAGATATTCTGCACCCCACCATGATGCGTGCCAAGTCATATTAGATTTTTGAAGAAATTTTGAAAATGAAAAATCCCTCTATACCCCCTCCAACGACCCGTCAATGATTTCTGTTGACGAATTATTGTTATTCAGATGGAAATGGATATTCTGCACACCACTATGATGCGTGCCAAGTCATATTTGATTTTGAGGTAATTTTGAAAATGAGAAATCCCTCTATACCCCCTCTAATGACCCGACAATGATATCTGTCGACGAATTATTGTTATTCAGATAGAAGTAGATATTTTGCACCCCACTATGATGCGTGCCAAGTCATATTTGATTTTGAGGTAATTTTGAAAATGAAAAATCCCTCTGTACCCCCTCTGACGACACGACAATGATTTCTGTTGACAAATTATTGATATTGAGAAGGAAATGGATATTCTGTACCCCACCATGATGCGTGCCAAGTCATATTTGATTTTTGAAGTCATTTTGAAAATGAAAAATTCCTCTATACCCCCTCTAACGACCCGACAATGAGTTCTGTTCACGAATTATTGTTATTCAGATGATAATGGATATTCTGCACCCCACCATGATGCGTGCCAAGTCATATTGGATATTTGAAGAAATATTGAAAATGAAAAATCCCTCTATACCCCCTCTAACGACCCGACAATGATTTCTGTTGACGAATTATTGTTATTCAGATGGAAATAAATATTCTGCACTCCACTATGATGCGTGCCAAGTCAAATTGGATTTTTGAAGAAATATTGAAAATGAAAAATCTCTCTATACCCCCTCTAACGACCCGACAATGATTTCTGTTGACGAATTATTGTTATCCAGATGAAAATGAATATTCTGCACCCCATCATGATGCGTGCCAAGTCATATTAGATTTTTGAAGAAATATTGAAAATGAGAAATCCCTCTTTACCCCCTCTGAAGACCCGACAATGATTTCTGTTGACGAATAATTGTTATTCAGATGGACAAGGATACTCTGCACCCCACCATGATGCGTGCCAAGTCATATTGGATATTTGAAGAAATATTGAAAATGAAAAATCCCTCTATACCCCCTCTAACGACCCGACAATGATTTCTGTTGACGAATTATTGTTATTCAGAAGGAAATAAATATTCTGCACCCCACCATGTTGCGTGCCAAGTCATATTTGATTTTGAGGTAATTTTGAAAATGAGAAATCCCTCTATACCCCTTCTAACGACCCGACAATGATTTCTGTCGACGAATTATTGTTATTCAGATGGAAATAGATATTCTGCACCCCACCATGATGCGTGCCAAGTCATATTAGATTTTTGAAGAAATATTGAAAATGAGAAATCCCTCTATACCCCCTCTGACGACCCGACAATGATTTCTGTTGACAAATTTATGTTATTCAGATGGACATGGATACTTTGCACCCCACCACGATGCGTGCCAAGTCATATTAGATTTTTGAAGAAATATTGAAAATGAAAAATCCCTCTATACCCCCTTAACGACCCGACAATGATTTCTGTTGACAAATTATTGTTATTCGGATGGCAATGGATATTCTGCAACCAACCATGATGCGTGCCAAGTCATAATGGATTTTTGAAGAAATATTGAAAATGAAAAATCCCTCTATACCCCCTCTAACGACCCGACAATGATTTCTGTTGACGAATTATTGTTATTCAGATGGAAATGAATATTCTGCACCCCACCATGTTGCGTGCCAAGTCATATTTGATTTTGAGGTAATTTTGAAAATGAAAAATCCCTCTATACCCTCTCTAACGACCCGACAATGATTTCTGTCGACGAATTATTGTTATTTAGATGGAAATGGATATTCTGCACCCCACCATAATGCGTGCCAAGTCATATTTGATTTTGAGGTAATTTTGAAAATGAAATATCCCTCTATACCCCCTCTGACGACCCGACAATGATTTCTGTTAACAAATTATTGTTACTGAGATGGAAATGGATATTCTGTACCCCACTATGATGCGTGCCAAGTCATATTTGATTTTTGAAGTCATTTTGAAAATGAAAAATCCTTCTATACCCCTCTAACGACCCGACATTGATTTCTGTCGACGAATTATTGTTATTCAGATGGAAATAGATATTCTGCACCCCACCATGATGCGTGCAAAGTCATATTTGATTTTGAGGTGATTTTGAAAATGAAAAATCCCTCTATACCCCCTCTAACGACCCGACAATGATTTCTGTTGACAAATTATTGTTATTTAGATGGCAATGGATATTCTGCACCCCACCATGTTGCGTGCCAAGTCATATTAGATTTTTGAAGTAATATTGAAAATGAGAAATCCCTCTATACCCCCTCCAACGACCCGTCAATGATTTCTGTTGACGAATTATTGTTATCTAGAAGGAAATGGATATTCTGCACCCCACCATGATGCGTGCCAAGTCATATCTGATTTTGAGGTAATTTTGAAAATGAAAAATCCCTCTATACCCCCTCTGACGACCCGACAATGATTTCTGGTGACAAATTATTGATATTGAGATGGAAATGGATATTCTGTACCCCACCATGATGCGTGCCAAGTCATATTTGATTTTGAGGTAATTTTGAAAATGAAAAATCCCTCTATACCCCCTCTGACGACCCGACAATGATTTCTGGTGACAAATTATTGATATTGAGATGGAAATGGATATTCTGTACCCCACCATGATGCGTGCCAAGTCATATTTGATTTTTGAAGTCATTTTGAAAATGAAAAATCCCTCTATACCCCTCTAACGACCTGACAATGAGTTCTGTTGACGAATTATTGTTAATCAGATGGAAATAAATATTCTGCACCTCACCATGATGCGTGCCAAGTCATATTTGATTTTTGAAGTCATTTTGAAAATGAAAAATCCCTCTATACTCCCTCTGACGACCCGACAATGATTTCTGTCGACGAATTATTGTTATTCAGATGAAAATGGATATTCTGCACCCCACCATGATGCGTGCCAAGTCATATTGGATTTTTGAAAAAATATTGAAAATGAAAAATCCCTCTATACCCCCTCTAACGACCCGGCAATGATTTCTGTTGACGAATTTTTGTTAACCAGATGGAAATGAATATTCTGCACCCCACCATGTTGCGTGTCAAGTCATATTTGATTTTGAGGTAATTTTAAAAATGAGAAATACCTCTATACCCCCTCTAATGACCCGACAATGATTTCTGTCGACGAATTATTGTTATTCAGATGGAAATAGATTTTCTGCACCCCACCATGATGCGTGCCAAGTCATATTAGATTTTTGAAGAAATATTGAAAATGAGAAATCCCTCTATACCCCCTCTGACGACCCGACAATGATTTCTGTTGACGAATTATTGTTATTCAGATGGACATGGATACTTTGCACCCCACCACGATGCGTGCCAAGTCATATTAGATATTTGAAGAAATATTGAGAATGAAAAATCCCTCTATACCCCCTCTAACGACCCGACAATGATTTCTGTTGACGAATTATTGTTATTCAGATGGAAATGAATATTCTTCACCCCACCAGGTTGCGTGCCAAGTCATATTTGATTTTGAGGTAATTTTGAAAATGAAAAATCCCTCTATACCCTCTCTAACGACCCGACAATGATTTCTGTCGACGAATTATTGTTATTCAGATGGACATGGATACTCTGCACCCCACTATGATGCGTGCCAAGTCAGATTAGATTTTTGAAGAAATATTGAAAATGAGAAATCCCTCTTTACCCCCTCTGACGACCCGACAATGATTTCTGTTGACGAATTATTGTTATTCAGATGTACATGGATACTTTGCACCCCACTATGATGCGTGCCAAGTCATATTAGATTTTTGAAGAAATATTGAAAATGAGAAATCCCTCTATACCCCCTCTGACGACCCGACAATGATTTCTGTTGACGAATTATTGTTATTCAGATGAGCATGGATACTTTGCACCCCACCACGATGCGTGCCAAGTCATATTAGATTTTTGAAGAAATATTGAGAATGAAAAATCCCTCTATACCTCCTCCAACGACCCGTCAATGATTTCTGTTGACGACTTATTGTTATTCAGATGGAAATGGATATTCTGCACCCCACTATGATGCGTGCCAAGTCATATTTGATTTTGGGGTAATTTTGAAAATGAAAAATCCCTCTATACCCCCTCTGACGACCCGACAATGATTTCTGGTGACAAATTATTGATATTGAGATGGAAATGGATATTCTGTACCCCACCATGATGCGTGCCAAGTCATATTTGATTTTTGAAGTCATTTTGAAAATGAAAAATCCTTCTATACCCCTCTAACGACGCGACAATGAGTTCTGTTGACGAATTATTGTTATTCAGATGATAATAAAAATTCTGCACCCCACCATGTTGCGTGCCAAGTCATATTTGATTTTGAGGTAATTTTGAAAATGAAAAATCCCTCTATACCCTCTCTAACGACCCGACAAAGATTTCTGTTGACGAATTATTGTTATTCAGATGCAAATGAATATTCTGCACCCCACCATGTTGCGTGCCAAGTCATATTAGATTTTTCATAAAACAAAATCCCTTTATACCCCCTCTAACGACCCGACAATGATTTCTGTTGACGAATTATTGTTATTCGGATGGAAATGGATATTCTGCACCCCACCATGATGCGTGCCAAGTCATAATTGATTTTTGAAGTCATTTTGAAAATGAAAAATCCCTTTATACCCCCTCTAACGACCCGACACTGATTTCTGTTGACGAATTATTGTTATTCAGATGGAAATGAATATTCTGCACCCCACCATGTTGCGTGCCAAGTCATATTAGATTTTTGAAGAAATATTGAAAATGAGAAATCCCTCTATACCCCCTCCAACGACCCGTCAATGATTTCTGTTGACGAATTATTGTTATTTAGATGGAAATGGATATTCTGCACCCCACCATGATGCGTGCCAAGTCATATTTGATTTTGAGGTAATTTTGAAAATGAAAAATCCCTCTATACCCCCTCTGACGACCCGACAATGATTTCTGGTGACAAATTATTGATATTGAGATGGAAATGGATATTCTGTACCCCACCATGATGCGTGCCAAGTCATATTTGATTTTTAGGTAATTTTGAAAATGAAAAATCCCTCTATACCCCCTCTGACGACCCGACAATGATTTCTGGTGACAAATTATTGATATTGAGATGGGAATGGATATTCTGTACCCCACCATGATGCGTGCCAAGTCATATTTGATTTTTGAAGTCATTTTGAAAATGAAAAATTCCTCTATACCCCTCTAACGACCCGACAATGAGTTCTGTTGACGAATTATTGTTATTCAGATGGAAATAAATATTCTGCACCTCACCATGATGCGTGCCAAGTCTTATTTGATTTTTAGGTAATTTTGAAAATGAAAAATCCCTCTATACCCCCTCTGACGACCCGACAATGATTTCTGGTGACAAATTATTGATATTGAGATGGAAATGGATATTCTGTACCCCACCATGATGCGTGCCAAGTCATATTTGATTTTAAGGTAATTTTGAAAATGACAAATCCCTCTATACCCCCTCTGACGACCCGACAATGATTTCTGGTGACAAATTATTGATATTGAGATGGAAATGGATATTCTGTACCCCACCATGATGCGTGCCAAGTCATATTTGATTTTTGAAGTCATTTTGAAAATGAAAAATCCCTCTATACCCCTCTAACGACCCGACAATGAGTTCTGTTGACGAAATATTGTTATTCAGATGGAAATAAATATTCTGCACCTCACCATGATGCGTGCCAAGTCATATTTGATTTTTAGGTAATTTTGAAAATGAAAAATCCCTCTATACCCCCTCTGACGACCCGACAATGATTTCTGGTGACAAATTATTGATATTGAGATGGAAATGGATATTCTGTACCCCACCATGATGCGTGCCAAGTCATATTTGATTTTTAGGTAATTTTGAAAATGAAATATCCCTCTATACCCCCTCTGACGACCCGACAATGATTTCTGGTGACAAATTATTGATATTGAGATGGAAATGGATATTCTGTACCCCACCATGATGCGTGCCAAGTCATATTTGATTTTTGAAGTCATTTTGAAAATGAAAAATCCCTCTATACCGCTCTAACGACCCGACAATGAGTTCTGTTGACGAATTATTGTTATTCAGATGGAAATAAATATTCTACACCTCACCATGATGCGTGCCAAGTCATATTTGATTTTTGAAGTCATTTTGAAAATGAAAATTCCCTTTATACCCCCTCTAACGACCCGACAATGATTTCTGTTGACGAATTATTGTTATTCAGATGGAAATGAATATTCTGCACCCCACCATGATGCGTGCCAAGTCATATTTGATTTTTGAAGTCATTTTGAAAATGAAAAATCCCTTTATACCCCCTCTAACGACCCGACAATGATTTCTGTTAACGAATTATTGTTATTCAGATGGAAATGAATATTCTGCACCCCACCATGTTGCGTGCCAAGTCATATTAGATTTTTGAAGGAATATTGAAAATGAGAAATCCCTCTATACCCCCTCTGACGACCCGACAATGATATCTGTTGACGAATTATTGTTATTCAGATAGACATGGATACTTTGCACCCCAGCATGATGCGTGCCAAGTCATATTTGATTTTGAGGTAATTTTGAAAATGAAAAGTCCCTCTATACCCCCTCTGACGACCCGACAATGATTTCTGTTGACGAATTATTGTTATTCAGATAGACATGGATACTTTGCACCCCACCATGATGCGTGCCAAGTCAAATTTGATTTTGAGGTAATTTTGAAAATGAAAAATCCCTCTATACCCCCTCTGACGACCCGACAATGATTTCTGTTGACAAATTATTGTTATTGAGATGGAAAAGGATATTCTGTACCCCACCATGATGCGTGCCAAGTCATATTTGAATTTTGAAGTCATTTTGAAAATGAGAAATCCCTCTATACACCCTCTAACGACCCGACAATGAGTTCTGTTGACGAATTAATGTTATTCAGAAAATAATGGATATTCTGCATCCCACCATGATGCGTGCCAAGTCATATTGGATTTTTGAAGAAATATTGAAAATGAGAAATCCCTCTATACCCCCTCTAACGACCCGACAATTATTTCTGTTGACGAATTATTGTTATTCAGATGGAAATTAATATTCTGCACTCAACCATGTTGCGTGCCAAGTCATATTTGATTTTGAGGTAACTTTGAAAATGAAAAATCCCTCTATACCCCCTCTAACGACCCGACAATGATTTCTGTTTACAAATTATTGTTATTCAGATGGCAATGGATATTTTGCACCCCACCATGATGCGTGCCAAGTCATATTAGATTTTTGAAGAAATTTTGAAAATGAAAAATCCCTCTATACCCCCTCCAACGACTCGTCAATGATTTCTGTTGACGAATTATTGTTATTCAAATGGAAAAGGATATTCTGCACCCCACTATGATGCGTGCCAAGTCATATTTGATATTGAGGTAATTTTGAAAATGAAAAATCCCTCTATACCCCCTCTGACGACCCGACAATGATTTCTGTCGACAAATTATTGTTATTCAGATAGAAATGGATATTCTGCACCCCACCATGATGCGTGCCAAGTCATATTGGATTTTTGAAGAAATATTGAAAATGAAAAATCCCTCTATACCCCCTCTAACGACCCGACAATGATTTCTGATGACGAATTATTGTTATTCAGATGGACATGGATACTTTGCACCCCACCATGATGCGTGCCAAGTCATATTAGATTTTTGAAGAAATTTTGAAAATGAAAAATCCCTCTATACGCCCTCTAACGACCCGACAATGATTTCTGTTGACAAATTATTGTTATTCAGATGGAAATGGATATTCTGCACCCCACCATGATGCGTGCCAAGTCATATTAGATTTTTGAAGAAATTTTGAAAATGAAAAATCCCTCTATACCCCCTCCTACGACCCGTCAATGATTTCTGTTGACGAATCATTGTTATTCAGATGGAAATGGATATTCTGCACCACACCATGATGCGTGCCAAGTCATATTTGATATTGAGGTAATTTTGAAAATGAAAAATCCCTCCATACCCCCTCTGACGACCCGACAATGATTTCTGTTGACAAATTATTGTTATTGAGATGGGAATGGATATTCTGTACCCCACCATGATGCGTGCCAAGTCATATTTTAATTTTGAAGTCATTTTGAAAATGAGAAATCCCTCTATACACCCTCTAACGACCCGTCAATGAGTTCTGTTGACGAATTATTGTTATTCAGATAATAATGGATATTCTGCATCCCACCATGATGCGTGCCAAGTCATATTGGATATTTTAAGAAATATTGAAAATGAAAAATCCCTCTATACCCCCTCTAACGACCCGACAATAATTTCTGTCGACGAATTATTGTTATTCAGATGGAAATTAATATTCTGCACTCCACCATGTTGCGTGCCAAGTCATATTTGATTTTGAGGTAATTTTGAAAATGAGAAATCTCTGTATACCCCCTCTAACGACCCGACAATGATTTCTGTCGACAAATTATTGTTATTCAGATGGAAATAGATATTCTGCACCCCACCATGATGCGTGCCAAGTCATGTTAGATTTTTGAAGAAATATTGAAAAAGAGAAATCCCTCTATACCCCCTCTGACGACCCGACAATGATTTCTGATGACGAATTATTGTTATTCAGATGGACATGGATACTTTGCACCCCACCATGATGCGTGCCAAGTCATATTAGATTTTTGAAGAAATTTTGAAAATGAAAAATCCCTCTATACGCCCTCTAACGACCCGACAATGATTTCTGTTGACAAATTATTGTTATTCAGATGGAAATGGATATTCTGCACCCCACCATGATGCGTGCCAAGTCATATTAGATTTTTGAAGAAATTTTGAAAATGAAAAATCCCTCTATACCCCCTCCTACGACCCGTCAATGATTTCTGTTGACGAATCATTGTTATTCAGATGGAAATGGATATTCTGCACCACACCATGATGCGTGCCAAGTCATATTTGATATTGAGGTAATTTTGAAAATGAAAAATCCCTCCATACCCCCTCTGACGACCCGACAATGATTTCTGTTGACAAATTATTGTTATTGAGATGGGAATGGATATTCTGAACCCCACCATGATGCGTGCCAAGTCATATTTTAATTTTGAAGTCATTTTGAAAATGAGAAATCCCTCTATACACCCTCTAACGACCCGTCAATGAGTTCTGTTGACGAATTATTGTTATTCAGATAATAATGGATATTCTGCATCCCACCATGATGCGTGCCAAGTCATATTGGATATTTTAAGAAATATTGAAAATGAAAAATCCCTCTATACCCCCTCTAACGACCCGACAATAATTTCTGTCGACGAATTATTGTTATTCAGATGGAAATTAATATTCTGCACTCCACCATGTTGCGTGCCAAGTCATATTTGATTTTGAGGTAATTTTGAAAATGAAAAACCCTCTATTTTCCCTCGGACGACCCGACAATGATTTCTGCTGAGAAATTATTGTTATTGAGATGGAAATGGATATTCTGTACCCCACCATGATGCGTGCCAAGTCATATTAGATTATTGAAGAAATTTTGAAAATGAGAAATCCCTCTATACACCCTCTAACGACCCGTCAATGAGTTCTGTTGACGAATTATTGTTATTCAGATAATAATGGATATTCTGCATCTCACCATGTTGCGTGCCAAGTCATATTTGATTTTGAGGTAATTTTGAAAATGAAAAATCCCTCTATACCCCCTCTGACGACCCGACAATGATTTCTGTTGACAAATTATTGTTATTGAGATGGAAATGGATATTCTGTACCCCACCATGATGCGTGCCAAGTCATATTTGAATTTTGAAGTCATTTTGAAAATGAGAAATCCCTCTATACACCCTCTAACGACCCGTCAATGAGTTCTGTTGACGAATTATTGTTATTCAGATAATAATGGATATTCTGCATCCCACCATGATGCGTGCCAAGTCATATTGGATTTTTTAAGAAATATTGAAAATGAAAAATCCCTCTATACCCTTCTAACGACCCGACAATGATTTCTGTTGACAAATTATTGTTATTCAGATGGAAATGGATATTCTGCACCCCACCATGATGCGTGCCAAGTCATATTAGATTTTTGAAGAAATTTTGAAAATGAAAAATCCCTCTATACCCCCTCCTACGACCCGTCAATGATTTCTGTTGACGAATCATTGTTATTCAGATGGAAATGGATATTCTGCACCACACCATGATGCGTGCCAAGTCATATTTGATTTTGAGGTACTTTTGAAAATGAAAAATCCCTCTATACCCCCTCTGACGACCCGACAATGATTTCTGTTGACAAATTATTGTTATTGAGATGGAAATGGATATTCTGTACCCCACCATGATGCGTGCCAAGTCATATTTGAATTTTGAAGTCATTTTGAAAATGAGAAATCCCTCTATACACCCTCTAACGACCCGTCAATGAGTTCTGTTGACGAATTATTGTTATTCAGATGGAAATGAATATTCTGCACCCCACCATGTTGCGTGCCAAGTCATATTAGATTTTTGAAGAAATATTGAAAATGAGAAATCCCTCTATACCCCCTCCAACGACCCGTCGATGATTTCTGTTGACGAATTATTGTTATTTAGATGGAAATGGATATTCTGCACCCCACCATGATGCGTGCCAAGTCATATTTGATTTTGAGGTAATTTTGAAAATGAAAAATCCCTCTATACCCCCTCTGACGACCCGACAATGATTTCTGGTGACAAATTATTGATATTGAGATGGAAATGGATATTCTGTACCCCACCATGATGCGTGCCAAGTCATATTTGATTTTTAGGTAATTTTGAAAATGAAAAATCCCTCTATACCCCCTCTGACGACCCAACAATGATTTCTGGTGACAAATTATTGATATTGAGATGGAAATGGATATTCTGTACCCCACCATGATGCGTGCCAAGTCATATTTGATTTTTGAAGAAATATTGAAAATGAGAAATCCCTCTATACCCCCTCTGACGACCCGACAATGATTTCTGTTGACAAATTTTTGTTATTCAGATGGACATGGATACTTTGCACCCCACCACGATGCGTGCCAAGTCATATTAGATTTTTGAAGAAATATTGAAAATGAAAAATCCCTCTATACCCCTCTAACGACCCGACAATGAGTTCTGTTGACGAATTATTGTTATTCAGATGGAAATAAATATTCTGCACCTCACCATGATGCGTGCCAAGTCATATTTGATTTTTGAAGTCATTTTGAAAATGAAAAATCCCTCTATTCCCCTCTAACGACCCGACAATGAGTTCTGTTGACGAATTATTGTTATTCAGATGGAAATAAATATTCTGCACCTCACCATGATGCGTGCCAAGTCATATTTGATTTTTAGGTAATTTTGAAAATGAAAAATCCCTCTATACCCCCTCTGACGACCCGACAATGATTTCTGGTGACAAATTATTGATATTGAGATGGAAATGGATATTCTGTACCCCACCATGATGCGTGCCAAGTCATATTTGATTTTTAGGTAATTTTGAAAATGAAAAATCCCTCTATACCCCCTCTGACGACCCGACAATGATTTCTGGTGACAAATTATTGATATCGAGATGGAAATGGATATTCTGTACCCCACCATGATGCGTGCCAAGTCATATTTGATTTTTGAAGTCATTTTGAAAATGAAAAATCCCTCTATACCCCTCTAACGACCCGACAATGAGTTCTGTTGACGAATTATTGTTATTCAGATGGAAATGAATATTCTGCACCTCACCATGATGCGTGCCAAGTCATATTTGATTTTTGAAGTCATTTTGAAAATGAAAAATCCCTTTATACCCCCTCCAACGACCCGACAATGATTTCTGTTGACGAATTATTGTTATTCAGATGGAAATGAATATTCTGCACCCCTCCATGATGCGTGCCAAGTCATATTTGATTCTTGAAGTCATTTTGAAAATGAAAAATCCCTTTATACCCCCTCTAACGACCCGACAATGATTTCTGTTGACGAATTATTGTTATTCAGATGGAAATGAATATTCTGCACCCCACCATGTTGCGTGCCAAGTCATATTAGATTTTTGAAGAAATATTGAAAATGAGAAATCCCTCTATACCCCTTCCAACGACCCGTCAATGATTTTTGTTGACGAATTATTGTTATTTAGATGGAAATGGATATTCTGCACCCCACCATGATGCGTGCCAAGTCATATTTGATTTTGAGGTAATTTTGAAAATGAAAAATCCCTCTTACCCCCTCTAACGAGCCGACAATGATTTCTGTTGACGAATTATTGTTATTCAGATGGAAATGGATATTCTGCACCCCACCATGATGCGTGCCAAGTCATATTAGATTTTTGAAGAAATTTTGAAAATGAAAAATCCCTCTATACCCCCTCCAACGACCCGACAATGATTTCTGGTGACAAATTATTGATATTGAGATGGAAATGGATATTCTGTACCCCACCATGATGCGTGCCAAGTCATATTTGATTTTTAGGTAATTTTGAAAATGAAAAATACCTCTATACCCCCTCTGACGACCCGACAATGATTTCTGTCCACGAATTATTGTTATTCAGATAGAAATAGATATTCTGCACCCCACTATGATGCGTGCCAAGTCATATTTGATTTTGAGGTAATTTTGAAAATGAAAAATCCCTCTATACCCCCTCTGACGACACGACAATGATTTCTGTTGACAAATTATTGATATTGAGATGGAAATGGATATTCTGTACCCCACCATGATGCGTGCCAAGTCATATTTGATTTTTGAAGTCATTTTGAAAATGAAAAATCCCTCTATACCCCTCTAACGACCCGACAATGAGTTCTGTTGACGAATTATTGTTATTCAGATGGAAATAAATATTCTGCACCTCACCATGATGCGTGCCAAGTCATATTTGATTTTTGAAGTCATTTTGAAAATGAAAAATCCCTCTATTCCCCTCTAACGACCCGACAATGAGTTCTGTTGACGAATTATTGTTATTCAGATGGAAATAAATATTCTGCACCTCACCATGATGCGTGCCAAGTCATATTTGATTTTTAGGTAATTTTGAAAATGAAAAATCCCTCTATACCCCCTCTGACGACCCGACAATGATTTCTGGTGACAAATTATTGATATTGAGATGGAAATGGATATTCTGTACCCCACCATGATGCGTGCCAAGTCATATTTGATTTTTAGGTAATTTTGAAAATGAAAAATCCCTCTATACCCCCTCTGACGACCCGACAATGATTTCTGGTGACAAATTATTGATATTGAGATGGAAATGGATATTCTGTACCCCACCATGATGCGTGCCAAGTCATATTTGATTTTTGAAGTCATTTTGAAAATGAAAAATCCCTCTATACCCCTCTAACGACCCGACAATGAGTTCTGTTGACGAATTATTGTTATTCAGATGGAAATGAATATTCTGCACCTCACCATGATGCGTGCCAAGTCATATTTGATTTTTGAAGTCATTTTGAAAATGAAAAATCCCTTTATACCCCCTCTAACGACCCGACAATGATTTCTGTTGACGAATTATTGTTATTCAGATGGAAATGAATATTCTGCACCCCACCATGTTGCGTGCCAAGTCATATTAGATTTTTGAAGAAATATTGAAAATGAGAAATCCCTCTATACCCCTTCCAACGACCCGTCAATGATTTTTGTTGACGAATTATTGTTATTTAGATGGAAATGGATATTCTGCACCCCACCATGATGCGTGCCAAGTCATATTTGATTTTGAGGTAATTTTGAAAATGAAAAATCCCTCTTACCCCCTCTAACGAGCCGACAATGATTTCTGTTGACGAATTATTGTTATTCAGATGGAAATGGATATTCTGCACCCCACCATGATGCGTGCCAAGTCATATTAGATTTTTGAAGAAATTTTGAAAATGAAAAATCCCTCTATACCCCCTACAACGACCCGACAATGATTTCTGGTGACAAATTATTGATATTGAGATGGAAATGGATATTCTGTACCCCACCATGATGCGTGCCAAGTCATATTTGATTTTTAGGTAATTTTGAAAATGAAAAATACCTCTATACCCCCTCTGACGACCCGACAATGATTTCTGTCGACGAATTATTGTTATTCAGATAGAAATAGATATTCTGCACCCCACCATGATGCGTGCCAAGTCATATTAGATTTTTGAAGAAATTTTGAAAATGAAAAATCCCTCTATACCCCCTCCAACGACCCGTCAATGATTTCTGTTGACGAATTATTGTTATTCAGATGGAAATGGATATTCTGCACACCACTATGATGCGTGCCAAGTCATATTTGATTTTGAGGTAATTTTGAAAATGAAAAATCCCTCTTACCCCCTCTAACGAGCCGACAATGATTTCTGTTGACGAATTATTGTTATTCAGATGGAAATGGATATTCTGCACCCCACCATGATGCGTGCCAAGTCATATTAGATTTTTGAAGAAATTTTGAAAATGAAAAATCCCTCTATACCCCCTACAACGACCCGACAATGATTTCTGGTGACAAATTATTGATATTGAGATGGAAATGGATATTCTGTACCCCACCATGATGCGTGCCAAGTCATATTTGATTTTTAGGTAATTTTGAAAATGAAAAATACCTCTATACCCCCTCTGACGACCCGACAATGATTTCTGTCGACGAATTATTGTTATTCAGATAGAAATAGATATTCTGCACCCCACCATGATGCGTGCCAAGTCATATTAGATTTTTGAAGAAATTTTGAAAATGAAAAATCCCTCTATACCCCCTCCAACGACCCGTCAATGATTTCTGTTGACGAATTATTGTTATTCAGATGGAAATGGATATTCTGCACACCACTATGATGCGTGCCAAGTCATATTTGATTTTTAGGTAATTTTGAAAATGAAAAATCCCTCTATACCCCCTCTGACGACCCAACAATGATTTCTGGTGACAAATTATTGATATTGAGATGGAAATGGATATTCTGTACCCCACCATGATGCGTGCCAAGTCATATTTGATTTTTGAAGTCATTTTGAAAATGAAAAATCCCTCTATACCCCTCTAACGACCCGACAATGAGTTCTGTTGACGAATTATTGTTATTCAGATGGAAATAAATATTCTGCACCTCACCATGATGCGTGCCAAGTCATATTTGATTTTTGAAGTCATTTTGAAAATGAAAAATCCCTCTATTCCCCTCTAACGACCCGACAATGAGTTCTGTTGACGAATTATTGTTATTCAGATGGAAATAAATATTCTGCACCTCACCATGATGCGTGCCAAGTCATATTTGATTTTTAGGTAATTTTGAAAATGAAAAATCCCTCTATACCCCCTCTGACGACCCGACAATGATTTCTGGTGACAAATTATTGATATTGAGATGGAAATGGATATTCTGTACCCCACCATGATGCGTGCCAAGTCATATTTGATTTTTAGGTAATTTTGAAAATGAAAAATCCCTCTATACCCCCTCTGACGACCCGACAATGATTTCTGGTGACAAATTATTGATATCGAGATGGAAATGGATATTCTGTACCCCACCATGATGCGTGCCAAGTCATATTTGATTTTTGAAGTCATTTTGAAAATGAAAAATCCCTCTATACCCCTCTAACGACCCGACAATGAGTTCTGTTGACGAATTATTGTTATTCAGATGGAAATGAATATTCTGCACCTCACCATGATGCGTGCCAAGTCATATTTGATTTTTGAAGTCATTTTGAAAATGAAAAATCCCTTTATACCCCCTCCAACGACCCGACAATGATTTCTGTTGACGAATTATTGTTATTCAGATGGAAATGAATATTCTGCACCCCTCCATGATGCGTGCCAAGTCATATTTGATTCTTGAAGTCATTTTGAAAATGAAAAATCCCTTTATACCCCCTCTAACGACCCGACAATGATTTCTGTTGACGAATTATTGTTATTCAGATGGAAATGAATATTCTGCACCCCACCATGTTGCGTGCCAAGTCATATTAGATTTTTGAAGAAATATTGAAAATGAGAAATCCCTCTATACCCCTTCCAACGACCCGTCAATGATTTTTGTTGACGAATTATTGTTATTTAAATGGAAATGGATATTCTGCACCCCACCATGATGCGTGCCAAGTCATATTTGATTTTGAGGTAATTTTGAAAATGAAAAATCCCTCTTACCCCCTCTAACGAGCCGACAATGATTTCTGTTGACGAATTATTGTTATTCAGATGGAAATGGATATTCTGCACCCCACCATGATGCGTGCCAAGTCATATTAGATTTTTGAAGAAATTTTGAAAATGAAAAATCCCTCTATACCCCCTCCAACGACCCGACAATGATTTCTGGTGACAAATTATTGATATTGAGATGGAAATGGATATTCTGTACCCCACCATGATGCGTGCCAAGTCATATTTGATTTTTAGGTAATTTTGAAAATGAAAAATACCTCTATACCACCTCTGACGACCCGACAATGATTTCTGTCGACGAATTATTGTTATTCAGATAGAAATAGATATTCTGCACCCCACCATGATACGTGCCAAGTCATATTAGATTTTTGAAGAAATTTTGAAAATGAAAAATCCCTCTATACCCCCTCCAACGACCCGTCAATGATTTCTGTTGACGAATTATTGTTATTCAGATGGAAATGGATATTCTGCACACCACTATGATGCGTGCCAAGTCATATTTGATTTTGAGGTAATTTTGAAAATGAGAAATCCCTCTATACCCCCTCTAATGACCCGACAATGATTTCTGTCCACGAATTATTGTTATTCAGATAGAAATAGATATTCTGCACCCCACTATGATGCGTGCCAAGTCATATTTGATTTTGAGGTAATTTTGAAAATGAAAAATCCCTCTATACCCCCTCTGACGACACGACAATGATTTCTGTTGACAAATTATTGATATTGAGATGGAAATGGATATTCTGTACCCCACCATGATGCGTGCCAAGTCATATTTGATTTTTGAAGTCATTTTGAAAATGAAAAATCCCTCTATACCCCTCTAACGACCCGACAATGAGTTCTGTTGACGAATTATTGTTATTCAGATGGAAATAAATATTCTGCACCTCACCATGATGCGTGCCAAGTCATATTTGATTTTTGAAGTCATTTTGAAAATGAAAAATCCCTCTATTCCCCTCTAACGACCCGACAATGAGTTCTGTTGACGAATTATTGTTATTCAGATGGAAATAAATATTCTGCACCTCACCATGATGCGTGCCAAGTCATATTTGATTTTTAGGTAATTTTGAAAATGAAAAATCCCTCTATACCCCCTCTGACGACCCGACAATGATTTCTGGTGACAAATTATTGATATTGAGATGGAAATGGATATTCTGTACCCCACCATGTTGCGTGCCAAGTCATATTTGATTTTTAGGTAATTTTGAAAATGAAAAATCCCTCTATACCCCCTCTGACGACCCGACAATGATTTCTGGTGACAAATTATTGATATTGAGATGGAAATGGATATTCTGTACCCCACCATGATGCGTGCCAAGTCATATTTGATTTTTGAAGTCATTTTGAAAATGAAAAATCCCTCTATACCCCTCTAACGACCCGACAATGAGTTCTGTTGACGAATTATTGTTATTCAGATGGAAATGAATATTCTGCACCTCACCATGATGCGTGCCAAGTCATATTTGATTTTTGAAGTCATTTTGAAAATGAAAAATCCCTTTATACCCCCTCCAACGACCCGACAATGATTTCTGTTGACGAATTATTGTTATTCAGATGGAAATGAATATTCTGCACCCCTCCATGATGCGTGCCAAGTCATATTTGATTTTTGAAGTCATTTTGAAAATGAAAAATCCCTTTATACCCCCTCTAACGACCCGACAATGATTTCTGTTGACGAATTATTGTTATTCAGATGGAAATGAATATTCTGCACCCCACCATGTTGCGTGCCAAGTCATATTAGATTTTTGAAGAAATATTGAAAATGAGAAATCCCTCTATACCCCTTCCAACGACCCGTCAATGATTTTTGTTGACGAATTATTGTTATTTAGATGGAAATGGATATTCTGCACCCCACCATGATGCGTGCCAAGTCATATTTGATTTTGAGGTAATTTTGAAAATGAAAAATCCCTCTTACCCCCTCTAACGAGCCGACAATGATTTCTGTTGACGAATTATTGTTATTCAGATGGAAATGGATATTCTGCACCCCACCATGATGCGTGCCAAGTCATATTAGATTTTTGAAGAAATTTTGAAAATGAAAAATCCCTCTATACCCCCTACAACGACCCGACAATGATTTCTGGTGACAAATTATTGATATTGAGATGGAAATGGATATTCTGTACCCCACCATGATGCGTGCCAAGTCATATTTGATTTTTAGGTAATTTTGAAAATGAAAAATACCTCTATACCCCCTCTGACGACCCGACAATGATTTCTGTCGACGAATTATTGTTATTCAGATAGAAATAGATATTCTGCACCCCACCATGATGCGTGCCAAGTCATATTAGATTTTTGAAGAAATTTTGAAAATGAAAAATCCCTCTATACCCCCTCCAACGACCCGTCAATGATTTCTGTTGACGAATTATTGTTATTCAGATGGAAATGGATATTCTGCACACCACTATGATGCGTGCCAAGTCATATTTGATTTTGAGGTAATTTTGAAAATGAGAAATCCCTCTATACCCCCTCTAATGACCCGACAATGATTTCTGTCCACGAACTATTGTTATTCAGATAGAAATAGATATTCTGCACCCCACTATGATGCGTGCCAAGTCATATTTGATTTTGAGGTAATTTTGAAAATGAAAAATCCCTCTATACCCCCTCTGACGACACGACAATGATTTCTGTTGACAAATTATTGATATTGAGATGGAAATGGATATTCTGTACCCCACCATGATGCGTGCCAAGTCATATTTGATTTTTGAAGTCATCTTGAAAATGAAAAATCCCTCTATACCCCCTCTAACGACCCGACAATGAGTTCTGTTCACGAATTATTGTTATTCAGATGATAATGGATATTCTGCACCCCACCATGATGCGTGCCAAGTCATATTGGATATTTGAAGAAATATTGAAAATGAAAAATCCCTCTATACCCCCTCTAACGACCCGACAATGATTTCTGTTGACGAATTATTGTTATTCAGATGGAAATAAATATTCTGCACTCCACTATGATGCGTGCCAAGTCAAATTGGAT
The DNA here is from genome assembly GCA_958502065.1 of Chrysolina americana. Taxonomy (NCBI): domain Eukaryota; kingdom Metazoa; phylum Arthropoda; class Insecta; order Coleoptera; family Chrysomelidae; genus Chrysolina; species Chrysolina americana. The sequence goes on along the minus strand of OY293415.1, from coordinate 47,644,185 downwards.
TTTTGAAGAAATATTGAAAATGAAAAATCTCTCTATACCCCTCTAACGACCCGACAATGAGTTCTGTTGACGAATTATTGTTATTCAGATGGAAATAAATATTCTGCACCTCACCATGATGCGTGCCAAGTCATATTTGATTTTTGAAGTCATTTTGAAAATGAAAAATCCCTCTATTCCCCTCTAACGACCCGACAATGAGTTCTGTTGACGAATTATTGTTATTCAGATGGAAATAAATATTCTGCACCTCACCATGATGCGTGCCAAGTCATATTTGATTTTTAGGTAATTTTGAAAATGAAAAATCCCTCTATACCCCCTCTGACGACCCGACAATGATTTCTGGTGACAAATTATTGATATTGAGATGGAAATGGATATTCTGTACCCCACCATGATGCGTACCAAGTCATATTTGATTTTTAGGTAATTTTGAAAATGAAAAATCCCTCTATACCCCCTCTGACGACCCGACAATGATTTCTGGTGACAAATTATTGATATTGAGATGGAAATGGATATTCTGTACCCCACCATGATGCGTGCCAAGTCATATTTGATTTTTGAAGTCATTTTGAAAATGAAAAATCCCTCTATACCCCTCTAACGACCCGACAATGAGTTCTGTTGACGAATTATTGTTATTCAGATGGAAATGAATATTCTGCACCTCACCATGATGCGTGCCAAGTCATATTTGATTTTTGAAGTCATTTTGAAAATGAAAAATCCCTTTATACCCCCTCCAACGACCCGACAATGATTTCTGTTGACGAATTATTGTTATTCAGATGGAAATGAATATTCTGCACCCCTCCATGATGCGTGCCAAGTCATATTTGATTTTTGAAGTCATTTTGAAAATGAAAAATCCCTTTATACCCCCTCTAACGACCCGACAATGATTTCTGTTGACGAATTATTGTTATTCAGATGGAAATGAATATTCTGCACCCCACCATGTTGCTTGCCAAGTCATATTAGATTTTTGAAGAAATATTGAAAATGAGAAATCCCTCTATACCCCTTCCAACGACCCGTCAATGATTTTTGTTGACGAATTATTGTTATTTAGATGGAAATGGATATTCTGCACCCCACCATGATGCGTGCCAAGTCATATTTGATTTTGAGGTAATTTTGAAAATGAAAAATCCATCTTACCCCCTCTAACGAGCCGACAATGATTTCTGTTGACGAATTATTGTTATTCAGATGGAAATGGATATTCTGCACCCCACCATGATGCGTGCCAAGTCATATTAGATTTTTGAAGAAATTTTGAAAATGAAAAATCCCTCTATACCCCCTCCAACGACCCGACAATGATTTCTGGTGACAAATTATTGATATTAGGATGGAAATGGATATTCTGTACCCCACCATGATGCGTGCCAAGTCATATTTGATTTTTAGGTAATTTTGAAAATGAAAAATACCTCTATACCCCCTCTGACGACCCGACAATGATTTCTGTCGACGAATTATTGTTATTCAGATAGAAATAGATATTCTGCACCCCACCATGATGCGTGCCAAGTCATATTAGATTTTTGAAGAAATTTTGAAAATGAAAAATCCCTCTATACCCCCTCCAACGACCCGTCAATGATTTCTGTTGACGAATTATTGTTATTCAGATGGAAATGGATATTCTGCACACCACTATGATGCGTGCCAAGTCATATTTGATTTTGAGGTAATTTTGAAAATGAGAAATCCCTCTATACCCCCTCTAATGACCCGACAATGATTTCTGTCCACGAATTATTGTTATTCAGATAGAAATAGATATTCTGCACCCCACTATGATGCGTGCCAAGTCATATTTGATTTTGAGGTAATTTTGAAAATGAAAAATCCCTCTATACCCCCTCTGACGAAACGACAATGATTTCTGTTGACAAATTATTGATATTGAGATGGAAATGGATATTCTGTACCCCACCATGATGCGTGCCAAGTCATATTTGATTTTTGAAGTCATTTTGAAAATGAAAAATCCCTCTATACCCCCTCTAACGACCCGACAATGAGTTCTGTTCACGAATTATTGTTATTCAGATGATAATGGATATTCTGCACCCCACCATGATGCGTGCCAAGTCATATTGGATATTTGAAGAAATATTGAAAATGAAAAATCCCTCTATACCCCCTCTAACGACCCGACAATGATTTCTGTTGACGAATTATTGTTATTCAGATGGAAATAAATATTCTGCACTCCACTATGATGCGTGCCAAGTCAAATTGGATTTTTGAAGAAATATTGAAAATGAAAAATCTCTCTATACCCCCTCTAACGACCCGACAATGATTTCTGTTGACGAATTATTGTTATCCAGATGAAAATGAATAATCTGCACCCCACCATGTTGCGTGCCAAGTCATATTTGATTTTGAGGTAATTTTGAAAATGAGAAATCCCTCTATACCCCCTCTAACGACCCGACAATGATTTCTGTCGACGAATTATTGTTATTCAGATGGAAATAGATATTCTGCACCCCACCATGATGCGTGCCAATTCATATTAGATTTTTGAAGAAATATTGAAAATGAGAAATCCCTCTTTACCCCCTCTGACGACCCGACAATGATTTCTGTTGACGAATAATTGTTATTCAGATGGACATGGATACTCTGCACCCCACCATGATGCGTGCCAAGTCATATTAGATTTTTGAAGAAATTTTGAAAATGAAAAATTCCTCTATACCCCCTCCAACGACCCGTCAATGATTTCTGTTGACGAATTATTGTTATTCAGATGAAAATGGATATTCTGCACCCCACTATTATGCGTGCCAAGTCATATTTGATTTTGAGGTAATTTTTAAAATGAAAAATCCCTCTATACCCTCTCTGACGACCCCGATTTCTGGTGACAAATTATTGATATTGAGATGGAAATGGATATTCTGTACCCCACCATGATGCGTGCCAAGTCATATTTGATTTTTGAAGTCATTTTGAAAATGAAAAATCCCTCTATACCCCTCTAACGACCCGACAATGAGTTCTGTTGACGAATTATTGTTATTCAGATGGAAATAAATATTCTGCACCTCACCATGATGCGTGCCAAGTCATATTTGATTTTTGAAGTCATTTTGAAAATGAAAAATCCCTCTATACCCCCTCTAATGACCCGACAATGATTTCTGTCCACGAATTATTGTTATTCAGATAGAAATAGATATTCTGCACCCCACTATGATGCGTGCCAAGTCATATTTGATTTTGAGGTAATTTTGAAAATGAAAAATCCCTCTATACCCCCTCTGACGAAACGACAATGATTTCTGTTGACAAATTATTGATATTGAGATGGAAATGGATATTCTGTACCCCACCATGATGCGTGCCAAGTCATATTTGATTTTTGAAGTCATTTTGAAAATGAAAAATCCCTCTATACCCCCTCTAACGACCCGACAATGAGTTCTGTTCACGAATTATTGTTATTCAGATGATAATGGATATTCTGCACCCCACCATGATGCGTGCCAAGTCATATTGGATATTTGAAGAAATATTGAAAATGAAAAATCCCTCTATACCCCCTCTAACGACCCGACAATGATTTCTGTTGACGAATTATTGTTATTCAGATGGAAATAAATATTCTGCACTCCACTATGATGCGTGCCAAGTCAAATTGGATTTTTGAAGAAATATTGAAAATGAAAAATCTCTCTATACCCCCTCTAACGACCCGACAATGATTTCTGTTGACGAATTATTGTTATCCAGATGAAAATGAATAATCTGCACCCCACCATGTTGCGTGCCAAGTCATATTTGATTTTGAGGTAATTTTGAAAATGAGAAATCCCTCTATACCCCCTCTAACGACCCGACAATGATTTCTGTCGACGAATTATTGTTATTCAGATGGAAATAGATATTCTGCACCCCACCATGATGCGTGCCAATTCATATTAGATTTTTGAAGAAATATTGAAAATGAGAAATCCCTCTTTACCCCCTCTGACGACCCGACAATGATTTCTGTTGACGAATAATTGTTATTCAGATGGACATGGATACTCTGCACCCCACCATGATGCGTGCCAAGTCATATTAGATTTTTGAAGAAATTTTGAAAATGAAAAATTCCTCTATACCCCCTCCAACGACCCGTCAATGATTTCTGTTGACGAATTATTGTTATTCAGATGAAAATGGATATTCTGCACCCCACTATTATGCGTGCCAAGTCATATTTGATTTTGAGGTAATTTTTAAAATGAAAAATCCCTCTATACCCTCTCTGACGACCCCGATTTCTGGTGACAAATTATTGATATTGAGATGGAAATGGATATTCTGTACCCCACCATGATGCGTGCCAAGTCATATTTGATTTTTGAAGTCATTTTGAAAATGAAAAATCCCTCTATACCCCTCTAACGACCCGACAATGAGTTCTGTTGACGAATTATTGTTATTCAGATGGAAATAAATATTCTGCACCTCACCATGATGCGTGCCAAGTCATATTTGATTTTTGAAGTCATTTTGAAAATGAAAAATCCCTCTATACTCCCTCTGACGACCCGACAATGATTTCTGTCGACGAATTATTGTTATTCAGATAGAAATGGATATTCTGCACCCCACCATGATGCGTGCCAAGTCATATTGGATTTTTGAAAAAATATTGAAAATGAAAAATCCCTCTATACCCCCTCTAACGACCCGGCAATGATTTCTGTTGACGAATTTTTGTTAACCATATGGAAATGAATATTCTGCACCCCACCATGTTGCGTGCCAAGTCATATTTGATTTTGAGGTAATTTTAAAAATGAGAAATACCTCTATACCCCCTCTAATGACCCGACAATGATTACTGTCGACGAATTATTGTTATTCAGATAGAAATAGATATTCTGCACCCCACCATGATGCGTGCCAAGTCATATTAGATTTTTGAAGAAATTTTGAAAATGAAAAATCCCTCTATACCCCCTCTGACGACACGACAATGATTTCTGTTGACAAATTATTGATATTGAGATGGAAATGGATATTCTGTACCCCACCATGATGCGTGCCAAGTCATATTTGATTTTTGAAGTCATTTTGAAAATGAAAAATCCCTCTATACCCCCTCTAACGACCCGACAATGAGTTCTGTTTACGAATTATTGTTATTCAGATGATAATGGATATTCTGCACCCCACCATGATGCGTGCCAAGTCATATTGGATATTTGAAGAAATATTGAAAATGAAAAATCCCTCTATACCCCCTCTAACGACCCGACAATGATTTCTGTTGACGAATTATTGTTATTCAGATGGAAATAAATATTCTGCACACCACTATGATGCGTGCCAAGTCAAATTGGATTTTTGAAGAAATATTGAAAATAAAAAATCTCTCTATACCCCCTCTAACGACCCGACAATGATTTCTGTTGACGAATTATTGTTATCCAGATGAAAATGAATATTCTGCACCCCACCATGTTGCGTGCCAAGTCATATTTGATTTTGAGGTAATTTTGAAAATGAGAAATCCCTCTATACCCCCTCTAACGACCCGACAATGATTTCTGTCGACGAATTATTGTTATTCAGATGGAAATAGATATTTTGCACCCCACCATGATGCGTGCCAATTCATATTAGATTTTTGAAGAAATATTGAAAATGAGAAATCCCTCTTTACCCCCTCTGACGACCCGACAATGATTTCTGTTGACGAATAATTGTTATTCAGATGGACATGGATACTCTGCACCCCACCATGATGCGTGCCAAGTCATATTAGATTTTTGAAAAAATTTTGAAAATGAAAAATTCCTCTATACCCCCTCCAACGACCCGTCAATGATTTCTGTTGACGAATTATTGTTATTCAGATGAAAATGGATATTCTGCACCCCACTATGATGCGTGCCAAGTCATATTTGATTTTGAGGTAATTTTTAAAATGAAAAATCCCTCTATACCCTCTCTGACGACCCGACAATGATTTCTGGTGACAAATTATTGATATTGAGATGGAAATGGATATTCTGTACCCCACCATGATGCGTGCCAAGTCATATTTGATTTTTGAAGTCATTTTGAAAATGAAAAATCCCTCTATACCCCTCTAACGACCCGACAATGAGTTCTGTTGACGAATTATTGTTATTCAGATGGAAATAAATATTCTGCACCTCACCATGATGCGTGCCAAGTCATATTTGATTTTTGAAGTCATTTTGAAAATGAAAAATCCCTCTATACTCCCTCTGACGACCCGACAATGATTTCTGTCGACGAATTATTGTTATTCAGATGGAAATGGATATTCTGCACCCCACCATGATGCGTGCCAAGTCATATTGGATTTTTGAAAAAATATTGAAAATGAAAAATCCCTCTATACCCCCTCTAACGACCCGGCAATGATTTCTGTTGACGAATTTTTGTCAACCAGATGGAAATGAATATTCTGCACCCCACCATGTTGCGTGCCAAGTCATATTTGATTTTGAGGTAATTTTAAAAATGAGAAATACCTCTATACCTCCTCTAATGAGCCGACAATGATTACTGTCGACGAATTATTGTTATTCAGATAGAAATAGATATTCTGCACCCCACCATGATGCGTGCCAAGTCATATTAGATTTTTGAAGAAATTTTGAAAATGAAAAATCCCTCTATACCCCCTCCAACGACCCGTCAATGATTTCTGTTGACGAATTATTGTTATTCAGATGGAAATGGATATTCTGCACACCACTATGATGCGTGCCAAGTCATATTTGATTTTGAGGTAATTTTGAAAATGAGAAATCCCTCTATACCCCCTCTAATGACCCGACAATGATTTCTGTCGACGAATTATTGTTATTCAGATAGAAATAGATATTCTGCACCCCACTATGATGCGTGCCAAGTCATATTTGATTTTGAGGTAATTTTGAAAATGAAAAATCCCTCTATACCCCCTCTGACGACACGACAATGATTTCTGTTGACAAATTATTGATATTGAGATGGAAATGGATATTCGGTACCCCACCATGATGCGTGCCAAGTCATATTTGAATTTTGAAGTCATTTTGAAAATGAAAAATCCCTCTATACCCCCTCTAACGACCCGACAATGAGTTCTGTTCACGAATTATTGTTATTCAGATGATAATGGATATTCTGCACCCCACCATGATGCGTGCCAAGTCATATTGGATATTTGAAGAAATATTGAAAATGAAAAATCCCTCTATACCCCCTCTTACGACCCGACAATGATTTCTGTTGACGAATTATTGTTATTCAGATGGAAATAAATATTCTGCACTCCACTATGATGCGTGCCAAGTCAAATTGGATTTTTGAAGAAATATTGAAAATGAAAAATCTCTCTATACCCCCTCTAACGACCCGACAATGATTTCTGTTGACGAATTATTGTTATCCAGATGAAAATGAATATTCTGCACCCCACCATGTTGGGTGCCAAGTCATATTTGATTTTGAGGTAATTTTGAAAATGAGAAATCCCTCTATACCCCCTCTAACGACCCGACAATGATTTCTGTCGACGAATAATTGTTATTCAGATGGACATGGATACTCTGCACCCCACCATGATGCGTGCCAAGTCATATTAGATTTTTGAAGAAATATTGAAAATGAGAAATCCCTCTTTACCCCCTCTGACGACCCGACAATGTTTTCTGTTGACGAATAATTGTTATTCATATGGACAAGGATACTCTGCACCCCACCATGATGCGTGCCAAGTCATATTAGATTTTTGAAGAAATATTGAAAATGAAAAATCCCTCTATTCCCCCTCTAACGACCCGAAAATGATTTCTGTTGACAAATTATTGTTATTCAGATGGAAATGGATATTCTGCACCCCACCGTGTTGCGTGCCAAGTCATATTTGATTTTGAGGTAATTTTGAAAATGAAAAATCCCTCTATACCCCCTCTAACGACCCGACAATGAGTTCTGTTCACGAATTATTGTTATTCAGATGATAATGGATATTCTGCACCCCACCATGATGCGTGCCAAGTCATATTGGATATTTGAAGAAATATTGAAAATGAAAAATCCCTCTATACCCCCTCTAACGACCCGACAATGATTTCTGTTGACGAATTATTGTTATTCAGAAGGAAATAAGTATTCTTTACCCCCTCTGACGACCCGACAATGTTTTCTGTTGACGAATAATTGTTATTCATATGGACAAGGATACTCTGCACCCCACCATGATGCGTGCCAAGTCATATTAGATTTTTGAAGAAATATTGAAAATGAAAAATCCCTCTATTCCTCCTCTAACGACCCGACAATGATTTCTGTTGACAAATTATTGTTATTCAGATGGAAATGGATATTCTGCACCCCACCGTGTTGCGTGCCAAGTCATATTTGATTTTGAGGTAATTTTGAAAATGAAAAATCCCTCTATACCCCCTCTAACGACCCGACAATGAGTTCTGTTCACGAATTATTGTTATTCAGATGATAATGGATATTCTGCACCCCACCATGATGCGTGCCAAGTCATATTGGATATTTGAAGAAATATTGAAAATGAAAAATCCCTCTATACCCCCTCTAACGACCCGACAATGATTTCTGTTGACGAATTATTGTTATTCAGAAGGAAATAAGTATTCTGCACCCCTCCATGTTGCGTGCCAAGTCATATTTGATTTTGAGGTAATTTTAAAAATGAGAAATCCCTCTATACCCCTTCTAACGACCCGACAATGATTTCTGTCGACGAATTATTGTTATTCAGATGGAAATAGATATTCTGCACCCCACCATGATGCGTGCCAAGTCATATTAGATTTTTTAAGAAATATTGAAAATGAGAAATCCCTCTATACCCCCTCTGACGACCCGACAATGATTTCTGTTGACAAATTTTTGTTATTCAGATGGACATGGATACTTTGCACCCCACCACGATGCGTGCCAAGTCATATTAGATTTTTGAAGAAATATTGAAAATGAAAAATCCCTCTATACCCCCTCTAACGTCCCGACAATGATTTCTGTTGACAAATTATTGTTATTCAGATGGCAATGGATATTCTGCACCCCACCATGATGCGTGCCAAGTCATAATGGATTTTTGAAGAAATATTGAAAATGAGAAATCCCTCTATACCCCCTCCAACGACCCGTCAATGATTTCTGTTGACGAATTATTGTTATTTAGATGGAAACGGATATTCTGCACCCCACCATGATGCGTGCCAAGTCATATTTGATTTTGAGGTACTTTTGATAATGAAAAATCCCTCTATACCCCCTCTAACGACCCGACAATGATTTCTGTCGACGAAATATTGTTATTCAGATGGAAATAGATATTCTGCACCCCACTATGATACGTGCCAAGTCATATTAGATTTTTGAAGAAATATTGAAAATGAGAAATCCCTCTATACCCCCTCTGACGACCCGACAATGATTTCTGTTGACGAATCATTGTTATCCAGATGGAAATGGATATTCTGCACCACACCATGATGCGTGCCAAGTCATATTTGATTTTGAGGTAATTTTGAAAATGAAAAATCCCTCTATACCCCCTCTGACGACCCGACAATGATTTCTGTTGACAAATTATTGTTATTGAGATAGAAATGGATATTCTGTACCCCACCATGATGCGTGCCAAGTCATATTTGAATTTTGAAGTCATTTTGAAAATGAGAAATCCCTCTATACACCCTCTAACGACCCGTCAATGAGTTCTGTTGACGAATTATTGTTATTCAGATGGAAATGAATATTCTGCACCCCACCATGTTGCGTGCCAAGTCATATTAGATTTTTGAAGAAATATTGAAAATGAGAAATCCCTCTATACCCCCTCCAACGACCCGTCAATGATTTCTGTTGACGAATTATTGTTATTTAGATGAAAATGGATATTCTGCACCCCACCATGATGCGTGCCAAGTCATATTTGATTTTGAGGTAATTTTGAAAATGAAAAATCCCTCTATACCCCCTCTGACGACCCGACAATGATTTCTGGTGACAAATTATTGATATTGAGATGGAAATGGATATTCTGTACCCCACCATGATGCGTGCCAAGTCATATTTGATTTTTAGGTAATTTTGAAAATGAAAAATCCCTCTATACCCCCTCTGACGACCCGACAATGATTTCTGGAGACAAATTATTGATATTGAGATGGAAATGGATATTCTGTACCCCACCATGATGCGTGCCAAGTCATATTTGATTTTTGAAGTCATTTTGAAAATGAAAAATCCCTCTATACCCCTCTAACGACCCGACAATGAGTTCTGTTGACGAATTATTGTTATTCAGATGGAAATAAATATTCTGCACCTCACCATGATGCGTGCCAAGTCATATTTGATTTTTGAAGTCATTTTGAAAATGAAAAATCCCTCTATACCCCTCTAACGACCCGACAATGAGTTCTGTTGACGAATTATTGTTATTCAGATGGAAATAAATATTCTGCACCTCACCATGATGCGTGCCAAGTCATATTTGATTTTTAGGTAATTTTGAAAATGAAAAATCCCTCTATACCCCCTCTGACGACCCGACAATGATATTTGTTAACAAATTATAGTTATTGAAAGAAATATTGAAAATGAGAAATCCCTCTATACGCCCTCTAACGACCCGACAATGATTTCTGTTGACAAATTATTGTTATTCAGATGGAAATGGATATTCTGCACCCCACCATGATGCGTGCCAAGTCATATTAGATTTTTGAAGAAATTTTGAAAATGAAAAATCCCTCTATACCCCCTCCTACGACCCGTCAATGATTTCTGTTGACGAATCATTGTTATCCAGATGGAAATGGATATTCTGCACCACACCATGATGCGTGCCAAGTCATATTTGATTTTGAGGTAATTTTGAAAATGAAAAATCCCTCTATACCCCCTCTGACGACCCGACAATGATTTCTGTTGACAAATTATTGTTATTGAGATAGAAATGGATATTCTGTACCCCACCATGATGCGTGCCAAGTCATATTTGAATTTTGAAGTCATTTTGAAAATGAGAAATCCCTCTATACACCCTCTAACGACCCGTCAATGAGTTCTGTTGACGAATTATTGTTATTCAGATGGAAATGAATATTCTGCACCCCACCATGTTGCGTGCCAAGTCATATTAGATTTTTGAAGAAATATTGAAAATGAGAAATCCCTCTATACCCCCTCCAACGACCCGTCAATGATTTCTGTTGACGAATTATTGTTATTTAGATGAAAATGGATATTCTGCACCCCACCATGATGCGTGCCAAGTCATATTTGATTTTGAGGTAATTTTGAAAATGAAAAATCCCTCTATACCCCCTCTGACGACCCGACAATGATTTCTGGTGACAAATTATTGATATTGAGATGGAAATGGATATTCTGTACCCCACCATGATGCGTGCCAAGTCATATTTGATTTTTAGGTAATTTTGAAAATGAAAAATCCCTCTATACCCCCTCTGACGACCCGACAATGATTTCTGGAGACAAATTATTGATATTGAGATGGAAATGGATATTCTGTACCCCACCATGATGCGTGCCAAGTCATATTTGATTTTTAGGTAATTTTGAAAATGAAAAATCCCTCTATACCCCCTCTGACGACCCGACAATGATTTCTGGTGACAAATTATTGATATTGAGATGGAAATGGATATTCTGTACCCCACCATGATGCGTGCCAAGTCATATTTGATTTTTGAAGTCATTTTGAAAATGAAAAATCCCTCTATACCCCTCTAACGACCCGACAATGAGTTCTGTTGACGAATTATTGTTATTCAGATGGAAATAAATATTCTGCACCTCACCATGATGCGTGCCAAGTCATATTTGATTTTTAGGTAATTTTGAAAATGAAAAATCCCTCTATACCCCCTCTGACGACCCGACAATGATTTCTGGTGACAAATTATTGATATTGAGATGGAAATGGATATTCTGTACCCCACCATGATGCGTGCCAAGTCATATTTGATTTTTAGGTAATTTTGAAAATGAAAAATCCCTCTATACCCCCTCTGACGACCCGACAATGATTTCTGGTGACAAATTATTGATATTGAGATGGAAATGGATATTCTGTACCCCACCATGATGCGTGCCAAGTCATATTTGATTTTTGAAGTCATTTTGAAAATGAAAAATCCCTCTATACCCCTCTAACGACCCGACAATGAGTTCTGTTGACGAATTATTGTTATTCAGATGGAAATAAATATTCTGCACCTCACCATGATGCGTGCCAAGTCATATTTGATTTTTGAAGTCATTTTGAAAATGAAAATTCCCTTTATACCCCCTCTAACGACCCGACAATGATTTCTGTTGACGAATTATTGTTATTCAGATATAAATGAATATTCTGCACCCCACCATGATGCGTGCCAAGTCATATTTGATTTTTGAAGTCATTTTGAAAATGAAAAATTCCTTTATACCCCCTCTAACGACCCGACAATGATTTCTGTTGACGAATTATTGTTATTCAGATGGAAATGAATATTCTGCACCCCATTATGTTGCGTGCCAAGTCATATTAGATTTTTGAAGAAATATTGAAAATGAGAAATCCCTCTATACCCCCTCCAACGACCCGTCAATGATTTCTGTTGACGAATTATTGTTATTTAGATGGAAATGGATATTCTACACCCCACCATGATGCGTGCCAAGTCATATTTGATTTTGAGGTAATTTTGAAAATGAAAAATCCCTCTATACCCCCTCTGACGACCCGACAATGATTTCTGGCGACAAATTATTGATATTGAGATGAAAATGGATATTCTGTACCCCACCATGATGCGTGCCAAGTCATATTTGATTTTTAGGTAATTTTGAAAATGAAAAATCCCTCTATACCCCCTCTGACGACCCGACAATGATTTCTGGTGACAAATTATTGATATTGAGATGGAAATGGATATTCTGTACCCCACCATGATGCGTGCCAAGTCATATTTGATTTTTGAAGTCATTTTGAAAATGAAAAATCCCTCTATACCCCTCTAACGACCCGACAACGAGTTCTGTTGACGAATTATTGTTATTCAGATGGAAATAAATATTCTGCACCTCACCATGATGCGTGCCAAGTCATATTTGATTTTTAGGTAATTTTGAAAATGAAAAATCCCTCTATACCCCCTCTGACGACCCGACAATGATTTCTGGTGACAAATTATTGATATTGAGATGGAAATGGATATTCACACCACCATGATGCGTGCCATGTCATATTTGATTTTTAGGTAATTTTGAAAATGAAAAATCCCTCTATACCCCCTCTAACGACCCGACAATGATTTCTGTCGACGAATTATTGTTATTCAGATGGAAATTAATATTCTGCACTCCACCATGTTGCGTGCCAAGTCATATTTGATTTTGAGGTAATTTTGAAAATGAAAAACCCTCTATTTTCCCTCGGACGACCCGACAATGATTTCTGTTGAGAAATTATTGTTATCGAGTTGGAAATGGATATTCTGTACCCCACCATGATGCGTGCCAAGTCATATTAGATTATTGAAGAAATTTTGAAAATGAAAAATCCCTCTATACCCCCTCCAACGACCCGTCAATGATTTCTGTTGACGAATTATTGTTATTTAGATGGAAGTGGATATTCTGCACCCCACCCTGATGCGTGCCAAGTCATATTTGATTTTGAGGTAATTTTGAAAATGAAAAATCCCTCTATACCCCCTCTTACGACCCGACAATGATTTCTGTTGACGAATTATTGTAATTCAGATGGAAATGGATATTCTGCACCCCACCATGATGCGCGCCAAGTCATATTAGATTTTTGAAGAAATTTTGAAAATGAAATATCCCTCTATCCCCCTCCAACGACCCGTCAATGATTTCTGTTGACGAATTATTGTTATTCAGATGGAAATGGATATTCTGCACCCCACCATGATGCGTGCCAAGTCATATTTGATTTTGAGGTAATTTTGAAAATGTAAAATCCCTCTATACCCCCTCTAACGACCCGACAATGAGTTCTGTTGACGAATTATTGTTATTCAGATGATAATGGATATTCTGCACCCCACCATGATGCGTGCCAAGTCAAATTGGATTTTTGAAGAAATATTGAAAATGAAAAATCCCTCTATACCCCCTCTAACGACTCGACAATGATTTCTGTCGACGAATTATTGTTATTTAGATGGAAATGGATATTCTGCACCCCACCATAATGCGTGCCAGGTCATATTTGATTTTGAGGTAATTTTGAAAACGAAAAATCCCTCTATACCCCCTCTGACGACCCGACAATGATTTCTGTTGACAAATTATTGTTATTGAGATAGAAATGGATATTCTGTACCCCACCATGATGCGTGCCAAGTCATATTTGAATTTTGAAGTCATTTTGAAAATGAGAAATCCCTCTATACACCCTCTAACGACCCGTCAATGAGTTCTGTTGACGAATTATTGTTATTCAGATGGAAATGAATATTCTGCACCCCACCATGTTGCGTGCCAAGTCATATTAGATTTTTGAAGAAATATTGAAAATGAGAAATCCCTCTATACCCCCTCCAACGACCCGTCAATGATTTCTGTTGACGAATTATTGTTATTTAGATGGAAATGGATATTCTGCACCCCACCATGATGCGTGCCAAGTCATATTTGATTTTGAGGTAATTTTGAAAATGAAAAATCCCTCTATACCCCCTCTGACGACCCGACAATGATTTCTGGTGACAAATTATTGATATTGAGATGGAAATGGATATTCTGTACCCCACCATGATGCGTGCCAAGTCATATTTGATTTTTAGGTAATTTTGATAATGAAAAATCCCTCTATACCCCCTCTGACGACCCGACAATGATTTCTGGTGACAAATTATTGATATTGAGATGGAAATGGATATTCTGTACACCACCATGATGCGTGCCAAGTCATATTTGATTTTTAGGTAATTTTGAAAATGAAAAATCCCTCTATACCCCCTCTGACGACCCGACAATGATTTCTGGTGACAAATTATTGATATTGAGATGGAAATGGATATTCTGTACCCCACCATGATGCGTGCCAAGTCATATTTGATTTTTGAAGTCATTTTGAAAATGAAAAATCCCTCTATACCCCTCTAACGACCCGACAATGAGTTCTGTTGACGAATTATTGTTATTCAGATGGAAATAAATATTCTGCACCTCACCATGATGCGTGCCAAGTCATATTTGATTTTTGAAGTCATTTTGAAAATGAAAAATCCCTTTATACCCCCTCTAACGACCCGACAATGATTTCTGTTGACGAATTATTGTTATTCAGATGGAAATGAATATTCTGCACCCCACCATGATGCGTGCCAAGTCATATTTGATTTTTGAAGTCATTTTGAAAATGAAAAATCCCTTTATACCCCCTCTAACGACCCGACACTGATTTCTGTTGACGAATTATTGTTATTCAGATGGAAATGAATATTCTGCACCTCACCATGATGCGTGCCAAGTCATATTTGATTTTTGAAGTCATTTTGAAAATGAAAATTCCCTTTATACCCCCTCTAACGACCCGACAATGATTTCTGTTGACGAATTATTGTTATTCAGATAGAAATGAATATTCTGCACCCCAATATGATGCGTGCCAAGTCATATTTGATTTTTGAAGTCATTTTGAAAATGAAAAATTCCTTTATACCCCCTCTAACGACCCGACAATGATTTCTGTTGACGAATTATTGTTATTCAGATGGAAATGAATATTCTGCACCCCACCATGTTGCGTGCCAAGTCATATTAGATTTTTGAAGAAATATTGAAAATGAGAAATCCCTCTATACCCCCTCCAACGACTCGTCAATGATTTCTGTTGACGAATTATTGTTATTTAGATAGAAATGGATATTCTGCACCCCACCATGATGCGTGCCAAGTCATATTTGATTTTGAGGTAATTTTGAAAATGAAAAATCCCTCTATACCCCCTCTGACGACCCGACAATGATTTCTGGTGACAAATCATTGATATTGAGATGGAAATGGATATTCTGTACCCCACCATGATGCGTGCCAAGTCATATTTGATTTTTAGGTAATTTTGAAAATGAAAAATCCCTCTATACCCCCTCTGACGACCCGACAATGATTTCTGGTGACAAATTATTGATATTGAGATGGAAATGGATATTCTGTACCCCACCATGATGCGTGCCAAGTCATATTTGATTTTTGAAGTCATTTTGAAAATGAAAAATCCCTCTATACCCCTCTAACGACCCGACAATGAGTTCTGTTGACGAATTATTGTTATTCAGATGGAAATAAATATTCTGCACCTCACCATGATGCGTGCCAAGTCATATTTGATTTTTAGGTAATTTTGAAAATGAAAAATCCCTCTATACCCCCTCTGACGACCCGACAATGATTTCTGGTGACAAATTATTGATATTGAGATGGAAATGGATATTCTGTACACCACCATGATGCGTGCCATGTCATATTTGATTTTTAGGTAATTTTGAAAATGAAAAATCCCTCTATACCCCCTCTGACGACCCGACAATGATTTCTGGTGACAAATTATTGATATTGAGATGGAAATGGATATTCTGTACCCCACCATGATGCGTGCCAAGTCATATTTGATTTTTGAAGTCATTTTGAAAATGAAAAATCCCTCTATACCCCTCTAACGACCCGACAATGAGTTCTGTTGACGAATTATTGTTATTCAGATGGAAATGAATATTCTGCACCTCACCATGATGCGTGCCAAGTCATATTTGATTTTTGAAGTAATTTTGAAAATGAAAAATCCCTTTATACCCCCTCTAACGACCCGACAATGATTTCTGTTGACGAATTATTTTTATTCAGATGGAAATGAATATTCTGCACCCCACCATGTTGCGTGCCAAGTCATATTTGATTTTTGAAGTCATTTTGAAAATGAAAAATCCGTTTATACCCCCTCTAACGACCCGACAATGATTTCTGTTGACGAATTATTGTTATTCAGATGGAAATGAATATTCTGCACCCCACCATGTTGCGTGCCAAGTCATATTAGATTTTTGAAGAAATATTGAAAATGAGAAATCCCTCTATACATCCTCTGACGACCCGACAATGATTTCTGTTGACGAATTATTGTTATTCAGATAGACATGGATACTTTGCACCCCACCATGATGCGTGCCAAGTCATATTTGATTTTGAGGTAATTTTGAAAATGAAAAATCCCTCTATACCCCCTCTGACGACCCGACAATGATTTCTGTTGACGAATTATTGTTATTCAGATAGACATGGATACTTTGCACCCCACCATGATGCGTGCCAAGTCATATTTGATTTTGAGGTAATTTTTAAAATGAAAAATCCCTCTATACCCCCTCTGACGACCCGACAATGATTTCTGTTGACAAATTATTGTTATTGAGATGGAAAAGGATATTCTGTACCCCACCATGATGCGTGCCAAGTCATATTTGAATTTAGAAGTCATTTTGAAAATGAGAAATCCCTCTATACACCCTCTAACGACCCGACAATGAGTTCTGTTGACGAATTAATGTTATTCAGAAAATAATGGATATTCTACATCCCACCATGATGCGTGCCAAGTCATATTGGATTTTTGAAGAAATATTGAAAATGAGAAATCCCTCTATACCCCCTCTAACGACCCGACAATTATTTCTGTAGACGAATTATTGTTATTCAGATGGAAATTAATATTCTGCACTCAACCATGTTGCGTGCCAAGTCATATTTGATTTTGAGGTAATTTTGAAAATGAAAAATCCCTCTATACCCCCTCTAACGACCCGACAATGATTTCTGTTTACAAATTATTGTTATTCAGATGGCAATGGATATTTTGCACCACACCATGATGCGTGCCAAGTCATATTAGATTTTTGAATAAATTTTGAAAATGAAAAATCCCTCTATACCCCCTCCAACGACTCGTCAATGATTTCTGTTGACGAATTATTGTTATTCAAATGGAAATGGATATTCTGCACCCCACTATGATGCGTGCCAAGTCATATTTGATTTTGAGGTAATTTTGAAAATGAGAAATCTCTGTATACCCCCTCTAACGACCCGACAATGATTTCTGTCGACAAATTATTGTTATTCAGATGGAAATAGATATTCTGCACCCCACCATGATGCGTGCCAAGTCATGTTAGATTTTTGAAGAAATATTGAAAATGAGAAATCCCTCTATACCCCCTCTGACGACCCGACAATGATTTCTGTTGACGAATTATTGTTATTCAGATGGACATGGATACTTTGCACCCCACCATGATGCGTGCCAAGTCATATTAGATTTTTGAAGAAATATTGAAAATGAAAAATCCCTCTATACCCCCTCCTACGACCCGTCAATGATTTCTGTTGACGAATCATTGTTATTCAGATGGAAATGGATATTCTGCACCACACCATGATGCGTGCCAAGTCATATTTGATTTTGAGATAATTTTGAAAATGAAAAATCCCTCTATACCCCCTCTGACGACCCGACAATGATTTCTGTTGACAAATTATTGTTATTGAGATGGAAATGGATATTCTGTACCCCACCATGATGCGTGCCAAGTCATATTTGAATTTTGAAGTCATTTTGAAAATGAGAAATAACTCTATACACCCTCTAACGACCCGTCAATGAGTTCTGTTGACGAATTATTGTTATTCAGATAATAATGGATATTCTGCATCCCACCATGATGCGTGCCAAGTCATATTGTATATTTTAGGAAATATTGAAAATGAAAAATCCCTCTATACCCCCTCTAACGACCCGACAATGATTTCTGTCGACGAATTATTGTTATTCAGATTGAAATTAATATTCTGCACTCCACCATGTTGCGTGCCAAGTCATATTTGATTTTGAGGTAATTTTGAAAATGAAAAACCCTCTATTTTCCCTCGGACGACCCGACAATGATTTCTGTTGAGAAATTATTGTTATCGAGTTGGAATTGGATATTCTGTACCCCACCATGATGCGTGCCAAGTCATATTAGATTATTGAAGAAATTTTGAAAATGAAAAATCCCTCTATACCCCCTCCAACGACCCGTCAATGATTTCTGTTGACGAATTATTGTTATTTAGATGGAAGTGGATATTCTGCACCCCACCCTGATGCGTGCCAAGTCATATTTGATTTTGAGGTAATTTTGAAAATGAAAAATCCCTCTATACCCCCTCTTACGACCCGACAATGATTTCTGTTGACGAATTATTGTTATTCAGATGGAAATGGATATTCTGCACCCCACCATGATGCGTGCCAAGTCATATTGGATTTTTGAAGAAATATTGAAAATGAGAAATCCCTCTATACCCCCTCTAACGACCCGACAATTATTTCTGTAGACGAATTATTGTTATTCAGATGGAAATTAATATTCTGCACTCAACCATGTTGCGTGCCAAGTCATATTTGATTTTGAGGTAATTTTGAAAATGAAAAATCCCTCTATACCCCCTCTAACGACCCGACAATGATTTCTGTTTACAAATTATTGTTATTCAGATGGCAATGGATATTTTGCACCACACCATGATGCGTGCCAAGTCATATTAGATTTTTGAATAAATTTTGAAAATGAAAAATCCCTCTATACCCCCTCCAACGACTCGTCAATGATTTCTGTTGACGAATTATTGTTATTCAAATGGAAATGGATATTCTGCACCCCACTATGATGCGTGCCAAGTCATATTTGATTTTGAGGTAATTTTGAAAATGAGAAATCTCTGTATACCCCCTCTAACGACCCGACAATGATTTCTGTCGACAAATTATTGTTATTCAGATGGAAATAGATATTCTGCACCCCACCATGATGCGTGCCAAGTCATGTATGTTAGATTTTTGAAGAAATATTGAAAATGAGAAATCCCTCTATACCCCCTCTGACGACCCGACAATGATTTCTGTTGACGAATTATTGTTATTCAGATGGACATGGATACTTTGCACCCCACCATGATGCGTGCCAAGTCATATTAGATTTTTGAAGAAATATTGAAAATGAAAAATCCCTCTATACCCCCTCCTACGACCCGTCAATGATTTCTGTTGACGAATCATTGTTATTCAGATGGAAATGGATATTCTGCACCACACCATGATGCGTGCCAAGTCATATTTGATTTTGAGGTAATTTTGAAAATGAAAAATCCCTCTATACCCCCTCTGACGACCCGACAATGATTTCTGTTGACAAATTATTGTTATTGAGATGGAAATGGATATTCTGTACCCCACCATGATGCGTGCCAAGTCATATTTGAATTTTGAAGTCATTTTGAAAATGAGAAATACCTCTATACACCCTCTAACGACCCGTCAATGAGTTCTGTTGACGAATTATTGTTATTCAGATAATAATGGATATTCTGCATCCCACCATGATGCGTGCCAAGTCATATTGTATATTTTAGGAAATATTGAAAATGAAAAATCCCTCTATAACCCCTCTAACGACCCGACAATGATTTCTGTCGACGAATTATTGTTATTCAGATTGAAATTAATATTCTGCACTCCACCATGTTGCGTGCCAAGTCATATTTGATTTTGAGGTAATTTTGAAAATGAAAAACCCTCTATTTTCCCTCGGACGACCCGACAATGATTTCCGTTGAGAAATTATTGTTATCGAGTTGGAAATGGATATTCTGTACCCCACCATGATGCGTGCCAAGTCATATTAGATTATTGAAGAAATTTTGAAAATGAAAAATCCCTCTATACCCCCTCCAACGACCCGTCAATGATTTCTGTTGACGAATTATTGTTATTTAGATGGAAGTGGATATTCTGCACCCCACCCTGATGCGTGCCAAGTCATATTTGATTTTGAGGTAATTTTGAAAATGAAAAATCCCTCTATACCCCCTCTTACGACCCGACAATGATTTCTGTTGACGAATTATTGTTATTCAGATGGAAATGGATATTCTGCACCCCACCATGATGCGTGCCAAGTCATATTAGATTTTTGAAGAAATTTTGAAAATGAAATATCCCTCTATCCCCCTCCAACGACCCGTCAATGATTTCTGTTGACGAATTATTGTTATTCAGATGGAAATGGATATTCGGCACCCCACTATGATGCGTGCCAAGTCATATTTGATTTTGAGGTAATTTTGAAAATGTAAAATCCCTCTATACCCCCTCTAACGACCCGACAATGAGTTCTGTTGACGAATTATTGTTATTCAGATGATAATGGATATTCTGCACCCCACCATGATGTGTGCCAAGTCAAATTGGATTTTTGAAGAAATATTGAAAATGAAAAATCCCTCTATACCCCCTCTAACGACCCGACAATGATTTCTGTCGACGAATTATTGTTATTTAGATGGAAATGGATATTCTGCACCCCACCATAATGCGTGCCAAGTCATATTTGATTTTGAGGTAATTTTGAAAATGAAAAATCCCTCTATACCCTCTCTGACGACCCGACAATGATTTTTGTTAACAAATTATAGTTATTGAGATGGAAATGGATATTCTTGTACCCCACTATGATGCGTGCCAAGTCATATTTGATTTTTGAAGTCATTTTGAAAATTAAAAATCCCTCTATACCCCCTCTAACGACCCGACAATGATTTCTGTCGACGAATTATTGTTATTCAGATGGATATAGATATTCTTCACCCCACTATGATACGTGCCAAGTCATATTAGATTTTTGAAGAAATATTGAAAATGAGAAATCCCTCTATACCCCCTCTGACTACCCGACAATGATTTCTGTTAACAAATTATTGTTATTGAGATGGAAATGGATATTCTGTAACCCACCATGATGCGTGCCAAGTCATATTAGATTTTTGAAGAAATATTGAAAATGAAAAATCCCTCTATTCCCCCTCTAACGACCCGACAATGATTTTTGTTAACAAATTTTAGTTATTGAAAGAAATATTGAAAATGAGAAATCCCTCTATACGCCCTCTAACGACCCGACAATGATTTCTGTTGACAAATTATTGTTATTCAGATGGAAATGGATATTCTGCACCCCACCATGATGCGTGCCAAGTCATATTAGATTTTTGAAGAAATTTTGAAAATGAAAAATCCCTCTATACCCCCTCCTACGACCCGTCAATGATTTCTGTTGACGAATCATTGTTATTCAGATGGAAATGGATATTCTGCACCACACCATGATGCGTGCCAAGTCATATTTGATTTTGAGGTAATTTTGAAAATGAAAAATCCCTCTATACCCCCTCTGACGACCCGACAATGATTTCTGTTGACAAATTATTGTTATTGAGATGGAAATGGATATTCTGTACCCCACCATGATGCGTGCCAAGTCATATTTGAATTTTGAAGTCATTTTGAAAATGAGAAATCCCTCTATACACCCTCTAACGACCCGTCAATGAGTTCTGTTGACGAATTATTGTTATTCAGATAATAATGGATATTCTGCATCCCACCATGATGCGTGCCAAGTCATATTGGATTTTGAGGTAATTTTGAAAATGAAAAATCCCTCTATACCCCCTCTGACGACCCGACAATGATTTCTGTTGACAAATTATTGTTATTGAGATGGAAATGGATATTCTGTACCCCACCATGATGCGTGCCAAGTCATATTTGATTTTTGAAGTCATTTTGAAAATGAAAAATCCCTCTATACCCCTCTAACGACCCGACAATGAGTTCTGTTGACGAATTATTGTTATTCAAATGGAAATAAATATTCTGCACCTCATCATGATGCGTGCCAAGTCATATTTGATTTTGAAGTCATTTTGAAAATGAAAAATCCCTCTATACCCCTCTAACGACCCGACAATGAGTTCTGTTGACGAATTATTGTTATTCAGATGGAAATAAATATTCTGCACCTCACCATGATGCGTGCCAAGTCTTATTTGATTTTTAGGTAATTTTGAAAATGAAAAATCCCTCTATACCCCCTCTGACGACCCGACAATGATTTCTGGTGACAAATTATTGATATTGAGATGGAAATGGATATTCTGTACCCCACCATGATGCGTGCCAAGTCATATTTGATTTTTAGGTAATTTTGAAAATGAAAAATCCCTCTATACCCCCTCTGACGACCCGACAATGATTTCTGGTGACAAATTATTGATATTGAGATGGAAATGGATATTCTGTACCCCACCATGATGCGTGCCAAGTCATATTTGATTTTTGAAGTCATTTTGAAAATGAAAAATCCCTCTATACCCCTCTAACGACCCGACAATGAGTTCTGTTGACGAATTATTGTTATTCAGATGGAAATAAATATTCTGCACCTCACCATGATGCGTGCCAAGTCATATTTGATTTTTGAAGTCATTTTGAAAATGAAAAATCCCTTTATACCCCCTCTAACGACCCGACAATGATTTCTGTTGACGAATTATTGTTATTCAGATGGAAATGAATATTCTGCACCCCACCATGATGCGTGCCAAGTCATATTTGATTTTTGAAGTCATTTTGAAAATGAAAAATCCCTTTAAACCCCCTCTAACGACCCGACACTGATTTCTGTTGACGAATTATTGTTATTCAGATGGAAATGAATATTCTGCACCCCACCATGTTGCGTGCCAAGTCATATTAGATTTTTGAAGAAATATTGAAAATGAGAAATCCCTCTATACCCCCTCCAACGACCCGGCAATGATTTCTGTTGACGAATTATTGTTATTTAGATGGAAATGGATATTCTGCACCCCACCATGATGCGTGCCAAGTCATATTTGATTTTGAGGTAATTTTAAAAATGAAAAATCCCTCTATACCCCCTCTGACGACCCGACAATGATTTCTAGTGACAAATTATTGATATTGAGATGGAAATGGATATCCTGTACCCCACCATGATGCGTGCCAAGTCATATTTGATTTTTAGGTAAATTTGAAAATGAAAAATCCCTCTATACCCCCTCTGACGACCCGACAATGATTTCTGGTGACAAATTATTGATATTGAGATGGAAATGGATATTCTGTACCCCACCATGATGCGTGCCAAGTCATATTTGATTTTTGAAGTCATTTTGAAAATGAAAAATTCCTCTATACCCCTCTAACGACCCGACAATGAGTTCTGTTGACGCATTATTGTTATTCAGATGGAAATAAATATTCTGCACCTCACCATGATGCGTGCCAAGTCATATTTGATTTTTAGGTAATTTTGAAAATGAAAAATCCCTCTATACCCCCTCTGACGACCCGACAATGATTTCTGGTGACATATTATTGATATTGAGATGGAAATGGATATTCTGTACCCCACCATGATGCGTGCCAAGTCATATTTGATTTTAAGGTAATTTTGAAAATGACAAATCCCTCTATACCCCTCTAACGACCCGACAATGAGTTCTGTTGACGAATTATTGTTATTCAGATGGAAATAAATATTCTGCACCTCACCATGATGCGTGCCAAGTCATATTTGATTTTTGAAGTCATTTTGAAAATGAAAAATCCCTTTATACCCCCTCTAACGACCCGACAATGATTTCTGTTGACGAATTATTGTTATTCAGATGGAAATGAATATTCTGCACCCCACCATGATGCGTGCCAAGTCATATTTGATTTTTGAAGTCATTTTGAAAATGAAAAATTCCTCTATACCCCTCTAACGACCCGACAATGAGTTCTGTTGACGCATTATTGTTATTCAGATGGAAATAAATATTCTGCACCTCACCATGATGCGTGCCAAGTCATATTTGATTTTTAGGTAATTTTGAAAATGAAAAATCCCTCTATACCCCCTCTGACGACCCGACAATGATTTCTGGTGACATATTATTGATATTGAGATGGAAATGGATATTCTGTACCCCACCATGATGCGTGCCAAGTCATATTTGATTTTAAGGTAATTTTGAAAATGACAAATCCCTCTATACCCCTCTAACGACCCGACAATGAGTTCTGTTGACGAATTATTGTTATTCAGATGGAAATAAATATTCTGCACCTCACCATGATGCGTGCCAAGTCATATTTGATTTTTGAAGTCATTTTGAAAATGAAAAATCCCTTTATACCCCCTCTAACGACCCGACAATGATTTCTGTTGACGAATTATTGTTATTCAGATGGAAATGAATATTCTGCACCCCACCATGATGCGTGCCAAGTCATATTTGATTTTTGAAGTCATTTTGAAAATGAAAAATCCCTTTAAACCCCCTCTAACGACCCGACACTGATTTCTGTTGACGAATTATTGTTATTCAGATGGAAATGAATATTCTGCACCCCACCATGTTGCGTGCCAAGTCATATTAGATTTTTGAAGAAATATTGAAAATGAGAAATCCCTCTATACCCCCTCCAACGACCCGGCAATGATTTCTGTTGACGAATTATTGTTATTTAGATGGAAATGGATATTCTGCACCCCACCATGATGCGTGCCAAGTCATATTTGATTTTGAGGTAATTTTAAAAATGAAAAATCCCTCTATACCCCCTCTGACGACCCGACAATGATTTCTAGTGACAAATTATTGATATTGAGATGGAAATGGATATCCTGTACCCCACCATGATGCGTGCCAAGTCATATTTGATTTTTAGGTAAATTTGAAAATGAAAAATCCCTCTATACCCCCTCTGACGACCCGACAATGATTTCTGGTGACAAATTATTGATATTGAGATGGAAATGGATATTCTGTACCTCACCATGATGCGTGCCAAGTCATATTTGATTTTTGAAGTCATTTTGAAAATGAAAAATTCCTCTATACCCCTCTAACGACCCGACAATGAGTTCTGTTGACGCATTATTGTTATTCAGATGGAAATAAATATTCTGCACCTCACCATGATGCGTGCCAAGTCATATTTGATTTTTAGGTAATTTTGAAAATGAAAAATCCCTCTATACCCCCTCTGACGACCCGACAATGATTTCTGGTGACATATTATTGATATTGAGATGGAAATGGATATTCTGTACCCCACCATGATGCGTGCCAAGTCATATTTGATTTTAAGGTAATTTTGAAAATGACAAATCCCTCTATACCCCCTCTGACGACCCGACAATGATTTCTGGTGACAAATTATTGATATAGAGATGGAAATGGATATTCTGTACCCCACCATGATGCGTGCCAAGTCATATTTGATTTTTGAAGTCATTTTGAAAATGAAAAATCCCTTTATACCCCTCTAACGACCCGACAATTAGTTCTGTTGACGAATTATTGTTATTCAGATGGAAATAAATATTCTGCACCTCACCATGATGCGTGCCAAGTCATATTTGATTTTTAGGTAATTTTGAAAATGAAAAATCCCTCTATACCCCCTCTGACGACCCGACAATGATTTCTGGTGACAAATTATTGTTATTGAGATGGAAATGGATATTCTGTACCCCATTATGATGCGTGCCAAGTCATATTTGATTTTTAGGTAATTTTGAAAATGAAATATCCCTCTATACCCCCTCTGACGACCCGACAATGATTTCTGGTGACAAATTATTGATATTGAGATGGAAATGGATATTCTGTACCCCACCATGATGCGTGCCAAGTCATATTTGATTTTTGAAGTCATTTTGAAAATGAAAAATCCCTTTATACCCCCTCTAACGACCCGACAATGATTTCTGTTGACGAATTATTGTTATTCAGATGGAAATGAATATTCTGCACCCCACCATGATGCGTGCCAAGTCATATTTGATTTTTGAAGTCATTTTGAAAATGAAAAATCCCTTTATACCCCCTCTAACGACCCGACAATGATTTCTGTTGACGAATTATTGTTATTCAGATGGAAATGAATATTCTGCACCCCACCATGTTGCGTGCCAAGTCATATTAGATTTTTGAAGGAATATTGAAAATGAGAAATCCCTCTATACCCCCTCTGACGACCCGACAATGATTTCTGTTGACGAATAATTGTTATTCAGATAGACATGGATACTTTGCACCCCACCATGATGCGTGCCAAGTCATATTTGATATTGAGGTAATTTTGAAAATGAAAAATCCCTCTATACCCCCTCTGACGACCCGACAATGATTTCTGTTGACGAATTATTGTTATTCAGATAGACATGGATACTTTGCACCCCACCATGATGCGTGCCAAGTCATATTTGAATTTTGAAGTCATTTTGAAAATGAGAAATCCCTCTATACACCCTCTAACGACCCGACAATGAGTTCTGTTGACGAATTAATGTTATTCAGAAAATAATGGATATTCTGCATCCCACCATGATGCGTGCCAAGTCATATTGGATTTTTGAAGAAATATTGAAAATGAGAAATCCCTCTATACCCCCTCTAACGACCCGACAATTATTTCTGTTGACGAATTATTGTTATTCAGATGGAAATTAATATTCTGCACTCAACCATGTTGCGTGCCAAGTCATATTTGATTTTGAGGTAATTTTGAAAATGAAATATCCCTCTATACCCCCTCTAACGACCCGACAATGATTTCTGTTTACAAATTATTGTTATTCAGATGGCAATGGATATTTTGCACCCCACCATGATGCGTGCCAAGTCATATTAGATTTTTGAAGAAATTTTGAAAATGAAAAATCCCTCTATACCCCCTCCAACGACTCGTCAATGATTTCTGTTGACGAATTATTGTTATTCAAATGGAAATGGATATTCTGCACCCCACTATGATGCGTGCCAAGTCATATTTGATATTGAGGTAATTTTGAAAATGAAAAATCCCTCTATACCCCCTCTGACGACCCGACAATGATTTCTGTCGACAAATTATTGTTATTCAGATGGAAATGGATATTCTGCACCCCACCATGATGCGTGCCAAGTCATATTGGATTTTTGAAGAAATATTGAAAATGAAAAATCCCTCTATACCCCCTCTAACGACCCGACAATGATTTCTGCTGACGAATTATCGTTATATAGATGGAAATGAATATTCTGCACCCGACCATGTTGCGTGCCAAGTCTTATTTGATTTTGAGGTAATTTTGAAAATGAGAAATCTCTGTATACCCCCTCTAACGACCCGACAATGATTTCTGTCGACAAATTATTGTTATTCAGATGGAAATAGATATTCTGCACCCCACCATGATGCGTGCCAAGTCATGTTAGATTTTTGAAGAAATATTGAAAATGAGAAATCCCTCTATACCCCCTCTGACGACCCGACAATGATTTCTGATGACAAATTATTGTTATTCAGATGGACATGGATACTTTGCACCCCACCATGATGCGTGCCAAGTCATATTAGATTTTTGAAGAAATTTTGAAAATGAAAAATCCCTCTATACGCCCTCTAACGACCCGACAATGATTTCTGTTGACAAATTATTGTTATTAAGATGGAAATGGATATTCTGCACCCCACCATGATGCGTGCCAAGTCATATTGGATTTTTGAAGAAATTTTGAAAATGAAAAATCCCTCTATACCCCCTCCTACGACCCGTCAATGATTTCTGTTGACGAATCATTGTTATTCAGATGGAAATGGATATTCTGCACCACACCATGATGCGTGCCAAGTCATATTTGATTTTGAGGTAATTTTGAAAATGAAAAATCCCTCTATACCCGCTCTGACGACCCGACAATGATTTCTGTTGACAAATTATTGTTATTGAGATGGGAATGGATATTCTGTACCCCACCATGATGCGTGCCAAGTCATATTTGAATTTTGAAGTCATTTTGAAAATGAGAAATCCCTCTATACACCCTCTAACGACCCGTCAATGACGAATTATTGTTATTCAAATAATAATGGATATTCGGCATCCCACCATGATGCGTGCCAAGTCATATTGGATATTTTAAGAAATATTGAAAATGAAAAATCCCTCTATACCCCCTCTAACGACCCGACAATAATTTCTGTCGACGAATTATTGTTATTCAGATGGAAATTAATATTCTGCACTCCACCATGTTGCGTGCCAAGTCATATTTGATTTTGAGGTAATTTTGAAAATGAAAAACCCTCTATTTTCCCTCGGACGACCCGACAATGATTTCTGCTGAGAAATTATTGTTATTGAGATGGAAATGGATATTCTGTACCCCACCATGATGCGTGCCAAGTCATATTAGATTATTGAAGAAATTTTGAAAATGAGAAATCCCTCTATACACCCTCTAACGACCCGTCAATGAGTTCTGTTGACGAATTATTGTTATTCAGATAATAATGGATATTCTGCATCTCACCATGTTGCGTGCCAAGTCATATTTGATTTTGAGGTAATTTTGAAAATGAAAAATCCCTCTATACCCCCTCTGACGACCCGACAATGATTTCTGTTGACAAATTATTGTTATTGAGATGGAAATGGATATTCTGTACCCCACCATGATGCGTGCCAAGTCATATTTGAATTTTGAAGTCATTTTGAAAATGAGAAATCCCTCTATACACCCTCTAACGACCCGTCAATGAGTTCTGTTGACGAATTATTGTTATTCAGATAATAATGGATATTCTGCATCCCACCATGATGCGTGCCAAGTCATATTGGATTTTTTAAGAAATATTGAAAATGAAAAATCCCTCTATACCCCCTCTAACGACCCGACAATGATTTCTGTTGACAAATTATTGTTATTCAGATGGAAATGGATATTCTGCACCCCACCATGATGCGTGCCAAGTCATATTAGATTTTTGAAGAAATTTTGAAAATGAAAAATCCCTCTATACCCCCTCCTACGACCCGTCAATGATTTCTGTTGACGAATCATTGTTATTCAGATGGAAATGGATATTCTGCACCACACCATGATGCGTGCCAAGTCATATTTGATTTTGAGGTAATTTTGAAAATGAAAAATCCCTCTATACCCCCTCTGACGACCCGACAATGATTTCTGTTGACAAATTATTGTTATTGAGATGGAAATGGATATTCTGTACCCCACCATGATGCGTGCCAAGTCATATTTGAATTTTGAAGTCATTTTGAAAATGAGAAATCCCTCTATACCCCCTCTAACGACCCGTCAATGAGTTCTGTTGACGAATTATTGTTATTCAGATGGAAATGAATATTCTGCACCCCTCCATGTTGCGTGCCAAGTCATATTAGATTTTTGAAGAAATATTGAAAATGAGAAATCCCTCTATACCCCCTCCAACGACCCGTCGATGATTTCTGTTGACGAATTATTGTTATTTAGATGGAAATGGATATTCTGCACCCCACCATGATGCGTGCCAAGTCATATTTGATTTTGAGGTAATTTTGAAAATGAAAAATCCCTCTATACCCCCTCTGACGACCCGACAATGATTTCTGGTGACAAATTATTGATATTGAGATGGAAATGGATATTCTGTACCCCACCATGATGCGTGCCAAGTCATATTTGATTTTTAGGTAATTTTGAAAATGATAAATCCCTCTATACCCCCTCTGACGACCCGACAATGATTTCTGGTGACAAATTATTGATATTGAGATGGAAATGGATATTCTGTACCCCACCATGATGCGTGCCAAGTCATATTTGATTTTTGAAGTCATTTTGAAAATGAAAAATCCCTCTATACCCCTCTAACGACCCGACAATGAGTTCTGTTGACGAATTATTGTTATTCAGATGGAAATAAATATTTTGCACCCCACCATGATGCGTGCCAAGTCATATTTGATTTTTGAAGTCATTTTGAAAATGAAAAATCCCTCTATTCCCCTCTAACGACCCGACAATGAGTTCTGTTGACGAATTATTGTTATTCAGATGGAAATAAATATTCTGCACCTCACCATGATGCGTGCCAAGTCATATTTGATTTTTAGGTAATTTTGAAAATGAAAAATCCCTCTATACCCCCTCTGACGACCCGACAATGATTTCTGGTGACAAATTATTGATATTGAGATGGAAATGGATAATCTGTACCCCACCATGATGCGTGCCAAGTCATATTTGATTTTTAGGTAATTTTGAAAATGAAAAATCCCTCTATACCCCCTCTGACGACCCGACAATGATTTCTGGTGACAAATT
The DNA here is from genome assembly GCA_958502065.1 of Chrysolina americana. NCBI lineage: Eukaryota > Metazoa > Arthropoda > Insecta > Coleoptera > Chrysomelidae > Chrysolina > Chrysolina americana. Next base: position 47,613,054 of record OY293415.1, on the reverse strand, counting down.
ATTGATATTGAGATGGAAATGGATATTCTGTACCCCACCATGATGCGTGCCAAGTCATATTTGATTTTTGAAGTCATTTTGAAAATGAAAAATCCCTCTATACCCCTCTAACGACCCGACAATGAGTTCTGTTGACGAATTATTGTTATTCAGATGGAAATGAATATTCTGCACCTCACCATGATGCGTGCCAAGTCATATTTGATTTTTGAAGTCATTTTGAAAATGAAAAATCCCTTTATACCCCCTCTAACGACCCGACAATGATTTCTGTTGACGAATTATTGTTATTCAGATGGAAATGAATATTCTGCACCCCTCCATGATGCGTGCCAAGTCATATTTGATTTTTGAAGTCATTTTGAAAATGAAAAATCCCATTATACCCCCTCTAACGACCCGACAATGATTTCTGTTGACGAATTATTGTTATTCAGATGGAAATGAATATTCTGCACCCCACCATGTTGCGTGCCAAGTCATATTAGATTTTTGAAGTAATATTGAAAATGAGAAATCCCTCTATACCCCTTCCAACGACCCGTCAATGATATCTGTTGACGAATTATTGTTATTTAGATGGGAATGGATATTCTGCACCCCACCATGATGCGTGCCAAGTCATATTTGATTTTGAGGTAATTTTGAAAATGAAAAATCCCTCTATACCCCCTCTAACGACCCGACAATGATTTCTGTTGACGAATTATTGTTATTCAGATGGAAATGGATATTCTGCACCCCACCATGATGCGTGCCAAGTCATATTAGATTTTTGAAGAAATTTTGAAAATGAAAAATCCCTCTATACCCCCTCCAACGACCCGACAATGATTTCTGGTGACAAATTATTGATATTGAGATGGAAATGGATATTCTGTACCCCACCATGATGCGTGCCAAGTCATATTTGATTTTTGAAGTCATTTTGAAAATGAAAAATCCCTCTATACACCTCTAACGACCCGACAATGAGTTCTGTTGACGAATTATTGTTATTCAGATGGAAATAAATATTCTGCACCTCACCATGATGCGTGCCAAGTCATATTTGATTTTTGAAGTCATTTTGAAAATGAAAAATCCCTCTATACCCCTCTAACGACCCGACAATGAGTTCTGTTGACGAATTATTGTTATTCAGATGGAAATAAATATTCTGCACCTCACCATGATGCGTGCCAAGTCATATTTGATTTTTAGGTAATTTTGAAAATGAAAAATCCCTCTATACCCCCTCTGACGACCCGACAATGATTTCTGGTGACAAATTATTGATATTGAGATGGAAATGGATATTCTGTACCCCACCATGATGCGTGCCAAGTCATATTAGATTTTTGAAGAAATTTTGAAAATGAAAAATCCCTCTATACCCCCTCCAACGACCCGTCAATGATTTCTGTTGACGAATTACTGTTATTCAGATGGAAATGGATATTCTGCACACCACTATGATGCGTGCCAAGTCATATTTGATTTTGAGGTAATTTTGAAAATGAGAAATCCCTCTATACCCCCTCTAATGACCCGACAATGATTTCTGTCGACGAATTATTGTTATTCAGATAGAAATAGATATTCTGCACCCCACTATGATGCGTGCCAAGTCATATTTGATTTTGAGGTAATTTTGAAAATGAAAAATCCCTCTATACCCCCTCTGACGACACGACAATGATTTCTGTTGACAAATTATTGATATTGAGATGGAAATGGATATTCTGTACCCCACCATGATGCGTGCCAAGTCATATTTGAATTTTGAAGTCATTTTGAAAATGAAAAATCCCTCTATACCCCCTCTAACGACCCGACAATGAGTTCTGTTCACGAATTATTGTTATTCAGATGATAATGGATATTCTGCACCCCACCATGATGCGTGCCAAGTCATATTGGATATTTGAAGAAATATTGAAAATGAAAAATCCCTCTATACCCCCTCTTACGACCCGACAATGATTTCTGTTGACGAATTATTGTTATTCAGATGGAAATAAATATTCTGCACTCCACTATGATACGTGCCAAGTCAAATTGGATTTTTGAAGAAATATTGAAAATGAAAAATCTCTCTATACCCCCTCTAACGACCCGACAATGATTTCTGTTGACGAATTAGTGTTATCCAGATGAAAATGAATATTCTGCACCCCACCATGTTGCGTGCCAAGTCATATTTGATTTTGAGGTAATTTTGAAAATGAGAAATCCCTCTATACCCCCTCTAACGACCCGACTATGATTTCTGTCGACGAATAATTGTTATTCAGATGGACATGGATACTCTGCACCCCACCATGACGCGTGCCAAGTCATATTAGATTTTTGAAGAAATATTGAAAATGAGAAATCCCTCTTTACCCCCTCTGACGACCCGACAATGATTTCTGTTGACGAATAATTGTTATTCATATAAACAAGGATACTCTGCACCCCACCATGATGCGTGCCAAGTCATATTAGATTTTTGAAGAAATATTGAAAATGAAAAATCCCTCTATTCCCCCTCTAACGACCCGACAATGATTTCTGTTGACAAATTATTGTTATTAAGATGGAAATGGATATTCTGCACCCCACCATGTTGCGTGCCAAGTCATATTTGATTTTGAGGTAATTTTGAAAATGAAAAATCCCTCTATACCCCCTCTAACGACCCGACAATGAGTTCTGTTCACGAATTATTGTTATTCAGATGATAATGGATATTCTGCACCCCACCATGATGCGTGCCAAGTCATATTGGATATTTGAAGAAATATTGAAAATGAAAAATCCCTCTATACCCCCTCTAACGACCCGACAATGATTTCTGTTGACGAATTATTGTTATTCAGAAGGAAATAAGTATTCTGCACCCCACCATGTTGCGTGCCAAGTCATATTTGATTTTGAGGTAATTTTAAAAATGAGAAATCCCTCTATACCCCTTCTAACGACCCGACAATGATTTCTGTCGACGAATTATTGTTATTCAGATGGAAATAAATATTCTGCACCCCACCATGATGCGTGCCAAGTCATATTAGATTTTTGAAGAAATATTGAAAATGAGAAATCCCTCTATACCCCCTCTGACGACCCGACAATGATTTCTGTTGACAAATTTTTGTTATTCAGATGGACATGGATACTTTGCACCCCACCACGATGCGTGCCAAGTCATATTAGATTTTTGAAGAAATATTGAAAATGAAAAATCCCTCTATACCCCCTCTAACGACCCGACAATGATTTCTGTTGATAAATTATTGTTATTCAGATGGCAATGGATATTCTGCACCCCACCATGATGCATGCCAAGTCATAATGGATTTTTGAAGAGATATTGAAAATGAGAAATCCCTCTATACCCCCTCTGACGACCCGACAATGATTTCTGCTGACGAATTATCGTTATATAGATGGAAATGAATATTCTGCACCCGACCATGTTGCGTGCCAAGTCTTATTTGATTTTGAGGTAATTTTGAAAATGAGAAATCTCTGTATACCCCCTCTAACGACCCGACAATGATTTCTGTCGACAAATTATTGTTATTCAGATGGAAATAGATATTCTGCACCCCACCATGATGCGTGCCAAGTCATGTTAGATTTTTGAAGAAATATTGAAAATGAGAAATCCCTCTATACCCCCTCTGACGACCCGACAATGATTTCTGTTGACGAATTATTGTTATTCAGATGGACATGGATACTTTGCACCCCTCCATGATGCGTGCCAAGTCATATTAGATATTTGAAGAAATTTTGAAAATGAAAAATCCCTCTATACGCCCTCTAACGACCCGACAATGATTTCTGTTGACAAATTATTGTTATTCAGATGGAAATGGATATTCTGCACCCCACCATGATGCGTGCCAAGTCATATTAGATTTTTGAAGAAATTTTGAAAATGAAAAATCCCTCTATACCCCCTCCTACGACCCGTCAATGATTTCTGTTGACGAATCATTGTTATTCAGATGGAAATGGATATTCTGCACCACACCATGATGCGTGCCAAGTCATATTTGATTTTGAGGTAATTTTGAAAATGAAAAATCCCTCTATACCCCCTCTGACGACCCGACAATGATTTCTGTTGACAAATTATTGTTATTGAGATGGAAATGGATATTCTGTACCCCACCATGATGCGTGCCAAGTCATATTGGATATTTTAAGAAATATTGAAAATGAAAAATCCCTCTATACCCCCTCTAACGACCCGACAATAATTTCTGTCGACGAATTATTGTTATTCTGATGGAAATTAATATTCTGCACTCCACCATGTTGCGTGCCAAGTCATATTTGATTTTGAGGTAATTTTGAAAATGAAAAACCCTCTATTTTCCCTCGGACGACCCGACAATGATTTCTGCTGAGAAATTATTGTTATTGAGATGGAAATGGATATTCTGTACCCCACCGTGATGCGTGCCAAGTCATATTAGATTATTGAAGAAATTTTGAAAATGAGAAATCCCTCTATACACCCCCTAACGACCCGTCAATGAGTTCTGTTGACGAATTATTGTTATTCAGATAATACTGGATATTCTGCATCTCACCATGTTGCGTGCCAAGTCATATTGGATTTTGAGGTAATTTTGAAAATGAAAAATCCCTCTATACCCCCTCTGACGACCCGACAATGAGTTCTGTTGACGAATTATTGTTATTCAGATAATAATGTATATTCTGCATCTCACCATGATGCGTGCCAAGTCATATTGGATTTTTTAAGAAATATTGAAAATGAAAAATCCCTCTATACCCCCTCTAACGACCCGACAATGATTTCTGTTGACAAATTATTGTTATTCAGATGGAAATGGATATTCTGCACCCCACCATGATGCGTGCCAAGTCATATTAGATTTTTGAAGAAATTTTGAAAATGAAAAATCCCTCTATACCCCCTCCTACGACCCGTCAATGATTTCTGTTGACGAATCATTGTTATTCAGATGGAAATGGATATTCTGCACCACACCATGATGCGTGCCAAGTCATATTTGATTTTGAGGTAATTTTGAAAATGAAAAATCCCTCTATACCCCCTCTGACGACCCGACAATGATTTCTGTTGACAAATTATTGTTATTGAGATGGAAATGGATATTCTGTACCCCACCATGATGCGTGCCAAGTCATTTTTTGATTTTGAAGTCATTTTGAAAATGAGAAATCCCTCTATACACCCTCTAACGACCCGTCAATGAGTTCTGTTGACGAATTATTGTTATTCAGATGGAAATGAATATTCTGCACCCCACCATGTTGCGTGCCAAGTCATATTAGATTTTTGAAGAAATATTGAAAATGAGAAATCCCTCTATACCCCCTCCAACGACCCGTCAATGATTTCTGTTGACGAATTATTGTTATTTAGATGGAAATGGATATTCTGCACCACACCATGATGCGTGCCAAGTCATATTTGATTTTGAGGTAATTTTGAAAATGAAAAATCCCTCTATACCCCCTCTGACGACCCGACAATGATTTCTGGTGACAAACTATTGATATTGAGATGGAAATGGATATTCTGCACCCCACCAAGATGCGTGCCAAGTCATATTTGATTTTTAGGTAATTTTGAAAATGAAAAATCCCTCTATACCCCCTCTGACGACCCGACAATGATTTCTGGTGACAAATTATTGATATTGAGATGGAAATGGATATTCTGTACCCCACCATGATGCGTGCCAAGTCATATTTGATTTTTGAAGTCATTTTGAAAATGAAAAATCCCTCTATACCTCTCTAACGAACCGACAATGAGTTCTGTTGACGAATTATTGTTATTCAGATGGAAATAAATATTCTGCACCTCACCATGATGCGTGCTAAGTCATATTTGATTTTTGAAGTCATTTTGAAAATGAAAAATCCCTCTATACCCCTCTAACGACCCGACAATGAGTTCTGTTGACGAATTATTGTTATTCAGATGGAAATAAATATTCTGCACCTCACCATGATGCGTGCCAAGTCATATTTGATTTTTAGGTAATTTTGAAAATGAAAAATCCCTCTATACCCCCTCTGACGACCCGACAATGATTTCTGGTGACAAATTATTGATATTGAGATGAAAATGGATATTCTGTACCCCACCATGATGCGTGCCAAGTCATATTTGATTTTTAGGTAATTTTGAAAATGAAAAATCCCTCTATACCCCCTCTGACGACCCGACAATGATTTCTGGTGACAAATTATTGATATTGAGATGGAAATGGATATTCTGTACCCCACCATGATGCGTGCCACGTCATATTTGATTTTTGAAGTCATTTTGAAAATGAAAAATCCCTCTATACCCCTCTAACGACCCGACAATGATTTCTGTTGACGAATTATTGTTATTCAGATGGAAATGAATATTCTGCACCCCTCCATGATGCGTGCCAAGTCATATTTGATTTTTGAAGTCATTTTGAAAATGAAAAATCCCTTTATACCCCCTCTAACAACCCGACAATGATTTCTGTTGACGAATTATTGTTATTCAGATGGAAATGAATATTCTGCACCCCACCATGTTGCGTGCCAAGTCATATTAGATTTTTGAAGAAATATTGAAAATGAGAAATCCCTCTATACTACTTCCAACGACCCGTCAATGATTTCTGTTGACGAATTATTGTTATTTAGATGGAAATGGATATTCTGCACCCCACCATGATGCGTGCCAAGTCATATTTGATTTTGAGGTAATTTTGAAAATGAAAAATCCCTCTATACCCCCTCTAACGACCCAACAATGATTTCTGTTGACGAATTATTGTTATTCAGATGGAAATGGATATTCTGCACCCCACCATGATGCGTGCCAAGTCATATTAGATTTTTGAAGAAATTTTGAAAATGAAAAATCCCTCTATACCCCCTCCAACGACCCGACAATGATTTCTGGTGACAAATTATTGATATTGAGATGGAAATGGATATTCTGTACCCCACCATGATGCGTGCCAAGTCATATTTGATATTTAGGTAATTTTGAAAATGAAAAATCCCTCTATACCCCCTCTGACGACCCGACAATGATTTCTGGTGACAAATTATTGATATTGAGATGGAAATGGATATTCTGTACACCACCATGATGCGTGCCAAGTCATATTTGATTTTTGAAGTCATTTTGAAAATGAAAAATCCCTCTATACCCCTCTAACGACCCGACAATGAGTTCTGTTGACGAATTATTGTTATTCAGATGGAAATAAATATTCTGCACCTCACCATGATGCGTGCCAAGTCATATTTGATTTTTGAAGTCATTTTGAAAATGAAAAATCCCTCTATACCCCTCTAACGACCCGACAATGAGTTCTCTTGACGAATTATTGTTATTCAGATGGAAATAAATATTCTGCACCTCACCATGATGCGTGCCAAGTCATATTTGATTTTTAGGTAATTTTGAAAATGAAAAATCCCTCTATACCCCCTCTGACGACCCGACAATGATTTCTGGTGACAAATTATTGATATTGAGATGGAAATGGATATTCTGTACCCCACCATGATGCGTGCCAAGTCTTATTTGATTTTTAGGTAATTTTGAAAATGAAAAATCCCTCTATACCCCCTCTGACGACCCGACAATGATTTCTGGTGACAAATTATTGATATTGAGACGGAAATGGATATTCTGTACCCCACCATGATGCGTGCCAAGTCATATTTGATTTTTGAAGTCATTTTGAAAATGAAAAATCCCTCTATACCCCTCTAACGACCCGACAATGAGTTCTGTTGACGAATTATTGTTATTCAGATGGAAATAAATATTCTGCACCTCTCCATGATGCGTGCCAAGTCATATTTGATTTTTGAAGTCATTTTGAAAATGAAAAATCCCTCTATACCCCCTCTAACGACCCGGCAATGATTTCTGTTGACGAATTTTTGTTAACCAGATGGAAATGAATATTCTGCACCCCACCATGTTGCGTGCCAAGTCATATTTGATTATGAGGTAATTTTAAAAATGAGAAATACCTCTATACGCCCTCTAATGACCCGACAATGATTTCTGTCGACGAATTATTGTTATTCAGATAGAAATAGATATTCTGCACCCCACCATGATGCGTGCCAAGTCATATTAGATTTTTGAAGAAATTTTGAAAATGAAAAATCCCTCTGTACCCCCTCCAACGACCCGTCAATTATTTCTGTTGACCAATTATTGTTATTCAGATGGAAATGGATATTCTGCACACCACTATGATGCGTGCCAAGTCATATTTGATTTTGAGGTAATTTTGAAAATGAGAAATCCCTCTATACCCCCTCTAATGACCCGACAATGATTTCTGTCGACGAATTTTTTTTATTCAGATAGAAATAGATATTCTGCACCCCACTATGATGCGTGCCAAGTCATATTTGATTTTGAGGTAATTTTGAAAATGAAAAATCCCTCTATACCCCCTCTGACGACACGACAATGATTTCTGTTGACAAATTATTGATATTGAGATGGAAATGGATATTCTGTACCCCACCATGATGCGTGCCAAGTCATATTTGATATTTGAAGTCATTTTGAAAATGAAAAATCCCTCTATACCCCTCTAACGACCCGACAATGAGTTCTGTTGACGAATTATTGTTATTCAGATGGAAATGAATATTCTGCACCTCACCATGATGCGTGCCAAGTCATATTTGATTTTTGAAGTCATTTTGAAAATGAAAAATCCCTTTATACCCCCTCTAACGACCCGACAATGATTTCTGTTGACGAATTATTGTTATTCAGATGGAAATGAATATTCTGCACCCCTCCATGATGCGTGCCAAGTCATATTTGATTTTTGAAGTCATTTTGAAAATGAAAAATCCCATTATACCCCCTCTAACGACCCGACAATGATTTCTGTTGACGAATTATTGTTATTCAGATGGAAATGAATATTCTGCACCCCACCATGTTGCGTGCCAAGTCATATTAGATTTTTGAAGTAATATTGAAAATGAGAAATCCCTCTATACCCCTTCCAACGACCCGTCAATGATATCTGTTGACGAATTATTGTTATTTAGATGGGAATGGATATTCTGCACCCCACCATGATGCGTGCCAAGTCATATTTGATTTTGAGGTAATTTTGAAAATGAAAAATCCCTCTATACCCCCTCTAACGACCCGACAATGATTTCTGTTGACGAATTATTGTTATTCAGATGGAAATGGATATTCTGCACCCCACCATGATGCGTGCCAAGTCATATTAGATTTTTGAAGAAATTTTGAAAATGAAAAATCCCTCTATACCCCCTCCAACGACCCGACAATGATTTCTGGTGACAAATTATTGATATTGAGATGGAAATGGATATTCTGTACCCCACCATGATGCGTGCCAAGTCATATTTGATTTTTGAAGTCATTTTGAAAATGAAAAATCCCTCTATACACCTCTAACGACCCGACAATGAGTTCTGTTGACGAATTATTGTTATTCAGATGGAAATAAATATTCTGCACCTCACCATGATGCGTGCCAAGTCATATTTGATTTTTGAAGTCATTTTGAAAATGAAAAATCCCTCTATACCCCTCTAACGACCCGACAATGAGTTCTGTTGACGAATTATTGTTATTCAGATGGAAATAAATATTCTGCACCTCACCATGATGCGTGCCAAGTCATATTTGATTTTTAGGTAATTTTGAAAATGAAAAATCCCTCTATACCCCCTCTGACGACCCGACAATGATTTCTGGTGACAAATTATTGATATTGAGATGGAAATGGATATTCTGTACCCCACCATGATGCGTGCCAAGTCATATTAGATTTTTGAAGAAATTTTGAAAATGAAAAATCCCTCTATACCCCCTCCAACGACCCGTCAATGATTTCTGTTGACGAATTAATGTTATTCAGATGGAAATGGATATTCTGCACACCACTATGATGCGTGCCAAGTCATATTTGATTTTGAGGTAATTTTGAAAATGAGAAATCCCTCTATACCCCCTCTAATGACCCGACAATGATTTCTGTCGACGAATTATTGTTATTCAGATAGAAATAGATATTCTGCACCCCACTATGATGCGTGCCAAGTCATATTTGATTTTGAGGTAATTTTGAAAATGAAAAATCCCTCTATACCCCCTCTGACGACACGACAATGATTTCTGTTGACAAATTATTGATATTGAGATGGAAATGGATATTCTGTACCCCACCATGATGCGTGCCAAGTCATATTTGAATTTTGAAGTCATTTTGAAAATGAAAAATCCCTCTATACCCCCTCTAACGACCCGACAATGAGTTCTGTTCACGAATTATTGTTATTCAGATGATAATGGATATTCTGCACCCCACCATGATGCGTGCCAAGTCATATTGGATATTTGAAGAAATATTGAAAATGAAAAATCCCTCTATACCCCCTCTTACGACCCGACAATGATTTCTGTTGACGAATTATTGTTATTCAGATGGAAATAAATATTCTGCACTCCACTATGATACGTGCCAAGTCAAATTGGATTTTTGAAGAAATATTGAAAATGAAAAATCTCTCTATACCCCCTCTAACGACCCGACAATGATTTCTGTTGACGAATTATTGTTATCCAGATGAAAATGAATATTCTGCACCCCACCATGTTGCGTGCCAAGTCATATTTGATTTTGAGGTAATTTTGAAAATGAGAAATCCCTCTATACCCCCTCTAACGACCCGACTATGATTTCTGTCGACGAATAATTGTTATTCAGATGGACATGGATACTCTGCACCCCACCATGACGCGTGCCAAGTCATATTAGATTTTTGAAGAAATATTGAAAATGAGAAATCCCTCTTTACCCCCTCTGACGACCCGACAATGATTTCTGTTGACGAATAATTGTTATTCATATAAACAAGGATACTCTGCACCCCACCATGATGCGTGCCAAGTCATATTAGATTTTTGAAGAAATATTGAAAATGAAAAATCCCTCTCTTCCCCCTCTAACGACCCGACAATGATTTCTGTTGACAAATTATTGTTATTAAGATGGAAATGGATATTCTGCACCCCACCATGTTGCGTGCCAAGTCATATTTGATTTTGAGGTAATTTTGAAAATGAAAAATCCCTCTATACCCCCTCTAACGACCCGACAATGAGTTCTGTTCACGAATTATTGTTATTCAGATGATAATGGATATTCTGCACCCCACCATGATGCGTGCCAAGTCATATTGGATATTTGAAGAAATATTGAAAATGAAAAATCCCTCTATACCCCCTCTAACGACCCGACAATGATTTCTGTTGACGAATTATTGTTATTCAGAAGGAAATGAGTATTCTGCACCCCACCATGTTGCGTGCCAAGTCATATTTGATTTTGAGGTAATTTTAAAAATGAGAAATCCCTCTATACCCCTTCTAACGACCCGACAATGATTTCTGTCGACGAATTATTGTTATTCAGATGGAAATAAATATTCTGCACCCCACCATGATGCGTGCCAAGTCATATTAGATTTTTGAAGAAATATTGAAAATGAGAAATCCCTCTATACCCCCTCTGACGACCCGACAATGATTTCTGTTGACAAATTTTTGTTATTCAGATGGACATGGATACTTTGCACCCCACCACGATGCGTGCCAAGTCATATTAGATTTTTGAAGAAATATTGAAAATGAAAAATCCCTCTATACCCCCTCTAACGACCCGACATTGATTTCTGTTGATAAATTATTGTTATTCAGATGGCAATGGATATTCTGCACCCCACCATGATGCGTGCCAAGTCATAATGGATTTTTGAAGAGATATTGAAAATGAGAAATCCCTCTATACCCCCTCTGACGACCCGACAATGATTTCTGCTGACGAATTATCGTTATATAGATGGAAATGAATATTCTGCACCCGACCATGTTGCGTGCCAAGTCTTATTTGATTTTGAGGTAATTTTGAAAATGAGAAATCTCTGTATACCCCCTCTAACGACCCGACAATGATTTCTGTCGACAAATTATTGTTATTCAGATGGAAATAGATATTCTGCACCCCACCATGATGCGTGCCAAGTCATGTTAGATTTTTGAAGAAATATTGAAAATGAGAAATCCCTCTATACCCCCTCTGACGACCCGACAATGATTTCTGTTGACGAATTATTGTTATTCAGATGGACATGGATACTTTGCACCCCTCCATGATGCGTGCCAAGTCATATTAGATATTTGAAGAAATTTTGAAAATGAAAAATCCCTCTATACGCCCTCTAACGACCCGACAATGATTTCTGTTGACAAATTATTGTTATTCAGATGGAAATGGATATTCTGCACCCCACCATGATGCGTGCCAAGTCATATTAGATTTTTGAAGAAATTTTGAAAATGAAAAATCCCTCTATACCCCCTCCTACGACCCGTCAATGATTTCTGTTGACGAATCATTGTTATTCAGATGGAAATGGATATTCTGCACCACACCATGATGCGTGCCAAGTCATATTTGATTTTGAGGTAATTTTGAAAATGAAAAATCCCTCTATACCCCCTCTGACGACCCGACAATGATTTCTGTTGACAAATTATTGTTATTGAGATGGAAATGGATATTCTGTACCCCACCATGATGCGTGCCAAGTCATATTTGAATTTTGAAGTCATTTTGAAAATGAGAAATACCTCTATACACCCTCTAACGACCCGTCAATGAGTTCTGTTGACGAATTATTGTTATTCAGATAATAATGGATATTCTGCATCCCACCATGATGCGTGCCAAGTCATATTGTATATTTTAGGAAATATTGAAAATGAAAAATCCCTCTATAACCCCTCTAACGACCCGACAATGATTTCTGTCGACGAATTATTGTTATTCAGATTGAAATTAATATTCTGCACTCCACCATGTTGCGTGCCAAGTCATATTTGATTTTGAGGTAATTTTGAAAATGAAAAACCCTCTATTTTCCCTCGGACGACCCGACAATGATTTCCGTTGAGAAATTATTGTTATCGAGTTGGAAATGGATATTCTGTACCCCACCATGATGCGTGCCAAGTCATATTAGATTATTGAAGAAATTTTGAAAATGAAAAATCCCTCTATACCCCCTCCAACGACCCGTCAATGATTTCTGTTGACGAATTATTGTTATTTAGATGGAAGTGGATATTCTGCACCCCACCCTGATGCGTGCCAAGTCATATTTGATTTTGAGGTAATTTTGAAAATGAAAAATCCCTCTATACCCCCTCTTACGACCCGACAATGATTTCTGTTGACGAATTATTGTTATTCAGATGGAAATGGATATTCTGCACCCCACCATGATGCGTGCCAAGTCATATTAGATTTTTGAAGAAATTTTGAAAATGAAATATCCCTCTATCCCCCTCCAACGACCCGTCAATGATTTCTGTTGACGAATTATTGTTATTCAGATGGAAATGGATATTCGGCACCCCACTATGATGCGTGCCAAGTCATATTTGATTTTGAGGTAATTTTGAAAATGTAAAATCCCTCTATACCCCCTCTAACGACCCGACAATGAGTTCTGTTGACGAATTATTGTTATTCAGATGATAATGGATATTCTGCACCCCACCATGATGTGTGCCAAGTCAAATTGGATTTTTGAAGAAATATTGAAAATGAAAAATCCCTCTATACCCCCTCTAACGACCCGACAATGATTTCTGTCGACGAATTATTGTTATTTAGATGGAAATGGATATTCTGCACCCCACCATAATGCGTGCCAAGTCATATTTGATTTTGAGGTAATTTTGAAAATGAAAAATCCCTCTATACCCTCTCTGACGACCCGACAATGATTTTTGTTAACAAATTATAGTTATTGAGATGGAAATGGATATTCTTGTACCCCACTATGATGCGTGCCAAGTCATATTTGATTTTTGAAGTCATTTTGAAAATTAAAAATCCCTCTATACCCCCTCTAACGACCCGACAATGATTTCTGTCGACGAATTATTGTTATTCAGATGGATATAGATATTCTTCACCCCACTATGATACGTGCCAAGTCATATTAGATTTTTGAAGAAATATTGAAAATGAGAAATCCCTCTATACCCCCTCTGACTACCCGACAATGATTTCTGTTAACAAATTATTGTTATTGAGATGGAAATGGATATTCTGTAACCCACCATGATGCGTGCCAAGTCATATTAGATTTTTGAAGAAATATTGAAAATGAAAAATCCCTCTATTCCCCCTCTAACGACCCGACAATGATTTTTGTTAACAAATTTTAGTTATTGAAAGAAATATTGAAAATGAGAAATCCCTCTATACGCCCTCTAACGACCCGACAATGATTTCTGTTGACAAATTATTGTTATTCAGATGGAAATGGATATTCTGCACCCCACCATGATGCGTGCCAAGTCATATTAGATTTTTGAAGAAATTTTGAAAATGAAAAATCCCTCTATACCACCTCCTACGACCCGTCAATGATTTCTGTTGACGAATCATTGTTATTCAGATGGAAATGGATATTCTGCACCACACCATGATGCGTGCCAAGTCATATTTGATTTTGAGGTAATTTTGAAAATGAAAAATCCCTCTATACCCCCTCTGACGACCCGACAATGATTTCTGTTGACAAATTATTGTTATTGAGATGGAAATGGATATTCTGTACCCCACCATGATGCGTGCCAAGTCATATTTGAATTTTGAAGTCATTTTGAAAATGAGAAATCCCTCTATACACCCTCTAACGACCCGTCAATGAGTTCTGTTGACGAATTATTGTTATTCAGATAATAATGGATATTCTGCATCCCACCATGATGCGTGCCAAGTCATATTGGATTTTGAGGTAATTTTGAAAATGAAAAATCCCTCTATACCCCCTCTGACGACCCGACAATGATTTCTGTTGACAAATTATTGTTATTGAGATGGAAATGGATATTCTGTACCCCACCATGATGCGTGCCAAGTCATATTTGATTTTTGAAGTCATTTTGAAAATGAAAAATCCCTCTATACCCCTCTAACGACCCGACAATGAGTTCTGTTGACGAATTATTGTTATTCAAATGGAAATAAATATTCTGCACCTCATCATGATGCGTGCCAAGTCATATTTGATTTTGAAGTCATTTTGAAAATGAAAAATCCCTCTATACCCCTCTAACGACCCGACAATGAGTTCTGTTGACGAATTATTGTTATTCAGATGGAAATAAATATTCTGCACCTCACCATGATGCGTGCCAAGTCTTATTTGATTTTTAGGTAATTTTGAAAATGAAAAATCCCTCTATACCCCCTCTGACGACCCGACAATGATTTCTGGTGACAAATTATTGATATTGAGATGGAAATGGATATTCTGTACCCCACCATGATGGGTGCCAAGTCATATTTGATTTTTAGGTAATTTTGAAAATGAAAAATCCCTCTATACCCCCTCTGACGACCCGACAATGATTTCTGGTGACAAATTATTGATATTGAGATGGAAATGGATATTCTGTACCCCACCATGATGCGTGCCAAGTCATATTTGATTTTTGAAGTCATTTTGAAAATGAAAAATCCCTCTATACCCCTCTAACGACCCGACAATGAGTTCTGTTGACGAATTATTGTTATTCAGATGGAAATAAATATTCTGCACCTCACCATGATGCGTGCCAAGTCATATTTGATTTTTGAAGTCATTTTGAAAATGAAAAATCCCTTTATACCCCCTCTAACGACCCGACAATGATTTCTGTTGACGAATTATTGTTATTCAGATGGAAATGAATATTCTGCACCCCACCATGATGCGTGCCAAGTCATATTTGATTTTTGAAGTCATTTTGAAAATGAAAAATCCCTTTAAACCCCCTCTAACGACCCGACACTGATTTCTGTTGACGAATTATTGTTATTCAGATGGAAATGAATATTCTGCACCCCACCATGTTGCGTGCCAAGTCATATTAGATTTTTGAAGAAATATTGAAAATGAGAAATCCCTCTATACCCCCTCCAACGACCCGGCAATGATTTCTGTTGACGAATTATTGTTATTTAGATGGAAATGGATATTCTGCACCCCACCATGATGCGTGCCAAGTCATATTTGATTTTGAGGTAATTTTAAAAATGAAAAATCCCTCTATACCCCCTCTGACGACCCGACAATGATTTCTAGTGACAAATTATTGATATTGAGATGGAAATGGATATCCTGTACCCCACCATGATGCGTGCCAAGTCATATTTGATTTTTAGGTAAATTTGAAAATGAAAAATCCCTCTATACCCCCTCTGACGACCCGACAATGATTTCTGGTGACAAATTATTGATATTGAGATGGAAATGGATATTCTGTACCCCACCATGATGCGTGCCAAGTCATATTTGATTTTTGAAGTCATTTTGAAAATGAAAAATTCCTCTATACCCCTCTAACGACCCGACAATGAGTTCTGTTGACGCATTATTGTTATTCAGATGGAAATAAATATTCTGCACCTCACCATGATGCGTGCCAAGTCATATTTGATTTTTAGGTAATTTTGAAAATGAAAAATCCCTCTATACCCCCTCTGACGACCCGACAATGATTTCTGGTGACATATTATTGATATTGAGATGGAAATGGATATTCTGTACCCCACCATGATGCGTGCCAAGTCATATTTGATTTTAAGGTAATTTTGAAAATGACAAATCCCTCTATACCCCTCTAACGACCCGACAATGAGTTCTGTTGACGAATTATTGTTATTCAGATGGAAATAAATATTCTGCACCTCACCATGATGCGTGCCAAGTCATATTTGATTTTTGAAGTCATTTTGAAAATGAAAAATCCCTTTATACCCCCTCTAACGACCCGACAATGATTTCTGTTGACGAATTATTGTTATTCAGATGGAAATGAATATTCTGCACCCCACCATGATGCGTGCCAAGTCATATTTGATTTTTGAAGTCATTTTGAAAATGAAAAATTCCTCTATACCCCTCTAACGACCCGACAATGAGTTCTGTTGACGCATTATTGTTATTCAGATGGAAATAAATATTCTGCACCTCACCATGATGCGTGCCAAGTCATATTTGATTTTTAGGTAATTTTGAAAATGAAAAATCCCTCTATACCCCCTCTGACGACCCGACAATGATTTCTGGTGACATATTATTGATATTGAGATGGAAATGGATATTCTGTACCCCACCATGATGCGTGCCAAGTCATATTTGATTTTAAGGTAATTTTGAAAATGACAAATCCCTCTATACCCCTCTAACGACCCGACAATGAGTTCTGTTGACGAATTATTGTTATTCAGATGGAAATAAATATTCTGCACCTCACCATGATACGTGCCAAGTCATATTTGATTTTTGAAGTCATTTTGAAAATGAAAAATCCCTTTATACCCCCTCTAACGACCCGACAATGATTTCTGTTGACGAATTATTGTTATTCAGATGGAAATGAATATTCTGCACCCCACCATGATGCGTGCCAAGTCATATTTGATTTTTGAAGTCATTTTGAAAATGAAAAATCCCTTTAAACCCCCTCTAACGACCCGACACTGATTTCTGTTGACGAATTATTGTTATTCAGATGGAAATGAATATTCTGCACCCCACCATGTTGCGTGCCAAGTCATATTAGATTTTTGAAGAAATATTGAAAATGAGAAATCCCTCTATACCCCCTCCAACGACCCGGCAATGATTTCTGTTGACGAATTATTGTTATTTAGATGGAAATGGATATTCTGCACCCCACCATGATGCGTGCCAAGTCATATTTGATTTTGAGGTAATTTTAAAATTGAAAAATCCCTCTATACCCCCTCTGACGACCCGACAATGATTTCTAGTGACAAATTATTGATATTGAGATGGAAATGGATATCCTGTACCCCACCATGATGCGTGCCAAGTCATATTTGATTTTTAGGTAAATTTGAAAATGAAAAATCCCTCTATACCCCCTCTGACGACCCGACAATGATTTCTGGTGACAAATTATTGATATTGAGATGGAAATGGATATTCTGTACCTCACCATGATGCGTGCCAAGTCATATTTGATTTTTGAAGTCATTTTGAAAATGAAAAATTCCTCTATACCCCTCTAACGACCCGACAATGAGTTCTGTTGACGCATTATTGTTATTCAGATGGAAATAAATATTCTGCACCTCACCATGATGCGTGCCAAGTCATATTTGATTTTTAGGTAATTTTGAAAATGAAAAATCCCTCTATACCCCCTCTGACGACCCGACAATGATTTCTGGTGACATATTATTGATATTGAGATGGAAATGGATATTCTGTACCCCACCATGATGCGTGCCAAGTCATATTTGATTTTAAGGTAATTTTGAAAATGACAAATCCCTCTATACCCCCTCTGACGACCCGACAATGATTTCTGGTGACAAATTATTGATATTGAGATGGAAATGGATATTCTGTACCCCACCATGATGCGTGCCAAGTCATATTTGATTTTTGAAGTCATTTTGAAAATGAAAAATCCCTTTATACCCCTCTAACGACCCGACAATGAGTTCTGTTGACGAATTATTGTTATTCAGATGGAAATAAATATTCTGCACCTCACCATGATGCGTGCCAAGTCATATTTGATTTTTAGGTAATTTTGAAAATGAAAAATCCCTCTATACCCCCTCTGACGACCCGACAATGATTTCTGGTGACAAATTATTGTTATTGAGATGGAAATGGATATTCTGTACCCCATTATGATGCGTGCCAAGTCATATTTGATTTTTAGGTAATTTTGAAAATGAAATATCCCTCTATACCCCCTCTGACGACCCGACAATGATTTCTGGTGACAAATTATTGATATTGAGATGGAAATGGATATTCTGTACCCCACCATGATGCGTGCCAAGTCATATTTGATTTTTGAAGTCATTTTGAAAATGAAAAATCCCTTTATACCCCCTCTAACGACCCGACAATGATTTCTGTTGACGAATTATTGTTATTCAGATGGAAATGAATATTCTGCACCCCACCATGATGCGTGCCAAGTCATATTTGATTTTTGAAGTCATTTTGAAAATGAAAAATCCCTTTATACCCCCTCTAACGACCCGACAATGATTTCTGTTGACGAATTATTGTTATTCAGATGGAAATGAATATTCTGCACCCCACCATGTTGCGTGCCAAGTCATATTAGATTTTTGAAGGAATATTGAAAATGAGAAATCCCTCTATACCCCCTCTGACGACCCGACAATGATTTCTGTTGACGAATAATTGTTATTCAGATAGACATGGATACTTTGCACCCCACCATGATGCGTGCCAAGTCATATTTGATATTGAGGTAATTTTGAAAATGAAAAATCCCTCTATACCCCCTCTGACGACCCGACAATGATTTCTGTTGACGAATTATTGTTATTCAGATAGACATGGATACTTTGCACCCCACCATGATGCGTGCCAAGTCATATTTGAATTTTGAAGTCATTTTGAAAATGAGAAATCCCTCTATACACCCTCTAACGACCCGACAATGAGTTCTGTTGACGAATTAATGTTATTCAGAAAATAATGGATATTCTGCATCCCACCATGATGCGTGCCAAGTCATATTGGATTTTTGAAGAAATATTGAAAATGAGAAATCCCTCTATACCCCCTCTAACGACCCGACAATTATTTCTGTTGACGAATTATTGTTATTCAGATGGAAATTAATATTCTGCACTCAACCATGTTGCGTGCCAAGTCATATTTGATTTTGAGGTAATTTTGAAAATGAAATATCCCTCTATACCCCCTCTAACGACCCGACAATGATTTCTGTTTACAAATTATTGTTATTCAGATGGCAATGGATATTTTGCACCCCACCATGATGCGTGCCAAGTCATATTAGATTTTTGAAGAAATTTTGAAAATGAAAAATCCCTCTATACCCCCTCCAACGACTCGTCAATGATTTCTGTTGACGAATTATTGTTATTCAAATGGAAATGGATATTCTGCACCCCACTATGATGCGTGCCAAGTCATATTTGATATTGAGGTAATTTTGAAAATGAAAAATCCCTCTATACCCCCTCTGACGACCCGACAATGATTTCTGTCGACAAATTATTGTTATTCAGATGGAAATGGATATTCTGCACCCCACCATGATGCGTGCCAAGTCATATTGGATTTTTGAAGAAATATTGAAAATGAAAAATCCCTCTATACCCCCTCTAACGACCCGACAATGATTTCTGCTGACGAATTATCGTTATATAGATGGAAATGAATATTCTGCACCCGACCATGTTGCGTGCCAAGTCTTATTTGATTTTGAGGTAATTTTGAAAATGAGAAATCTCTGTATACCCCCTCTAACGACCCGACAATGATTTCTGTCGACAAATTATTGTTATTCAGATGGAAATAGATATTCTGCACCCCACCATGATGCGTGCCAAGTCATGTTAGATTTTTGAAGAAATATTGAAAATGAGAAATCCCTCTATACCCCCTCTGACGACCCGACAATGATTTCTGATGACAAATTATTGTTATTCAGATGGACATGGATACTTTGCACCCCACCATGATGCGTGCCAAGTCATATTAGATTTTTGAAGAAATTTTGAAAATGAAAAATCCCTCTATACGCCCTCTAACGACCCGACAATGATTTCTGTTGACAAATTATTGTTATTAAGATGGAAATGGATATTCTGCACCCCACCATGATGCGTGCCAAGTCATATTGGATTTTTGAAGAAATTTTGAAAATGAAAAATCCCTCTATACCCCCTCCTACGACCCGTCAATGATTTCTGTTGACGAATCATTGTTATTCAGATGGAAATGGATATTCTGCACCACACCATGATGCGTGCCAAGTCATATTTGATTTTGAGGTAATTTTGAAAATGAAAAATCCCTCTATACCCGCTCTGACGACCCGACAATGATTTCTGTTGACAAATTATTGTTATTGAGATGGGAATGGATATTCTGTACCCCACCATGATGCGTGCCAAGTCATATTTGAATTTTGAAGTCATTTTGAAAATGAGAAATCCCTCTATACACCCTCTAACGACCCGTCAATGACGAATTATTGTTATTCAAATAATAATGGATATTCGGCATCCCACCATGATGCGTGCCAAGTCATATTGGATATTTTAAGAAATATTGAAAATGAAAAATCCCTCTATACCCCCTCTAACGACCCGACAATAATTTCTGTCGACGAATTATTGTTATTCAGATGGAAATTAATATTCTGCACTCCACCATGTTGCGTGCCAAGTCATATTTGATTTTGAGGTAATTTTGAAAATGAAAAACCCTCTATTTTCCCTCGGACGACCCGACAATGATTTCTGCTGAGAAATTATTGTTATTGAGATGGAAATGGATATTCTGTACCCCACCATGATGCGTGCCAAGTCATATTAGATTATTGAAGAAATTTTGAAAATGAGAAATCCCTCTATACACCCTCTAACGACCCGTCAATGAGTTCTGTTGACGAATTATTGTTATTCAGATAATAATGGATATTCTGCATCTCACCATGTTGCGTGCCAAGTCATATTTGATTTTGAGGTAATTTTGAAAATGAAAAATCCCTCTATACCCCCTCTGACGACCCGACAATGATTTCTGTTGACAAATTATTGTTATTGAGATGGAAATGGATATTCTGTACCCCACCATGATGCGTGCCAAGTCATATTTGAATTTTGAAGTCATTTTGAAAATGAGAAATCCCTCTATACACCCTCTAACGACCCGTCAATGAGTTCTGTTGACGAATTATTGTTATTCAGATAATAATGGATATTCTGCATCCCACCATGATGCGTGCCAAGTCATATTGGATTTTTTAAGAAATATTGAAAATGAAAAATCCCTCTATACCCCCTCTAACGACCCGACAATGATTTCTGTTGACAAATTATTGTTATTCAGATGGAAATGGATATTCTGCACCCCACCATGATGCGTGCCAAGTCATATTAGATTTTTGAAGAAATTTTGAAAATGAAAAATCCCTCTATACCCCCTCCTACGACCCGTCAATGATTTCTGTTGACGAATCATTGTTATTCAGATGGAAATGGATATTCTGCACCACACCATGATGCGTGCCAAGTCATATTTGATTTTGAGGTAATTTTGAAAATGAAAAATCCCTCTATACCCCCTCTGACGACCCGACAATGATTTCTGTTGACAAATTATTGTTATTGAGATGGAAATGGATATTCTGTACCCCACCATGATGCGTGCCAAGTCATATTTGAATTTTGAAGTCATTTTGAAAATGAGAAATCCCTCTATACCCCCTCTAACGACCCGTCAATGAGTTCTGTTGACGAATTATTGTTATTCAGATGGAAATGAATATTCTGCACCCCTCCATGTTGCGTGCCAAGTCATATTAGATTTTTGAAGAAATATTGAAAATGAGAAATCCCTCTATACCCCCTCCAACGACCCGTCGATGATTTCTGTTGACGAATTATTGTTATTTAGATGGAAATGGATATTCTGCACCCCACCATGATGCGTGCCAAGTCATATTTGATTTTGAGGTAATTTTGAAAATGAAAAATCCCTCTATACCCCCTCTGACGACCCGACAATGATTTCTGGTGACAAATTATTGATATTGAGATGGAAATGGATATTCTGTACCCCACCATGATGCGTGCCAAGTCATATTTGATTTTTAGGTAATTTTGAAAATGATAAATCCCTCTATACCCCCTCTGACGACCCGACAATGATTTCTGGTGACAAATTATTGATATTGAGATGGAAATGGATATTCTGTACCCCACCATGATGCGTGCCAAGTCATATTTGATTTTTGAAGTCATTTTGAAAATGAAAAATCCCTCTATACCCCTCTAACGACCCGACAATGAGTTCTGTTGACGAATTATTGTTATTCAGATGGAAATAAATATTTTGCACCCCACCATGATGCGTGCCAAGTCATATTTGATTTTTGAAGTCATTTTGAAAATGAAAAATCCCTCTATTCCCCTCTAACGACCCGACAATGAGTTCTGTTGACGAATTATTGTTATTCAGATGGAAATAAATATTCTGCACCTCACCATGATGCGTGCCAAGTCATATTTGATTTTTAGGTAATTTTGAAAATGAAAAATCCCTCTATACCCCCTCTGACGACCCGACAATGATTTCTGGTGACAAATTATTGATATTGAGATGGAAATGGATAATCTGTACCCCACCATGATGCGTGCCAAGTCATATTTGATTTTTAGGTAATTTTGAAAATGAAAAATCCCTCTATACCCCCTCTGACGACCCGACAATGATTTCTGGTGACAAATTATTGATATTGAGATGGAAATGGATATTCTGTACCCCACCATGATGCGTGCCAAGTCATATTTGATTTTTGAAGTCATTTTGAAAATGAAAAATCCCTCTATACCCCTCTAACGACCCGACAATGAGTTCTGTTGACGAATTATTGTTATTCAGATGGAAATGAATATTCTGCACCTCACCATGATGCGTGCCAAGTCATATTTGATTTTTGAAGTCATTTTGAAAATGAAAAATCCCTTTATACCCCCTCTAACGACCCGACAATGATTTCTGTTGACGAATTATTGTTATTCAGATGGAAATGAATATTCTGCACCCCTCCATGATGCGTGCCAAGTCATATTTGATTTTTGAAGTCATTTTGAAAATGAAAAATCCCATTATACCCCCTCTAACGACCCGACAATGATTTCTGTTGACGAATTATTGTTATTCAGATGGAAATGAATATTCTGCACCCCACCATGTTGCGTGCCAAGTCATATTAGATTTTTGAAGTAATATTGAAAATGAGAAATCCCTCTATACCCCTTCCAACGACCCGTCAATGATATCTGTTGACGAATTATTGTTATTTAGATGGGAATGGATATTCTGCACCCCACCATGATGCGTGCCAAGTCATATTTG
The DNA here is from genome assembly GCA_958502065.1 of Chrysolina americana. Taxonomy (NCBI): domain Eukaryota; kingdom Metazoa; phylum Arthropoda; class Insecta; order Coleoptera; family Chrysomelidae; genus Chrysolina; species Chrysolina americana. The sequence goes on along the minus strand of OY293415.1, from coordinate 47,589,012 downwards.
ATTTTGAGGTAATTTTGAAAATGAAAAATCCCTCTATACCCCCTCTAACGACCCGACAATGATTTCTGTTGACGAATTATTGTTATTCAGATGGAAATGGATATTCTGCACCCCACCATGATGCGTGCCAAGTCATATTAGATTTTTGAAGAAATTTTGAAAATGAAAAATCCCTCTATACCCCCTCCAACGACCCGACAATGATTTCTGGTGACAAATTATTGATATTGAGATGGAAATGGATATTCTGTACCCCACCATGATGCGTGCCAAGTCATATTTGATTTTTGAAGTCATTTTGAAAATGAAAAATCCCTCTATACACCTCTAACGACCCGACAATGAGTTCTGTTGACGAATTATTGTTATTCAGATGGAAATAAATATTCTGCACCTCACCATGATGCGTGCCAAGTCATATTTGATTTTTGAAGTCATTTTGAAAATGAAAAATCCCTCTATACCCCTCTAACGACCCGACAATGAGTTCTGTTGACGAATTATTGTTATTCAGATGGAAATAAATATTCTGCACCTCACCATGATGCGTGCCAAGTCATATTTGATTTTTAGGTAATTTTGAAAATGAAAAATCCCTCTATACCCCCTCTGACGACCCGACAATGATTTCTGGTGACAAATTATTGATATTGAGATGGAAATGGATATTCTGTACCCCACCATGATGCGTGCCAAGTCATATTAGATTTTTGAAGAAATTTTGAAAATGAAAAATCCCTCTATACCCCCTCCAACGACCCGTCAATGATTTCTGTTGACGAATTACTGTTATTCAGATGGAAATGGATATTCTGCACACCACTATGATGCGTGCCAAGTCATATTTGATTTTGAGGTAATTTTGAAAATGAGAAATCCCTCTATACCCCCTCTAATGACCCGACAATGATTTCTGTCGACGAATTATTGTTATTCAGATAGAAATAGATATTCTGCACCCCACTATGATGCGTGCCAAGTCATATTTGATTTTGAGGTAATTTTGAAAATGAAAAATCCCTCTATACCCCCTCTGACGACACGACAATGATTTCTGTTGACAAATTATTGATATTGAGATGGAAATGGATATTCTGTACCCCACCATGATGCGTGCCAAGTCATATTTGAATTTTGAAGTCATTTTGAAAATGAAAAATCCCTCTATACCCCCTCTAACGACCCGACAATGAGTTCTGTTCACGAATTATTGTTATTCAGATGATAATGGATATTCTGCACCCCACCATGATGCGTGCCAAGTCATATTGGATATTTGAAGAAATATTGAAAATGAAAAATCCCTCTATACCCCCTCTTACGACCCGACAATGATTTCTGTTGACGAATTATTGTTATTCAGATGGAAATAAATATTCTGCACTCCACTATGATACGTGCCAAGTCAAATTGGATTTTTGAAGAAATATTGAAAATGAAAAATCTCTCTATACCCCCTCTAACGACCCGACAATGATTTCTGTTGACGAATTATTGTTATCCAGATGAAAATGAATATTCTGCACCCCACCATGTTGCGTGCCAAGTCATATTTGATTTTGAGGTAATTTTGAAAATGAGAAATCCCTCTATACCCCCTCTAACGACCCGACTATGATTTCTGTCGACGAATAATTGTTATTCAGATGGACATGGATACTCTGCACCCCACCATGACGCGTGCCAAGTCATATTAGATTTTTGAAGAAATATTGAAAATGAGAAATCCCTCTTTACCCCCTCTGACGACCCGACAATGATTTCTGTTGACGAATAATTGTTATTCATATAAACAAGGATACTCTGCACCCCACCATGATGCGTGCCAAGTCATATTAGATTTTTGAAGAAATATTGAAAATGAAAAATCCCTCTATTCCCCCTCTAACGACCCGACAATGATTTCTGTTGACAAATTATTGTTATTAAGATGGAAATGGATATTCTGCACCCCACCATGTTGCGTGCCAAGTCATATTTGATTTTGAGGTAATTTTGAAAATGAAAAATCCCTCTATACCCCCTCTAACGACCCGACAATGAGTTCTGTTCACGAATTATTGTTATTCAGATGATAATGGATATTCTGCACCCCACCATGATGCGTGCCAAGTCATATTGGATATTTGAAGAAATATTGAAAATGAAAAATCCCTCTATACCCCCTCTAACGACCCGACAATGATTTCTGTTGACGAATTATTGTTATTCAGAAGGAAATAAGTATTCTGCACCCCACCATGTTGCGTGCCAAGTCATATTTGATTTTGAGGTAATTTTAAAAATGAGAAATCCCTCTATACCCCTTCTAACGACCCGACAATGATTTCTGTCGACGAATTATTGTTATTCAGATGGAAATAAATATTCTGCACCCCACCATGATGCGTGCCAAGTCATATTAGATTTTTGAAGAAATATTGAAAATGAGAAATCCCTCTATACCCCCTCTGACGACCCGACAATGATTTCTGTTGACAAATTTTTGTTATTCAGATGGACATGGATACTTTGCACCCCACCACGATGCGTGCCAAGTCATATTAGATTTTTGAAGAAATATTGAAAATGAAAAATCCCTCTATACCCCCTCTAACGACCCGACAATGATTTCTGTTGATAAATTATTGTTATTCAGATGGCAATGGATATTCTGCACCCCACCATGATGCATGCCAAGTCATAATGGATTTTTGAAGAGATATTGAAAATGAGAAATCCCTCTATACCCCCTCTGACGACCCGACAATGATTTCTGCTGACGAATTATCGTTATATAGATGGAAATGAATATTCTGCACCCGACCATGTTGCGTGCCAAGTCTTATTTGATTTTGAGGTAATTTTGAAAATGAGAAATCTCTGTATACCCCCTCTAACGACCCGACAATGATTTCTGTCGACAAATTATTGTTATTCAGATGGAAATAGATATTCTGCACCCCACCATGATGCGTGCCAAGTCATGTTAGATTTTTGAAGAAATATTGAAAATGAGAAATCCCTCTATACCCCCTCTGACGACCCGACAATGATTTCTGTTGACGAATTATTGTTATTCAGATGGACATGGATACTTTGCACCCCTCCATGATGCGTGCCAAGTCATATTAGATATTTGAAGAAATTTTGAAAATGAAAAATCCCTCTATACGCCCTCTAACGACCCGACAATGATTTCTGTTGACAAATTATTGTTATTCAGATGGAAATGGATATTCTGCACCCCACCATGATGCGTGCCAAGTCATATTAGATTTTTGAAGAAATTTTGAAAATGAAAAATCCCTCTATACCCCCTCCTACGACCCGTCAATGATTTCTGTTGACGAATCATTGTTATTCAGATGGAAATGGATATTCTGCACCACACCATGATGCGTGCCAAGTCATATTTGATTTTGAGGTAATTTTGAAAATGAAAAATCCCTCTATACCCCCTCTGACGACCCGACAATGATTTCTGTTGACAAATTATTGTTATTGAGATGGAAATGGATATTCTGTACCCCACCATGATGCGTGCCAAGTCATATTGGATATTTTAAGAAATATTGAAAATGAAAAATCCCTCTATACCCCCTCTAACGACCCGACAATAATTTCTGTCGACGAATTATTGTTATTCTGATGGAAATTAATATTCTGCACTCCACCATGTTGCGTGCCAAGTCATATTTGATTTTGAGGTAATTTTGAAAATGAAAAACCCTCTATTTTCCCTCGGACGACCCGACAATGATTTCTGCTGAGAAATTATTGTTATTGAGATGGAAATGGATATTCTGTACCCCACCGTGATGCGTGCCAAGTCATATTAGATTATTGAAGAAATTTTGAAAATGAGAAATCCCTCTATACACCCCCTAACGACCCGTCAATGAGTTCTGTTGACGAATTATTGTTATTCAGATAATACTGGATATTCTGCATCTCACCATGTTGCGTGCCAAGTCATATTGGATTTTGAGGTAATTTTGAAAATGAAAAATCCCTCTATACCCCCTCTGACGACCCGACAATGAGTTCTGTTGACGAATTATTGTTATTCAGATAATAATGTATATTCTGCATCTCACCATGATGCGTGCCAAGTCATATTGGATTTTTTAAGAAATATTGAAAATGAAAAATCCCTCTATACCCCCTCTAACGACCCGACAATGATTTCTGTTGACAAATTATTGTTATTCAGATGGAAATGGATATTCTGCACCCCACCATGATGCGTGCCAAGTCATATTAGATTTTTGAAGAAATTTTGAAAATGAAAAATCCCTCTATACCCCCTCCTACGACCCGTCAATGATTTCTGTTGACGAATCATTGTTATTCAGATGGAAATGGATATTCTGCACCACACCATGATGCGTGCCAAGTCATATTTGATTTTGAGGTAATTTTGAAAATGAAAAATCCCTCTATACCCCCTCTGACGACCCGACAATGATTTCTGTTGACAAATTATTGTTATTGAGATGGAAATGGATATTCTGTACCCCACCATGATGCGTGCCAAGTCATTTTTTGATTTTGAAGTCATTTTGAAAATGAGAAATCCCTCTATACACCCTCTAACGACCCGTCAATGAGTTCTGTTGACGAATTATTGTTATTCAGATGGAAATGAATATTCTGCACCCCACCATGTTGCGTGCCAAGTCATATTAGATTTTTGAAGAAATATTGAAAATGAGAAATCCCTCTATACCCCCTCCAACGACCCGTCAATGATTTCTGTTGACGAATTATTGTTATTTAGATGGAAATGGATATTCTGCACCACACCATGATGCGTGCCAAGTCATATTTGATTTTGAGGTAATTTTGAAAATGAAAAATCCCTCTATACCCCCTCTGACGACCCGACAATGATTTCTGGTGACAAACTATTGATATTGAGATGGAAATGGATATTCTGCACCCCACCAAGATGCGTGCCAAGTCATATTTGATTTTTAGGTAATTTTGAAAATGAAAAATCCCTCTATACCCCCTCTGACGACCCGACAATGATTTCTGGTGACAAATTATTGATATTGAGATGGAAATGGATATTCTGTACCCCACCATGATGCGTGCCAAGTCATATTTGATTTTTGAAGTCATTTTGAAAATGAAAAATCCCTCTATACCTCTCTAACGACCCGACAATGAGTTCTGTTGACGAATTATTGTTATTCAGATGGAAATAAATATTCTGCACCTCACCATGATGCGTGCCAAGTCATATTTGATTTTTGAAGTCATTTTGAAAATGAAAAATCCCTCTATACCCCTCTAACGACCCGACAATGAGTTCTGTTGACGAATTATTGTTATTCAGATGGAAATAAATATTCTGCACCTCACCATGATGCGTGCCAAGTCATATTTGATTTTTAGGTAATTTTGAAAATGAAAAATCCCTCTATACCCCCTCTGACGACCCGACAATGATTTCTGGTGACAAATTATTGATATTGAGATGAAAATGGATATTCTGTACCCCACCATGATGCGTGCCAAGTCATATTTGATTTTTAGGTAATTTTGAAAATGAAAAATCCCTCTATACCCCCTCTGACGACCCGACAATGATTTCTGGTGACAAATTATTGATATTGAGATGGAAATGGATATTCTGTACCCCACCATGATGCGTGCCACGTCATATTTGATTTTTGAAGTCATTTTGAAAATGAAAAATCCCTCTATACCCCTCTAACGACCCGACAATGATTTCTGTTGACGAATTATTGTTATTCAGATGGAAATGAATATTCTGCACCCCTCCATGATGCGTGCCAAGTCATATTTGATTTTTGAAGTCATTTTGAAAATGAAAAATCCCTTTATACCCCCTCTAACAACCCGACAATGATTTCTGTTGACGAATTATTGTTATTCAGATGGAAATGAATATTCTGCACCCCACCATGTTGCGTGCCAAGTCATATTAGATTTTTGAAGAAATATTGAAAATGAGAAATCCCTCTATACTACTTCCAACGACCCGTCAATGATTTCTGTTGACGAATTATTGTTATTTAGATGGAAATGGATATTCTGCACCCCACCATGATGCGTGCCAAGTCATATTTGATTTTGAGGTAATTTTGAAAATGAAAAATCCCTCTATACCCCCTCTAACGACCCAACAATGATTTCTGTTGACGAATTATTGTTATTCAGATGGAAATGGATATTCTGCACCCCACCATGATGCGTGCCAAGTCATATTAGATTTTTGAAGAAATTTTGAAAATGAAAAATCCCTCTATACCCCCTCCAACGACCCGACAATGATTTCTGGTGACAAATTATTGATATTGAGATGGAAATGGATATTCTGTACCCCACCATGATGCGTGCCAAGTCATATTTGATATTTAGGTAATTTTGAAAATGAAAAATCCCTCTATACCCCCTCTGACGACCCGACAATGATTTCTGGTGACAAATTATTGATATTGAGATGGAAATGGATATTCTGTACACCACCATGATGCGTGCCAAGTCATATTTGATTTTTGAAGTCATTTTGAAAATGAAAAATCCCTCTATACCCCTCTAACGACCCGACAATGAGTTCTGTTGACGAATTATTGTTATTCAGATGGAAATAAATATTCTGCACCTCACCATGATGCGTGCCAAGTCATATTTGATTTTTGAAGTCATTTTGAAAATGAAAAATCCCTCTATACCCCTCTAACGACCCGACAATGAGTTCTCTTGACGAATTATTGTTATTCAGATGGAAATAAATATTCTGCACCTCACCATGATGCGTGCCAAGTCATATTTGATTTTTAGGTAATTTTGAAAATGAAAAATCCCTCTATACCCCCTCTGACGACCCGACAATGATTTCTGGTGACAAATTATTGATATTGAGATGGAAATGGATATTCTGTACCCCACCATGATGCGTGCCAAGTCTTATTTGATTTTTAGGTAATTTTGAAAATGAAAAATCCCTCTATACCCCCTCTGACGACCCGACAATGATTTCTGGTGACAAATTATTGATATTGAGACGGAAATGGATATTCTGTACCCCACCATGATGCGTGCCAAGTCATATTTGATTTTTGAAGTCATTTTGAAAATGAAAAATCCCTCTATACCCCTCTAACGACCCGACAATGAGTTCTGTTGACGAATTATTGTTATTCAGATGGAAATAAATATTCTGCACCTCTCCATGATGCGTGCCAAGTCATATTTGATTTTTGAAGTCATTTTGAAAATGAAAAATCCCTCTATACCCCCTCTAACGACCCGGCAATGATTTCTGTTGACGAATTTTTGTTAACCAGATGGAAATGAATATTCTGCACCCCACCATGTTGCGTGCCAAGTCATATTTGATTATGAGGTAATTTTAAAAATGAGAAATACCTCTATACGCCCTCTAATGACCCGACAATGATTTCTGTCGACGAATTATTGTTATTCAGATAGAAATAGATATTCTGCACCCCACCATGATGCGTGCCAAGTCATATTAGATTTTTGAAGAAATTTTGAAAATGAAAAATCCCTCTGTACCCCCTCCAACGACCCGTCAATTATTTCTGTTGACCAATTATTGTTATTCAGATGGAAATGGATATTCTGCACACCACTATGATGCGTGCCAAGTCATATTTGATTTTGAGGTAATTTTGAAAATGAGAAATCCCTCTATACCCCCTCTAATGACCCGACAATGATTTCTGTCGACGAATTTTTTTTATTCAGATAGAAATAGATATTCTGCACCCCACTATGATGCGTGCCAAGTCATATTTGATTTTGAGGTAATTTTGAAAATGAAAAATCCCTCTATACCCCCTCTGACGACACGACAATGATTTCTGTTGACAAATTATTGATATTGAGATGGAAATGGATATTCTGTACCCCACCATGATGCGTGCCAAGTCATATTTGATATTTGAAGTCATTTTGAAAATGAAAAATCCCTCTATACCCCTCTAACGACCCGACAATGAGTTCTGTTGACGAATTATTGTTATTCAGATGGAAATGAATATTCTGCACCTCACCATGATGCGTGCCAAGTCATATTTGATTTTTGAAGTCATTTTGAAAATGAAAAATCCCTTTATACCCCCTCTAACGACCCGACAATGATTTCTGTTGACGAATTATTGTTATTCAGATGGAAATGAATATTCTGCACCCCTCCATGATGCGTGCCAAGTCATATTTGATTTTTGAAGTCATTTTGAAAATGAAAAATCCCATTATACCCCCTCTAACGACCCGACAATGATTTCTGTTGACGAATTATTGTTATTCAGATGGAAATGAATATTCTGCACCCCACCATGTTGCGTGCCAAGTCATATTAGATTTTTGAAGTAATATTGAAAATGAGAAATCCCTCTATACCCCTTCCAACGACCCGTCAATGATATCTGTTGACGAATTATTGTTATTTAGATGGGAATGGATATTCTGCACCCCACCATGATGCGTGCCAAGTCATATTTGATTTTGAGGTAATTTTGAAAATGAAAAATCCCTCTATACCCCCTCTAACGACCCGACAATGATTTCTGTTGACGAATTATTGTTATTCAGATGGAAATGGATATTCTGCACCCCACCATGATGCGTGCCAAGTCATATTAGATTTTTGAAGAAATTTTGAAAATGAAAAATCCCTCTATACCCCCTCCAACGACCCGACAATGATTTCTGGTGACAAATTATTGATATTGAGATGGAAATGGATATTCTGTACCCCACCATGATGCGTGCCAAGTCATATTTGATTTTTGAAGTCATTTTGAAAATGAAAAATCCCTCTATACACCTCTAACGACCCGACAATGAGTTCTGTTGACGAATTATTGTTATTCAGATGGAAATAAATATTCTGCACCTCACCATGATGCGTGCCAAGTCATATTTGATTTTTGAAGTCATTTTGAAAATGAAAAATCCCTCTATACCCCTCTAACGACCCGACAATGAGTTCTGTTGACGAATTATTGTTATTCAGATGGAAATAAATATTCTGCACCTCACCATGATGCGTGCCAAGTCATATTTGATTTTTAGGTAATTTTGAAAATGAAAAATCCCTCTATACCCCCTCTGACGACCCGACAATGATTTCTGGTGACAAATTATTGATATTGAGATGGAAATGGATATTCTGTACCCCACCATGATGCGTGCCAAGTCATATTAGATTTTTGAAGAAATTTTGAAAATGAAAAATCCCTCTATACCCCCTCCAACGACCCGTCAATGATTTCTGTTGACGAATTAATGTTATTCAGATGGAAATGGATATTCTGCACACCACTATGATGCGTGCCAAGTCATATTTGATTTTGAGGTAATTTTGAAAATGAGAAATCCCTCTATACCCCCTCTAATGACCCGACAATGATTTCTGTCGACGAATTATTGTTATTCAGATAGAAATAGATATTCTGCACCCCACTATGATGCGTGCCAAGTCATATTTGATTTTGAGGTAATTTTGAAAATGAAAAATCCCTCTATACCCCCTCTGACGACACGACAATGATTTCTGTTGACAAATTATTGATATTGAGATGGAAATGGATATTCTGTACCCCACCATGATGCGTGCCAAGTCATATTTGAATTTTGAAGTCATTTTGAAAATGAAAAATCCCTCTATACCCCCTCTAACGACCCGACAATGAGTTCTGTTCACGAATTATTGTTATTCAGATGATAATGGATATTCTGCACCCCACCATGATGCGTGCCAAGTCATATTGGATATTTGAAGAAATATTGAAAATGAAAAATCCCTCTATACCCCCTCTTACGACCCGACAATGATTTCTGTTGACGAATTATTGTTATTCAGATGGAAATAAATATTCTGCACTCCACTATGATACGTGCCAAGTCAAATTGGATTTTTGAAGAAATATTGAAAATGAAAAATCTCTCTATACCCCCTCTAACGACCCGACAATGATTTCTGTTGACGAATTATTGTTATCCAGATGAAAATGAATATTCTGCACCCCACCATGTTGCGTGCCAAGTCATATTTGATTTTGAGGTAATTTTGAAAATGAGAAATCCCTCTATACCCCCTCTAACGACCCGACTATGATTTCTGTCGACGAATAATTGTTATTCAGATGGACATGGATACTCTGCACCCCACCATGACGCGTGCCAAGTCATATTAGATTTTTGAAGAAATATTGAAAATGAGAAATCCCTCTTTACCCCCTCTGACGACCCGACAATGATTTCTGTTGACGAATAATTGTTATTCATATAAACAAGGATACTCTGCACCCCACCATGATGCGTGCCAAGTCATATTAGATTTTTGAAGAAATATTGAAAATGAAAAATCCCTCTATTCCCCCTCTAACGACCCGACAATGATTTCTGTTGACAAATTATTGTTATTAAGATGGAAATGGATATTCTGCACCCCACCATGTTGCGTGCCAAGTCATATTTGATTTTGAGGTAATTTTGAAAATGAAAAATCCCTCTATACCCCCTCTAACGACCCGACAATGAGTTCTGTTCACGAATTATTGTTATTCAGATGATAATGGATATTCTGCACCCCACCATGATGCGTGCCAAGTCATATTGGATATTTGAAGAAATATTGAAAATGAAAAATCCCTCTATACCCCCTCTAACGACCCGACAATGATTTCTGTTGACGAATTATTGTTATTCAGAAGGAAATGAGTATTCTGCACCCCACCATGTTGCGTGCCAAGTCATATTTGATTTTGAGGTAATTTTAAAAATGAGAAATCCCTCTATACCCCTTCTAACGACCCGACAATGATTTCTGTCGACGAATTATTGTTATTCAGATGGAAATAAATATTCTGCACCCCACCATGATGCGTGCCAAGTCATATTAGATTTTTGAAGAAATATTGAAAATGAGAAATCCCTCTATACCCCCTCTGACGACCCGACAATGATTTCTGTTGACAAATTTTTGTTATTCAGATGGACATGGATACTTTGCACCCCACCACGATGCGTGCCAAGTCATATTAGATTTTTGAAGAAATATTGAAAATGAAAAATCCCTCTATACCCCCTCTAACGACCCGACAATGATTTCTGTTGATAAATTATTGTTATTCAGATGGCAATGGATATTCTGCACCCCACCATGATGCGTGCCAAGTCATAATGGATTTTTGAAGAGATATTGAAAATGAGAAATCCCTCTATACCCCCTCTGACGACCCGACAATGATTTCTGCTGACGAATTATCGTTATATAGATGGAAATGAATATTCTGCACCCGACCATGTTGCGTGCCAAGTCTTATTTGATTTTGAGGTAATTTTGAAAATGAGAAATCTCTGTATACCCCCTCTAACGACCCGACAATGATTTCTGTCGACAAATTATTGTTATTCAGATGGAAATAGATATTCTGCACCCCACCATGATGCGTGCCAAGTCATGTTAGATTTTTGAAGAAATATTGAAAATGAGAAATCCCTCTATACCCCCTCTGACGACCCGACAATGATTTCTGTTGACGAATTATTGTTATTCAGATGGACATGGATACTTTGCACCCCTCCATGATGCGTGCCAAGTCATATTAGATATTTGAAGAAATTTTGAAAATGAAAAATCCCTCTATACGCCCTCTAACGACCCGACAATGATTTCTGTTGACAAATTATTGTTATTCAGATGGAAATGGATATTCTGCACCCCACCATGATGCGTGCCAAGTCATATTAGATTTTTGAAGAAATTTTGAAAATGAAAAATCCCTCTATACCCCCTCCTACGACCCGTCAATGATTTCTGTTGACGAATCATTGTTATTCAGATGGAAATGGATATTCTGCACCACACCATGATGCGTGCCAAGTCATATTTGATTTTGAGGTAATTTTGAAAATGAAAAATCCCTCTATACCCCCTCTGACGACCCGACAATGATTTCTGTTGACAAATTATTGTTATTGAGATGGAAATGGATATTCTGTACCCCACCATGATGCGTGCCAAGTCATATTGGATATTTTAAGAAATATTGAAAATGAAAAATCCCTCTATACCCCCTCTAACGACCCGACAATAATTTCTGTCGACGAATTATTGTTATTCTGATGGAAATTAATATTCTGCACTCCACCATGTTGCGTGCCAAGTCATATTTGATTTTGAGGTAATTTTGAAAATGAAAAACCCTCTATTTTCCCTCGGACGACCCGACAATGATTTCTGCTGAGAAATTATTGTTATTGAGATGGAAATGGATATTCTGTACCCCACCGTGATGCGTGCCAAGTCATATTATATTATTGAAGAAATTTTGAAAATGAGAAATCCCTCTATACACCCCCTAACGACCCGTCAATGAGTTCTGTTGACGAATTATTGTTATTCAGATAATACTGGATATTCTGCATCTCACCATGTTGCGTGCCAAGTCATATTGGATTTTGAGGTAATTTTGAAAATGAAAAATCCCTCTATACCCCCTCTGACGACCCGACAATGAGTTCTGTTGACGAATTATTGTTATTCAGATAATAATGTATATTCTGCATCTCACCATGATGCGTGCCAAGTCATATTGGATTTTTTAAGAAATATTGAAAATGAAAAATCCCTCTATACCCCCTCTAACGACCCGACAATGATTTCTGTTGACAAATTATTGTTATTCAGATGGAAATGGATATTCTGCACCCCACCATGATGCGTGCCAAGTCATATTAGATTTTTGAAGAAATTTTGAAAATGAAAAATCCCTCTATACCCCCTCCTACGACCCGTCAATGATTTCTGTTGACGAATCATTGTTATTCAGATGGAAATGGATATTCTGCACCACACCATGATGCGTGCCAAGTCATATTTGATTTTGAGGTAATTTTGAAAATGAAAAATCCCTCTATACCCCCTCTGACGACCCGACAATGATTTCTGTTGACAAATTATTGTTATTGAGATGGAAATGGATATTCTGTACCCCACCATGATGCGTGCCAAGTCATTTTTTGATTTTGAAGTCATTTTGAAAATGAGAAATCCCTCTATACACCCTCTAACGACCCGTCAATGAGTTCTGTTGACGAATTATTGTTATTCAGATGGAAATGAATATTCTGCACCCCACCATGTTGCGTGCCAAGTCATATTAGATTTTTGAAGAAATATTGAAAATGAGAAATCCCTCTATACCCCCTCCAACGACCCGTCAATGATTTCTGTTGACGAATTATTGTTATTTAGATGGAAATGGATATTCTGCACCACACCATGATGCGTGCCAAGTCATATTTGATTTTGAGGTAATTTTGAAAATGAAAAATCCCTCTATACCCCCTCTGACGACCCGACAATGATTTCTGGTGACAAACTATTGATATTGAGATGGAAATGGATATTCTGCACCCCACCAAGATGCGTGCCAAGTCATATTTGATTTTTAGGTAATTTTGAAAATGAAAAATCCCTCTATACCCCCTCTGACGACCCGACAATGATTTCTGGTGACAAATTATTGATATTGAGATGGAAATGGATATTCTGTACCCCACCATGATGCGTGCCAAGTCATATTTGATTTTTGAAGTCATTTTGAAAATGAAAAATCCCTCTATACCTCTCTAACGACCCGACAATGAGTTCTGTTGACGAATTATTGTTATTCAGATGGAAATAAATATTCTGCACCTCACCATGATGCGTGCCAAGTCATATTTGATTTTTGAAGTCATTTTGAAAATGAAAAATCCCTCTATACCCCTCTAACGACCCGACAATGAGTTCTGTTGACGAATTATTGTTATTCAGATGGAAATAAATATTCTGCACCTCACCATGATGCGTGCCAAGTCATATTTGATTTTTAGGTAATTTTGAAAATGAAAAATCCCTCTATACCCCCTCTGACGACCCGACAATGATTTCTGGTGACAAATTATTGATATTGAGATGAAAATGGATATTCTGTACCCCACCATGATGCGTGCCAAGTCATATTTGATTTTTAGGTAATTTTGAAAATGAGAAATCCCTCTATACCCCCTCTGACGACCCGACAATGATTTCTGGTGACAAATTATTGATATTGAGATGGAAATGGATATTCTGTACCCCACCATGATGCGTGCCACGTCATATTTGATTTTTGAAGTCATTTTGAAAATGAAAAATCCCTCTATACCCCTCTAACGACCCGACAATGATTTCTGTTGACGAATTATTGTTATTCAGATGGAAATGAATATTCTGCACCCCTCCATGATGCGTGCCAAGTCATATTTGATTTTTGAAGTCATTTTGAAAATGAAAAATCCCTTTATACCCCCTCTAACAACCCGACAATGATTTCTGTTGACGAATTATTGTTATTCAGATGGAAATGAATATTCTGCACCCCACCATGTTGCGTGCCAAGTCATATTAGATTTTTGAAGAAATATTGAAAATGAGAAATCCCTCTATACTACTTCCAACGACCCGTCAATGATTTCTGTTGACGAATTATTGTTATTTAGATGGAAATGGATATTCTGCACCCCACCATGATGCGTGCCAAGTCATATTTGATTTTGAGGTAATTTTGAAAATGAAAAATCCCTCTATACCCCCTCTAACGACCCAACAATGATTTCTGTTGACGAATTATTGTTATTCAGATGGAAATGGATATTCTGCACCCCACCATGATGCGTGCCAAGTCATATTAGATTTTTGAAGAAATTTTGAAAATGAAAAATCCCTCTATACCCCCTCCAACGACCCGACAATGATTTCTGGTGACAAATTATTGATATTGAGATGGAAATGGATATTCTGTACCCCACCATGATGCGTGCCAAGTCATATTTGATATTTAGGTAATTTTGAAAATGAAAAATCCCTCTATACCCCCTCTGACGACCCGACAATGATTTCTGGTGACAAATTATTGATATTGAGATGGAAATGGATATTCTGTACACCACCATGATGCGTGCCAAGTCATATTTGATTTTTGAAGTCATTTTGAAAATGAAAAATCCCTCTATACCCCTCTAACGACCCGACAATGAGTTCTGTTGACGAATTATTGTTATTCAGATGGAAATAAATATTCTGCACCTCACCATGATGCGTGCCAAGTCATATTTGATTTTTGAAGTCATTTTGAAAATGAAAAATCCCTCTATACCCCTCTAACGACCCGACAATGAGTTCTCTTGACGAATTATTGTTATTCAGATGGAAATAAATATTCTGCACCTCACCATGATGCGTGCCAAGTCATATTTGATTTTTAGGTAATTTTGAAAATGAAAAATCCCTCTATACCCCCTCTGACGACCCGACAATGATTTCTGGTGACAAATTATTGATATTGAGATGGAAATGGATATTCTGTACCCCACCATGATGCGTGCCAAGTCTTATTTGATTTTTAGGTAATTTTGAAAATGAAAAATCCCTCTATACCCCCTCTGACGACCCGACAATGATTTCTGGTGACAAATTATTGATATTGAGACGGAAATGGATATTCTGTACCCCACCATGATGCGTGCCAAGTCATATTTGATTTTTGAAGTCATTTTAAAAATGAAAAATCCCTCTATACCCCTCTAACGACCCGACAATGAGTTCTGTTGACGAATTATTGTTATTCAGATGGAAATAAATATTCTGCACCTCTCCATGATGCGTGCCAAGTCATATTTGATTTTTGAAGTCATTTTGAAAATGAAAAATCCCTCTATACCCCCTCTAACGACCCGGCAATGATTTCTGTTGACGAATTTTTGTTAACCAGATGGAAATGAATATTCTGCACCCCACCAAGTTGCGTGCCAAGTCATATTTGATTATGAGGTAATTTTAAAAATGAGAAATACCTCTATACGCCCTCTAATGACCCGACAATGATTTCTGTCGACGAATTATTGTTATTCAGATAGAAATAGATATTCTGCACCCCACCATGATGCGTGCCAAGTCATATTAGATTTTTGAAGAAATTTTGAAAATGAAAAATCCCTCTATACCCCCTCCAACGACCCGTCAATTATTTCTGTTGACGAATTATTGTTATTCAGATGGAAATGGATATTCTGCACACCACTATGATGCGTGCCAAGTCATATTTGATTTTGAGGTAATTTTGAAAATGAGAAATCCCTCTATACCCCCTCTAATGACCCGACAATGATTTCTGTCGACGAATTTTTTTTATTCAGATAGAAATAGATATTCTGCACCCCACTATGATGCGTGCCAAGTCATATTTGATTTTGAGGTAATTTTGAAAATGAAAAATCCCTCTATACCCCCTCTGACGACACGACAATGATTTCTGTTGACAAATTATTGATATTGAGATGGAAATGGATATTCTGTACCCCACCATGATGCGTGCCAAGTCATATTTGATATTTGAAGTCATTTTGAAAATGAAAAATCCCTCTATACCCCCTCTAACGACCCGACAATGAGTTCTGTTCACGAATTATTGTTATTCAGATGATAATGGATATTCTGCACCCCACCATGATGCGTGCCAAGTCATATTGGATATTTGAAGAAATATTGAAAATGAAAAATCCCTCTATACCCCCTCTAACGACCCGACAATGATTTCTGTTGACGAATTATTGTTATTCAGATGGAAATAAATATTCTGCACTCCACTATGATGCGTGCCAAGTCAAATTGAATTTTTGAAGAAATATTGAAAATGAAAAATCTCTCTATACCCCCTCTAACGACCCGACAATGATTTCTGTTGACGAATTATTGTTATCCAGATGAAAATGAATATTCTGCACCCCACCATGTTGCGTGCCAAGTCATATTTGATTTTGAGGTAATTTTGAAAATGAGAAATCCCTCTATACCCCCTCTAACGACCCGACAATGATTTCTGTTGACGAATTATTGTTATTCAGATGGAAATAAATATTCTGCACTCCACTATGATGCGTGCCAAGTCAAATTGGATTTTTGAAGAAATATTGAAAATGAAAAATCTCTCTATACCCCCTCTAACGACCCGACAATGATTTCTGTCGACGAATTATTGTTATTCAGATGGAAATAGATATTCTGCACCCCACCATGATGCGTGCCAAGTCATATTAGATTTTTGAAGAAATATTGAAAATGAGAAATCCCTCTTTACCCCCTCTGACGACCCGACAATGATTTCTGTTGACGAATAATTGTTATTCAGATGGACAAGGATACTCTGCACCCCACCATGATGCGTGCCAAGTCATATTAGATTTTTGAAGAAATATTGAAAATGAAAAATCCCTCTATTCCCCCTCTAACGACCCGACAATGATTTCTGTTGACAAATTATTGTTATTCAGATGGAAATGGATATTCTGCACCCCACCATGTTGCGTGCCAAGTCATATTTGATTTTGAGGTAATTTTGAAAATGAAAAATCCCTCTATACCCCCTCTAACGACCCGACAATGAGTTCTGTTCACGAATTATTGTTATTCAGATGATAATGGATATTCTGCACCCCACCATGATGCGTGCCAAGTCATATTGGATATTTGAAGAAATATTGAAAATGAAAAATCCCTCTATACCCCCTCTAACGACCCGACAATGATTTCTGTTGACGAATTATTGTTATTCAGAAGGGAATATATATTCTGCACCCCACCATGTTGCGTGCCAAGTCATATTTGATTTTGAGGTAATTTTAAAAATGAGAAATCCCTCTATGCCCCTTCTAACGACCCGACAATGATTTCTGTCGACGAATTATAGTTATTCAGATGGAAATAGATATTCTGCACCCCACCATGATGCGTGCCAAGTCTTATTAGATATTTGAAGAAATATTGAAAATGAGAAATCCCTCTATACCCCCTCTGACGACCCGACAATGATTTCTGTTGACAAATTTTTGTTATTCAGATGGACATGGATACTTTGCACCCCACCACGATGCGTGCCAAGTCATATTAGATTTTTGAAGAAATATTGAAAATGAAAAATCCCTCTATACCCCCTCTAACGACCCGACAATGATTTCTGTTGACAAATTATTGTTATTCAGATGGCAATGGATATTCTGCACCCCACCATGATGCGTGCCAAGTCATAATGGATTTTTGAAGAAATATCTAAAATGAAAAATCCCTCTATACCCTCTCTAACGACCCGACAATGATTTCTGTCGACGAATTATTGTTATTTAGATGGAAATGGATATTCTGCACCCCACCATAATGCGTGCCAAGTCATATTTGATTTTGAGGTAATTTTGAAAATGAAATATCCCTCTATACCCCCTCTGACGACCCGACAATGATTTCTGTTAACAAATTATTGTTACTGAGATGTAAATGGATATTCTGTACCCCACTATGATGCGTGCCAAGTCATATTTGATTTTTGAAGTCATTTTGAAAATGAAAAATCCTTCTATACCCCTCTAACGACCCGACAATGATTTCTGTCGACGAATTATTGTTATTCAGATGGAAATAGATATTCTGCACCCCACCATGATGCGTGCAAAGTCATATTTGATTTTGAGGTGATTTTGAAAATGAAAAATCCCTCTACACCCCCTCTAACGACCCGACAATGATTTCTGTTGACAAATCATTGTTATTCAGATGGAAATAAATATTCTGCACTCCACCATGATGCGTGCCAAGTCAAATTGGATTTTTGAAGAAATATTGAAAATGAAAAATCTCTCTATACCCCCTCTAACGACCCGACAATGATTTCTGTTGACGAATTATTGTTGTCCAGATGAAAATGAATATTCTGCACCCCACCATGTTGCGTGCCAAGTCATATTTGATTTTGAGGAAATTTTGAAAATGAGAAATCCCTCTATACCCCCTCTAACGACCCGACAATGATTTCTGTCGACGAATTATTGTTATTCAGATGGACATGGATACTCTGCACCCCACCATGATGCGTGCCAAGTCATATTAGATTTTTGAAGAAATATTGAAAATGAGAAATCCCTCTTTACCCCCTCTGACGACCCGACAATGATTTCTGTTGACGAATAATTGTTATTCAGATGGACATGGATACTCTGCACCCCACCATGATGCGTGCCAAGTCATATTAGATTTTTGAAGAAATATTGAAAATGAAAAATCCCTCTATTCCCCCTCTAACGTCCCGACAATGATTTCTGTTGACAAATTATTGTTATTCAAATGGAAATGGATATTCTGCACCCCACCATGTTGCGTGCCAAGTCATATTTGATTTTGAGGTAATTTTGAAAATGAAAAAATCCCTCTATACCCCCTCTAACGACCCGACAATGAGTTCTGTTCACGAATTATTGTTATTCAGATGATAATGGATATTCTGCACCCCACCATGATGCGTGCCAAGTCATATTGGATATTTGAAGAAATATTGAAAATGAAAAATCCCTCTATACCCCCTCTAACGACCCGACAATGATTTCTGTTGACGAATTATTGTTATTCAGATGGAAATAAATATTCTGCACCCCACCATGTTGCGTGCCAAGTCATATTTGATTTTGAGGTAATTTTGAAAATGAGAAATCCCTCTATACCCCTTCTAACGACCCGACAATGATTTCTGTTGACGAATTATTGTTATTCAGATGGACATGGATACTTTGCACCCCACCACGATGCGTGCCAAGTCATATCAGATTTTTGAAGAAATATTGAGAATGAAAAATCCCTCTATACCCCCTCCAACGACCCGACAATGATTTCTGTTGACAAATTATTGTTATTCAGATGGCAGTGGATATTCTGCACCCCACCATGATGCGTGCCAAGTCATAATGGATTTTTGAAGAAATATTGAAAATGAAAAATCCCTCTATACCCCCTCTAACGACCCGACAATGATTTCTGTTGACGAATTATTGTTATTCAGATGGAAATGAATATTCTGCACCCCACCATGTTGCGTGCCAAGTCATATTTGATTTTGAGATAATTTTGAAAATGAAAAATCCCTCTATACCCTCTCTAACGACCCGACAATGATTTCTGTCGACGAATTATTGTTATTTAGATGGAAATGGATATTCTGCACCCCACCAAAATGCGTGCCAAGTCATATTTGATTTTGAGGTAATTTTGAAAATGAAATATCCCTCTATACCCCCTCTGACGACCCGACAATGATTTCTGTTAACAAATTATTGTTATTGAGATGGAAATGGATATTCTGTACCCCACTATGATGCGTGCCAAGTCATATTTGATTTTTGAAGTCATTTTGAAAATGAAAAATCCTTCTATACCCCTCTAACGACCCGACAATGATTTCTGTCGACGAATTATTGTTATTCAGATGGAAATAGATATTCTGCACCCCACCATGATGCGTGCAAAGTCATATTTGATTTTGAGGTGATTTTGAAAATGAAAAATCCCTCTATACCCCCTCTAACGACCCGACAATGATTTCTGTTGACAAATCATTGTTATTCAGATGGAAATAAATATTCTGCACTCCACCATGATGCGTGCCAAGTCAAATTGGATTTTTGAAGAAATATTGAAAATGAAAAATCTCTCTATACCCCCTCTAACGACCCGACAATGATTTCTGTTGACGAATTATTGTTGTCCAGATGAAAATGAATATTCTGCACCCCACCATGTTGCGTGCCAAGTCATATTTGATTTTGAGGAAATTTTGAAAATGAGAAATCCCTCTATACCCCCTCTAACGACCCGACAATGATTTCTGTAGACGAATTATTGTTATTCAGATGGAAATAGATATTCTGCACCCCACCATGATGCGTGCCAAGTCATATTAGATTTTTGAAGAAATATTGAAAATGAGAAATCCCTCTTTACCCCCTCTGACGACCCGACAATGATTTCTGTTGACGAATAATTGTTATTCAGATGGACATGGATACTCTGCACCCCACCATGATGCGTGCCAAGTCATATTAGATTTTTGAAGAAATATTGAAAATGAAAAATCCCTCTATTCCCCCTCTAACGACCCGACAATGATTTCTGTTGACAAATTATTGTTATTCAGATGGAAATGGATATTCTGCACCCCACCATGTTGCGTGCCAAGTCATATTTGATTTTGAGGTAATTTTGAAAATGAAAAATCCCTCTATACCCCCTCTAACGACCCGACAATGAGTTCTGTTCACGAATTATTGTTATTCAGATGATAATGGATATTCTGCACCCCACCATGATGCGTGCCAAGTCATATTGGATATTTGAAGAAATATTGAAAATGAAAAATCCCTCTATACCCCCTCTAACGACCCGACAATGATTTCTGTTGACGAATTATTGTTATTCAGATGGAAATAAATATTCTGCACCCCACCATGTTGCGTGCCAAGTCATATTTGATTTTGAGGTAATTTTGAAAATGAGAAATCCCTCTATACCCCTTCTAACGACCCGACAATGATTTCTGTCGACGAATTATTGTTATTCAGATGGAAATAGATTTTCTGCACCCCACCATGATGCGTGCCAAGTCATATTAGATTTTTGAAGAAATATTGAAAATGAGAAATCCCTCTATACCCCCTCTGACGACCCGACAATGATTTCTGTTGACGAATTATTGTTATTCAGATGGACATGGATACTTTGCACCCCACCACGATGCGTGCCAAGTTATATCAGATTTTTGAAGAAATATTGAGAATGAAAAATCCCTCTATACCCCCTCTAACGACCCGACAATGATTTCTGTTGACAAATTATTGTTATTCAGATGGCAGTGGATATTCTGCACCCCACCATGATGCGTGCCAAGTCATAATGGATTTTTGAAGAAATATTGAAAATGAGAAATCCCTCTATACCCCCTCTAACGACCCGACAATGATTTCTTTTGACGAATTATTGTTATTCAGATGGAAATGAATATTCTGCACACCACCATGTTGCGTGCCAAGTCATATTTGATTTTGAGGTAATTTTGAAAATGAAAAATCCCTCTATACCCTCTCTAACGACCCGACAATGATTTCTGTCGACGAATTATTGTTATTTAGATGGAAATGGATATTCTGCACCCCACCATAATGCGTGCCAAGTCATATTTGATTTTGAGGTAATTTTGAAAATGAAATATCCCTCTATACCCCCTCTGACGACCCGACAATGATTTCTGTTAACAAATTATTGTTACTGAGATGGAAATGGATATTCTGTACCCCACTATGATGCGTGCCAAGTCATATTTGATTTTTGAAGTCATTTTGAAAATGAAAAATCCTTCTATACCCCTCTAACGACCCGACAATGATTTCTGTCGACGAATTATTGTTATTCAGATGGAAATAGATATTCTGCACCCCACCATGATGCGTGCAAAGTCATATTTGATTTTGAGGTGATTTTGAAAATGAAAAATCCCTCTATACCCCCTCTAACGACCCGACAATGATTTCTGTTGACAAATCATTGTTATTCAGATGGAAATAAATATTCTGTACTCCACCATGATGCGTGCCAAGTCAAATTGGATTTTTGAAGAAATATTGAAAATGAAAAATCTCTCTATACCCCCTCTAACGACCCGACAATGATTTCTGTTGACGAATTATTGTTGTCCAGATGAAAATGAATATTCTGCACCCCACCATGTTGCGTGCCAAGTCATATTTGATTTTGAGGAAATTTTGAAAATGAGAAATCCCTCTATACCCCCTCTAACGACCCGACAATGATTTCTGTCGACGAATTATTGTTATTCAGATGGACATGGATACTCTGCACCCCACCATGATGCGTGCCAAGTCATATTAGATTTTTGAAGAAATATTGAAAATGAGAAATCCCTCTTTACCCCCTCTGACGACCCGACAATGATTTCTGTTGACGAATAATTGTTATTCAGATGGACATGGATACTCTGCACCCCACCATGATGCGTGCCAAGTCATATTAGATTTTTGAAGAAATATTGAAAATGAAAAATCCCTCTATTCCCCCTCTAACGACCCGACAATGATTTCTGTTGACAAATTATTGTTATTCAGATGGAAATGGATATTCTGCACCCCACCATGTTGCGTGCCAAGTCATATTTGATTTTGAGGTAATTTTGAAAATGAAAAATCCCTCTATACCCCCTCTAACGACCCGACAATGAGTTCTGTTCACGAATTATTGTTATTCAGATGATAATGGATATTCTGCACCCCACCATGATGCGTGCCAAGTCATATTGGATATTTGAAGAAATATTGAAAATGAAAAATCCCTCTATACCCCCTCTAACGACCCGACAATGATTTCTGTTGACGAATTATTGTTATTCAGATGGAAATAAATATTCTGCACCCCACCATGTTGCGTGCCAAGTCATATTTGATTTTGAGGTAATTTTGAAAATGAGAAATCCCTCTATACCCCTTCTAACGACCCGACAATGATTTCTGTTGACGAATTATTGTTATTCAGATGGACATGGATACTTTGCACCCCACCACGATGCGTGCCAAGTCATATCAGATTTTTGAAGAAATATTGAGAATGAAAAATCCCTATATACCCCCTCTAACGACCCGACAATGATTTCTGTTGACGAATTATTGTTATTCAGATGGACATGGATACTTTGCACCCCACCACGATGCGTGCCAAGTCATATCAGATTTTTGAAGAAATATTGAGAATGAAAAATCCCTATATACCCCCTCTAACGACCCGACAATGATTTCTGTTGACGAATTATTGTTATTCAGATGGAAATGAATATTCTGCACCCCACCATGTTGCGTGCCAAGTCATATTTGATTTTGAGGTAATTTTGAAAATGAAAAATCCCTCTATACCCTCTCTAACGACCCGACAATGATTTCTGTCGACGAATTATGGTTATTTAGATGGAAATGGATATTCTGCACCCCACCATAATGCGTGCCAAGTCATATTTGATTTTGAGGTAATTTTGAAAATGAAATATCCCTCTATACCCCCTCTGACGACCCGACAATGATTTCTGTTAACAAATTATTGTTATTCAGATGGAAATAGATATTCTGCACCCCACCATGATGCGTGCAAAGTCATATTTAATTTTGAGGTGATTTTGAAAATGAAATATCCCTCTATACCCCCTCTAACGACCCGACAATGATTTCTGTTGACAAATCATTGTTATTCAGATGGAAATAAATATTCTGCACTCCACCATGATGCGTGCCAAGTCAAATTGGATTTTTGAAGAAATATTGAAAATGAAAAATCTCTCTATACCCCCTCTAACGACCCGACAATGATTTCTGTTGACGAATTATTGTTGTCCAGATGAAAATGAATATTCTGCACCCCACCATGTTGCGTGCCAAGTCATACTTGATTTTGAGGTAATTTTGAAAATGAGAAATCCCTCTATACCCCCTCTAACGACCCGACAATGATTTCTGTCGACGAATTATTGTTATTCAGATGGAAATAGATATTCTGCACCCCACCATGATGCGTGCCAAGTCATATTAGATTTTTGAAGAAATATTGAAAATGAGAAATCCCTCTTTACCCCCTCTGACGACCCGACAATGATTTCTGTTGACGAATAATTGTTATTCAGATGGACATGGATACTCTGCACCCCACCATGATGCGTGCCAAGTCATATTAGATTTTTGAAGAAATATTGAAAATGAAAAATCCCTCTATTCCCCCTCTAACGACCCGACAATGATTTCTGTTGACAAATTATTGTTATTCAGATGGAAATGGATATTCTGCACCCCACCATGTTGCGTGCCAAGTCATATTTGATTTTGAGGTAATTTTGAAAATGAAAAATCCCTCTATACCCCCTCTAACGACCCGACAATGAGTTCTGTTCACGAATTATTGTTATTCAGATGATAATGGATATTCTGCACCCCACCATGATGCGTGCCAAGTCATATTGGATATTTGAAGAAATATTGAAAATGAAAAATCCCTCTATACCCCCTCTAACGACCCGACAATGATTTCTGTTGACGAACTATTGTTATTCAGATGGAAATAAATATTCTGCACCCCACCATGTTGCGTGCCAAGTCATATTTGATTTTGAAGTAATTTTGAAAATGAGAAATCCCTCTATACCCCTTCTAACGACCCGACAATGATTTCTGTCGACGAATTATTGTTATTCAGATGGAAATAGATTTTCTGCACCCCACCGTGATGCGTGCCAAGTCATATTAGATTTTTGAAGAAATATTGAAAATGAGAAATCCCTCTATACCCCCTCTGACGACCCGACAATGATTTCTGTTGACGAATTATTGTTATTCAGATGGACATGGATACTTTGCACTCCACCACGATGCGTGCCAAGTCATATCAGATTTTTGAAGAAATATTGAGAATGAAAAATCCCTCTATACCCCCTCTAACGACCCGACAATGATTTCTGTTGACAAATTATTGTTATTCAGATGGCAGTGGATATTCTGCACCCCACCATGATGCGTGCCAAGTCATAATGGATTTTTGAAGAAATATTGAAAATGAAAAATCCCTCTATACCCCCTCTAACGACCCGACAATGATTTCTGTTGACGAATTATTGTTATTCAGATGGAAATGAATATTCTGCACCCCACCATGTTGCGTGCCAAGTCATATTTGATTTTGAGGTAATTTTGAAAATGAAAAATCCCTCTATACCCTCTCTAACGACCCGACAATGATTTCTGTCGACGAATTATTGTTATTTAGATGAAAATGGATATTCTGCACCCCACCATAATGCGTGCCAAGTCATATTTGATTTTGAGGTAATTTTGAAGATGAAATATCCCTCTATACCCCCTCTGACGACCCGACAATGATTTCTGTTAACAAATTATTGTTATTGAGATGGAAATGGATATTCTGTACCCCACTATGATGCGTGCCAAGTCATATTTGATTTTTGAAGTCATTTTGAAAATGAAAAATCCTTCTATACCCCTCTAACGACCCGACAATGATTTCTGTCGACGAATTATTGTTATTCAGATGGAAATAGATATTCTGCACTCCACCATGATGCGTGCAAAGTCATATTTGATTTTGAGGTGATTTTGAAAATGAAAAATCCCTCTATACCCCCTCTAACGACCCGACAATGATTTCTGTTGACGAATTATTGTTATTCAGATGGAAATAAATATTCTGCACCCCACCATGTTGCGTGCCAAGTCATATTTGATTTTGAGGTAATTTTGAAAATGAGAAATCCCTCTATACCCCTTCTAACGACCCGACAATGATTTCTGTCGACGAATTATTGTTATTCAGATGAAAATAGATTTTCTGCACCCCACCATGATGCGTGCCAAGTCATATTAGATTTTTGAAGAAATATTGAAAATGAGAAATCCCTCTATACCCCCTCTGACGACCCGACAATGATTTCTGTTGACGAATTATTGTTATTCAGATGGACATGGATACTTTGCACCCCACCACGATGCGTGCCAAGTCATATCAGATTTTTGAAGAAATATTGAGAATGAAAAATCCCTCTATACCCCCTCTAACGACCCGACAATGATTTCTGTTGACAAATTATTGTTATTCAGATGGCAGTGGATATTCTGCACCCCACCATGATGCGTGCCAAGTCATAATGGATTTTTGAAGAAATATTGAAAATGAAAAATCCCTCTATACCCCCTCTAACGACCCGACAATGATTTCTGTTGACGAATTATTGTTATTCAGATGGAAATGAATATTCTGCACCCCACCATGTTGCGTGCCAAATCATATTTGATTTTGAGGTAATTTTGAAAATGAGAAATCCCTCTATACCCTCTCTAACGACCCGACAATGATTTCTGTCGACGAATTATTGTTATTTAGATGGAAATGGATATTCTGCACCCCACCATAATGCGTGCCAAGTCATATTTGATTTTGAGGTTATTTTGAAAATGAAATATCCCTCTATACCCCCTCTGACGACCCGACAATGATTTCTGTTAACAAATTATTGTTATTGAGATGGAAATGGATATTCTGTACCAGACTATGATGCGTGCCAAGTCATATTTGATTTTTGAAGTCATTTTGAAAATGAAAAATCCTTCTATACCCCTCTAACGACCCGACAATGATTTCTGTCGACGAATTATTGTTATTCAGATAGAAATAGATATTCTGCACCCCACCATGATGCGTGCAAAGTCATATTTGATTTTGAGGTGATTTTGAAAATGAAAAATCCCTCTATACCCCCTCTAACGACCCGACAATGATTTCTGTTGACAAATTATTGTTATTCAGATGGCAATGGATATTCTGCACCCCACCATGATGCGTGCCAAGTCATATTAGATTTTTGAAGAAATTTTGAAAATGAAAAATCCCTCTATACCCCCTCCAACGACCCGTCAATGATTTCTGTTGACGAATTATTGTTATTCAGATGGAAATGGATATTCTGCACTCCACTATGAAGCGTGCCAAGTCATATTTGATTTTGAGGTAATTTTGAAAATGAAAAATCCCTCTATACCCCCTCTGACGACCCGACAATGATTTCTGGTGACAAATTATTGATATTGAGATGGAAATGGATATTCTAAACCCCACCATGATGCGTGCCAAGTCATATTTGATTTTTGAAGTCATTTTGAAAATGAAAAATCCCTCTATACCCCTCTAACGACCCGACAATGAGTTCTGTTGACGAATTATTGTTATTCAGATGGAAATAATTATTCTGCACCTCACCATGATACGTGCCAAGTCATATTTGATTTTTGAAGTCATTTTGAAAATGAAAAATCCCCTTATACCCCCTCTAACGACCCGACAATGATTTCTGTTGACGAATTATTGTTATTCAGATGGAAATGAATATTCTGCACCTCACCATGATGCGTGCCAAGTCATATTTGATTTTTGAAGTCATTTTGAAAATGAAAAATCCCTTTATACCCCCTCTAACGACCCGACAATGATTTCTGTTGACGAAATATTGTTATTCAGATGGAAATGAATATTCTGCACCCCACCATGTTGCGTGCCAAGTCATATTTGATTTTGAGGTAATTTTGAAAATGAAAAATCCCCTTATACCCCCTCTAACGACCCGACAATGATTTCTGTTGACGAATTATTGTTATTCAGATGGAAATGAATATTCTGCACCTCACCATGATGCGTGCCAAGTCATATTTGATTTTTGAAGTCATTTTGAAAATGAAAAATCCCTTTATACCCCCTCTAACGACCCGACAATGATTTCTGTTGACGAAATATTGTTATTCAGATGGAAATGAATATTCTGCACCCCTCCATGTTGCTTGCCAAGTCATATTAGATTTTTGAAGAAATATTGAAAATGAGAAATCCCTCTATACCCCCACCAACGACCCGTCAATGATTTCTGTTGACGAATTATTGTTATTTAGATGGAAATGGATATTCTGCACCCCACCATGATGCGTGCCAAGTCATATTTGATTTTGAGGTAATTTTGAAAATGAAAAATCCCTCTATACCCCCTCTGACGACCCGACAATGATTTCTGGTGACAAATTATTGATATTGAGATGGAAATGGATATTCTGTACCCCACCATGATGCGTGCCAAGTCATATTTGATTTTGAGGTAATTTTGAAAATGAAAAATCCCTCTATACCCCCTCTGACGACCCGACAATGATTTCTGTCGACGAATTATTGTTATTCAGATGAAAATGGATATTCTGCACCCCACCATGATGCGTGCCAAGTCATATTGGATTTTTGAAAAAATATTGAAAATGAAAAATCCCTCTATACCCCCTCTAACGACCCGGCAATGATTTCTGTTGACGAATTTGTGTTAACCAGATGGAAATGAATATTCTGCACCCCACCATGTTGCGTGCCAAGTCATATTTGATTTTGAGGTAATTTTGAAAATGAGAAATCCTTCTATACCCCCTCTAACGACCCGACAATGATTTCTGTCGACGAATTATTGTTATTCAGATGGAAATAGATATTCTGCACCCCACCATGATGCGTGCCAAGTCATATTAGATTTTTGAAGAAATATTGAAAATGAGAAATCCCTCTTTACCCCCTCTGACGACCCGACAATGATTTCTGTTGACGAATAACTGTTATTCAGATGGACATGGATACTCTGCACCCCATCATGATGCGTGCCAAGTCATATTAGATTTTTGAAGAAATATTGAAAATGAAAAATCCCTCTATTCCCCCTCTAACGACCCGACAATGATTTCTGTTGACAAATTATTGTTATTCGGATGGAAATGGATATTCTGCACCCCACCATGTTGCGTGCCAAGTCATATTTGATTTTGAGGTAATTTTGAAAATGAAAAATCCCTCTATACCCCCTCTAACGACCCGACAATGAGTTCTGTTCACGAATTATTGTTATTCAGATGATAATGGATATTCTGCACCCCACCATGATGCGTGCCAAGTCATATTGGATATTTGAAGAAATATTGAAAATGAAAAATCCCTCTATACCCCCTCTAACGACTTGACAATGATTTCTGTTGACAAATTATTGTTATTCAGATGGCAATGGATATTCTGCACCCCACCATGTTGCGTGCCAAGTCATATTTGATTTTGAGGTAATTTTGAAAATGAGAAATACCTCTATACCCCCTCTAATGACCCGACAATGATTTCTGTCGACGAATTATTGTTATTCAGATAGAAATAGATATTCTGCACCCCACCATGATGCGTGCCAAGTCATATTAGATTTTTGAAGAAATTTTGAAAATGAAAAATCCCTCTATACCCCCTCCAACGACCCGTCAATGATTTCTGTTGACGAATTATTGTTATTCAGATGGAAATGGATATTCTGCACACCACTATGATGCGTGCCAAGTCATATTTGATTTTGAGGTAATTTTGAAAATGAGAAATCCCTCTATACCCCCTCTAATGACCCGACAATGATTTCTGTCGACGAATTATTGTTATTCAGATAGAAATAGATATTCTGCACCCCACTATGATGCGTGCCAAGTCATATTTGATTTTGAGGTAATTTTGAAAATGAAAAATCCCTCTATACCCCCTCTGACGACACGACAATGATTTCTGTTGACGAATTATTGTTATTCAGATGGAAATGGATATTCTGCACACCACTATGATGCGTGCCAAGTCATATTTGATTTTGAGGTAATTTTGAAAATGAGAAATCCCTCTATACCCCCTCTAATGACTCGACAATGATTTCTGTCGACGAAGTATTGTTATTCAGATGGAAATGGATATTCTGCACACCACTATGATGCGTGCCAAGTCATATTTGATTTTGAGGTAATTTTGAAAATGAGAAATCCCTCTATACCCCCTCTAATGACCCGACAATGATTTCTGTCGACGAATTATTGTTATTCAGATAGAAATAGATATTCTGCACCCCACTATGATGCGTGCCAAGTCATATTTGATTTTGAGGTAATTTTGAAAATGAAAAATCCCTCTATACCCCCTCTGACGACACGACAATGATTTCTGTTGACAAATTATTGATATTGAGATGGAAATGGATATTCTGCACCCCACCATGATGCGTGCCAAGTCATAATGGATTTTTGAAGAAATATTGAAAATGAAAAATCCCTCTATACCCCCTCTAACGACCCGACAATGATTTCTGTTGACGAATTATTGTTATTCAGATGGAAATGAATATTCTGCACCCCACCATGTTGCGTGCCAAGTCATATTTGATTTTGAGGTAATTTTGAAAATGAAAAATCCCTCTATACCCCCTCCAACGACCCGTCAATGATTTCTGTTGACGAATTATTGTTATTCAGATGGAAATGGATATTCTGCACACCACTATGATGCGTGCCAAGTCATATTTGATTTTGAGGTAATTTTGAAAATGAGAAATCCCTCTATACCCCCTCTAATGACCCGACAATGATTTCTGTCGACGAATTATTGTTATTCAGATAGAAATAGATATTCTGCACCCCACTATGATGCGTGCCAAGTCATATTTGATTTTGAGGTAATTTTGAAAATGAAAAATCCCTCTATACCCCCTCTGACGACACGACAATGATTTCTGTTGACAAATTATTGATATTGAGATGGAAATGGATATTCTGCACCCCACCATGATGCGTGCCAAGTCATAATGGATTTTTGAAGAAATATTGAAAATGAAAAATCCCTCTATACCCCCTCTAACGACCCGACAATGATTTCTGTTGACGAATTATTGTCATTCAGATGGAAATGAATATTCTGCACCCCACCATGTTGCGTGCCAAGTCATATTTGATTTTGAGGTAATTTTGAAAATGAAAAATCCCTCTATACCCCCTCCAACGACCCGTCAATGATTTCTGTTGACGAATTATTGTTATTCAGATGGAAATGGATATTCTGCACACCACTATGATGCGTGCCAAGTCATATTTGATTTTGAGGTAATTTTGAAAATGAGAATTCCCTCTATACCCCCTCTAATGACCCGACAATGATTTCTGTCGACGAATTATTGTTATTCAGATAGAAATAGATATTCTGCACCCCACTATGATGCGTGCCAAGTCATATTTGATTTTGAGGTAATTTTGAAAATGAAAAATCCCTCTATACCCCCTCTGACGACACGACAATGATTTCTGTTGACGAATTATTGTTATTCAGATGGAAATGAATATTCTGCACCCCACCATGTTGCGTGCCAAGTCATATTTGATTTTGAGGTAATTTTGAAAATGAAAAATCCCTCTATACCCTCTCTAACGACTCGACAATGATTTCTGTCGACGAATTATTGTTATTTAGATGGAAATGGATATTCTGCACCCCACCATAATGCGTGCCAAGTCATATTTGATTTTGAGGTAATTTTGAAGATGAAATATCCCTCTATACCCCCTCTGACGACCCGACAATGATTTCTGTTAACAAATTATTGTTATTGAGATGGAAATGGATATTCTGTACCCCACTATGATGCGTGCCAAGTCATATTTGATTTTTGAAGTCATTTTGAAAATGAAAAATCCTTCTATACCCCTCTAACGACCCGACAATGATTTCTGTCGACGAATTATTGTTATTCAGATGGAAATAGATATTCTGCACTCCACCATGATGCGTGCAAAGTCATATTTGATTTTGAGGTGATTTTGAAAATGAAAAATCCCTCTATACCCCCTCTAACGACCCGACAATGATTTCTGTTGACGAATTATTGTTATTCAGATGGAAATAAATATTCTGCACCCCACCATGTTGCGTGCCAAGTCATATTTGATTTTGAGGTAAGTTTGAAAATGAGAAATCCCTCTATACCCCTTCTAACGACCCGACAATGATTTCTGTCGACGAATTATTGTTATTCAGATGGAAATAGATTTTCTGCACCCCACCATGATGCGTGCCAAGTCATATTAGATTTTTGAAGAAATATTGAAAATGAGAAATCCCTCTATACCCCCTCTGACGACCCGACAATGATTTCTGTTGACGAATCATTGTTATTCAGATGGACATGGATACTTTGCACCCCACCACGATGCGTGCCAAGTCATATCAGATTTTTGAAGAAATATTGAGAATGAAAAATCCCTCTATACCCCCTCTAACGACCCGACAATGATTTCTGTTGACAAATTATTGTTATTCAGATGGCAGTGGATATTCTGCACCCCACCATGATGCGTGCCAAGTCATAATGGATTTTTGAAGAAATATTGAAAATGAAAAATCCCTCTATACCCCCTCTAACGACCCGACAATGATTTCTGTTGACGAATTATTGTTATTCAGATGGAAATGAATATTCTGCACCCCACCATGTTGCGTGCCAAGTCATATTTGATTTTGAGGTAATTTTGAAAATGAGAAATCCCTCTATACCCTCTCTAACGACCCGACAATGATTTCTGTCGACGAATTATTGTTATTTAGATGGAAATGGATATTCTGCACCCCACCATAATGCGTGCCAAGTCATATTTGATTTTGAGGTAATTTTGAAAATGAAATATCCCTCTATACCCCCTCTGACGACCCGACAATGATTTCTGTTGACAAATTATTGTTATTCAGATGGCAATGGATATTCTGCACCCCACCATGTTGCGTGCCAAGTCATATTAGATTTTTGAAGAAATATTGAAAATGAGAAATCCCTCTATACCCCCTCCAACGACCCGTCAATGATTTCTGTTGACGAATTATTGTTATTTAGATGGAAATGGATATTCTGCACCCCACCATGATGCGTGCCAAGTCATATTTGATTTTGAGGTAATTTTGAAAATGAAAAATCCCTCTATACCCCCTCTGACGACCCGACAATGATTTCTGTTAACAAATTATTGATATTGAGATGGAAATGGATATTCTGTACCCCACCATGATGCGTGCCAAGTCATATTTGATTTTGAGGTAATTTTGAAAATGAAAAATCCCTCTATACCCCCTCTGACGACCCGACAATGATTTCTGGTGACAAATTATTGATATTGAGATGGAAATGGATATTCTGTACCCCACCATGATGCGTGCCAAGTCATATTTGATTTTTGAAGTCATTTTGAAAATGAAAAATCCCTCTATACCCCTCTAACGACCCGACAATGAGTTCTGTTGACGAATTATTGTTATTCAGATGGAAATAAATATTCTGCACCTCACCATGATGCGTGCCGAGTCATATTTGATTTTGAGGTAATTTTGAAAATGAAAAATCCCTCTATACTCCCTCTGACGACCCGACAATGATTTCTGTCGACGAATTATTGTTATTCAGATGAAAATGGATATTCTGCACCCCACCATGATGCGTGCCAAGTCATATTGGATTTTTGAAAAAATATTGAAAATGAAAAATCCCTCTATACCCCCTCTAACGACCCGGCAATGATTTCTGTTGACGAATTTGTGTTAACCAGATGGAAATGAATATTCTGCACCCCACCATGTTGCGTGCCAAGTCATATTTGATTTTGAGGTAATTTTGAAAATGAGAAATCCTTCTATACCCCCTCTAACGACCCGACAATGATTTCTGTCGACGAATTATTGTTATTCAGATGGAAATAGATATTCTGCACCCCACCATGATGCGTGCCAAGTCATATTAGATTTTTGAAGAAATATTGAAAATGAGAAATCCCTCTTTACCCCCTCTGACGACCCGACAATGATTTCTGTTGACGAATAACTGTTATTCAGATGGACATGGATACTCTGCACCCCATCATGATGCGTGCCAAGTCATATTAGATTTTTGAAGAAATATTGAAAATGAAAAATCCCTCTATTCCCCCTCTAACGACCCGACAATGATTTCTGTTGACAAATTATTGTTATTCGGATGGAAATGGATATTCTGCACCCCACCATGTTGCGTGCCAAGTCATATTTGATTTTGAGGTAATTTTGAAAATGAAAAATCCCTCTATACCCCCTCTAACGACCCGACAATGAGTTCTGTTCACGAATTATTGTTATTCAGATGATAATGGATATTCTGCACCCCACCATGATGCGTGCCAAGTCATATTGGATATTTGAAGAAATATTGAAAATGAAAAATCCCTCTATACCCCCTCTAACGACTTGACAATGATTTCTGTTGACAAATTATTGTTATTCAGATGGCAATGGATATTCTGCACCCCACCATGTTGCGTGCCAAGTCATATTTGATTTTGAGGTAATTTTGAAAATGAGAAATACCTCTATACCCCCTCTAATGACCCGACAATGATTTCTGTCGACGAATTATTGTTATTCAGATAGAAATAGATATTCTGCACCCCACCATGATGCGTGCCAAGTCATATTAGATTTTTGAAGAAATTTTGAAAATGAAAAATCCCTCTATACCCCCTCCAACGACCCGTCAATGATTTCTGTTGACGAATTATTGTTATTCAGATGGAAATGGATATTCTGCACACCACTATGATGCGTGCCAAGTCATATTTGATTTTGAGGTAATTTTGAAAATGAGAAATCCCTCTATACCCCCTCTAATGACCCGACAATGATTTCTGTCGACGAATTATTGTTATTCAGATAGAAATAGATATTCTGCACCCCACTATGATGCGTGCCAAGTCATATTTGATTTTGAGGTAATTTTGAAAATGAAAAATCCCTCTATACCCCCTCTGACGACACGACAATGATTTCTGTTGACGAATTATTGTTATTCAGATGGAAATGGATATTCTGCACACCACTATGATGCGTGCCAAGTCATATTTGATTTTGAGGTAATTTTGAAAATGAGAAATCCCTCTATACCCCCTCTAATGACTCGACAATGATTTCTGTCGACGAAGTATTGTTATTCAGATGGAAATGGATATTCTGCACACCACTATGATGCGTGCCAAGTCATATTTGATTTTGAGGTAATTTTGAAAATGAGAAATCCCTCTATACCCCCTCTAATGACCCGACAATGATTTCTGTCGACGAATTATTGTTATTCAGATAGAAATAGATATTCTGCACCCCACTATGATGCGTGCCAAGTCATATTTGATTTTGAGGTAATTTTGAAAATGAAAAA
Organism: Chrysolina americana; assembly: GCA_958502065.1. Classification (NCBI taxonomy): domain Eukaryota; kingdom Metazoa; phylum Arthropoda; class Insecta; order Coleoptera; family Chrysomelidae; genus Chrysolina; species Chrysolina americana. The sequence goes on along the minus strand of OY293415.1, from coordinate 47,553,481 downwards.
TCCCTCTATACCCCCTCTGACGACACGACAATGATTTCTGTTGACAAATTATTGATATTGAGATGGAAATGGATATTCTGCACCCCACCATGATGCGTGCCAAGTCATAATGGATTTTTGAAGAAATATTGAAAATGAAAAATCCCTCTATACCCCCTCTAACGACCCGACAATGATTTCTGTTGACGAATTATTGTTATTCAGATGGAAATGAATATTCTGCACCCCACCATGTTGCGTGCCAAGTCATATTTGATTTTGAGGTAATTTTGAAAATGAAAAATCCCTCTATACCCCCTCCAACGACCCGTCAATGATTTCTGTTGACGAATTATTGTTATTCAGATGGAAATGGATATTCTGCACACCACTATGATGCGTGCCAAGTCATATTTGATTTTGAGGTAATTTTGAAAATGAGAAATCCCTCTATACCCCCTCTAATGACCCGACAATGATTTCTGTCGACGAATTATTGTTATTCAGATAGAAATAGATATTCTGCACCCCACTATGATGCGTGCCAAGTCATATTTGATTTTGAGGTAATTTTGAAAATGAGAAATCCCTCTATACCCCTTCTCACGACCCGACAATGATTTCTGTCGACGAATTATTGTTATTCAGATGGAAATAGATTTTCTGCACCCCACCATGATGCGTGCCAAGTCATATTAGAATTTTGAAGAAATATTGAAAATGAAAAATCCCTCTATACCCCCTCTAACGACCCGACAATGATTTCTGTTGACGAATTATTGTCATTCAGATGGAAATGAATATTCTGCACCCCACCATGTTGCGTGCCAAGTCATATTTGATTTTGAGGTAATTTTGAAAATGAAAAATCCCTCTATACCCCCTCCAACGACCCGTCAATGATTTCTGTTGACGAATTATTGTTATTCAGATGGAAATGGATATTCTGCACACCACTATGATGCGTGCCAAGTCATATTTGATTTTGAGGTAATTTTGAAAATGAGAATTCCCTCTATACCCCCTCTAATGACCCGACAATGATTTCTGTCGACGAATTATTGTTATTCAGATAGAAATAGATATTCTGCACCCCACTATGATGCGTGCCAAGTCATATTTGATTTTGAGGTAATTTTGAAAATGAAAAATCCCTCTATACCCCCTCTGACGACACGACAATGATTTCTGATGACGAATTATTGTTATTCAGATGGAAATGAATATTCTGCACCCCACCATGTTGCGTGCCAAGTCATATTTGATTTTGAGGTAATTTTGAAAATGAAAAATCCCTCTATACCCTCTCTAACGACTCGACAATGATTTCTGTCGACGAATTATTGTTATTTAGATGGAAATGGATATTCTGCACCCCACCATAATGCGTGCCAAGTCATATTTGATTTTGAGGTAATTTTGAAGATGAAATATCCCTCTATACCCCCTCTGACGACCCGACAATGATTTCTGTTAACAAATTATTGTTATTGAGATGGAAATGGATATTCTGTACCCCACTATGATGCGTGCCAAGTCATATTTGATTTTTGAAGTCATTTTGAAAATGAAAAATCCTTCTATACCCCTCTAACGACCCGACAATGATTTCTGTCGACGAATTATTGTTATTCAGATGGAAATAGATATTCTGCACTCCACCATGATGCGTGCAAAGTCATATTTGATTTTGAGGTGATTTTGAAAATGAAAAATCCCTCTATACCCCCTCTAACGACCCGACAATGATTTCTGTTGACGAATTATTGTTATTCAGATGGAAATAAATATTCTGCACCCCACCATGTTGCGTGCCAAGTCATATTTGATTTTGAGGTAAGTTTGAAAATGAGAAATCCCTCTATACCCCTTCTAACGACCCGACAATGATTTCTGTCGACGAATTATTGTTATTCAGATGGAAATAGATTTTCTGCACCCCACCATGATGCGTGCCAAGTCATATTAGATTTTTGAAGAAATATTGAAAATGAGAAATCCCTCTATACCCCCTCTGACGACCCGACAATGATTTCTGTTGACGAATCATTGTTATTCAGATGGACATGGATACTTTGCACCCCACCACGATGCGTGCCAAGTCATATCAGATTTTTGAAGAAATATTGAGAATGAAAAATCCCTCTATACCCCCTCTAACGACCCGACAATGATTTCTGTTGACAAATTATTGTTATTCAGATGGCAGTGGATATTCTGCACCCCACCATGATGCGTGCCAAGTCATAATGGATTTTTGAAGAAATATTGAAAATGAAAAATCCCTCTATACCCCCTCTAACGACCCGACAATGATTTCTGTTGACGAATTATTGTTATTCAGATGGAAATGAATATTCTGCACCCCACCATGTTGCGTGCCAAGTCATATTTGATTTTGAGGTAATTTTGAAAATGAGAAATCCCTCTATACCCTCTCTAACGACCCGACAATGATTTCTGTCGACGAATTATTGTTATTTAGATGGAAATGGATATTCTGCACCCCACCATAATGCGTGCCAAGTCATATTTGATTTTGAGGTAATTTTGAAAATGAAATATCCCTCTATACCCCCTCTGACGACCCGACAATGATTTCTGTTAACAAATTATTGTTATTGAGATGGAAATGGATATTCTGTACCAGACTATGATGCGTGCCAAGTCATATTTGATTTTTGAAGTCATTTTGAAAATGAAAAATCCTTCTATACCCCTCTAACGACCCGACAATGATTTCTGTCGACGAATTATTGTTATTCAGATAGAAATAGATATTCTGCACCCCACCATGATGCGTGCAAAGTTATATTTGATTTTGAGGTGATTTTGAAAATGAAAAATCCCTCTATACCCCCTCTAACGACCCGACAATGATTTCTGTTGACAAACTATTGTTATTCAGATGGCAATGGATATTCTGCACCCCACCATGATGCGTGCCAAGTCATATTAGATTTTTGAAGAAATTTTGAAAATGAAAAATCCCTCTATACCCCCTCCAACGACCCGTCAATGATTTCTGTTGACGAATTATTGTTATTCAGATGGAAATGGATATTCTGCACTCCACTATGATGCGTGCCAAGTCATATTTGATTTTGAGGTAATTTTGAAAATGAAAAATCCCTCTATACCCCCTCTGACGACCCGACAATGATTTCTGGTGACAAATTATTGATATTGAGATGGAAATGGATATTCTAAACCCCACCATGATGCGTGCCAAGTCATATTTGATTTTTGAAGTCATTTTGAAAATGAAAAATCCCTCTATACCCCTCTAACGACCCGACAATGAGTTCTGTTAACGAATTATTGTTATTCAGATGGAAATAAATATTCTGCACCTCACCATGATACGTGCCAAGTCATATTTGATTTTTGAAGTCATTTTGAAAATGAAAAATCCCCTTATACCCCCTCTAACGACCCGACAATGATTTCTGTTGACGAATTATTGTTATTCAGATGGAAATGAATATTCTGCACCTCACCATGATGCGTGCCAAGTCATATTTGATTTTTGAAGTCATTTTGAAAATGAAAAATCCCTTTATACCCCCTCTAACGACCCGACAATGATTTCTGTTGACGAAATATTGTTATTCAGATGGAAATGAATATTCTGCACCCCTCCATGTTGCTTGCCAAGTCCTATTAGATTTTTGAAGAAATATTGAAAATGAGAAATCCCTCTATACCCCCACCAACGACCCGTCAATGATTTCTGTTGACGAATTATTGTTATTTAGATGGAAATGGATATTCTGCACCCCACCATGATGCGTGCCAAGTCATATTTGATTTTGAGGTAATTTTGAAAATGAAAAATCCCTCTATACCCCCTCTGACGACCCGACAATGATTTCTGGTGACAAATTATTGATATTGAGATGGAAATGGATATTCTGTACCCCACCATGATGCGTGCCAAGTCATATTTGATTTTGAGGTAATTTTGAAAATGAAATATCCCTCTATACCCCCTCTGACGACCCGACAATGATTTCTGTTAACAAATTATTGTTACTGAGATGGAAATGGATATTCTGTACCCCACTATGATGCGTGCCAAGTCATATTTGATTTTTGAAGTCATTTTGAAAATGAAAAATCCTTCTATACCCCTCTAACGACCCGACAATGATTTCTGTCGACGAATTATTGTTATTCAGATGGATATAGATATTCTGCACCCCACCATGATGCGTGCAAAGTCATATTTGATTTTGAGGTGATTTTGAAAATGAAAAATCCCTCTATACCCCCTCTAACGACCCGACAATGATTTCTGTTGACAAATTATTGTTTTTCAGATGGCAATGGATATTCTGCACCCCACCATGTTGCGTGCCAAGTCATATTAGATTTTTGAAGAAATATTGAAAATGAGAAATCCCTCTATACCCCCTCCAACGACCCGTCAATGATTTCTGTTGACGAATTATTGTTATTTAGATGGAAATGGATATTCTGCACCCCACCATGATGCGTGCCAAGTCATATTTGATTTTGAGGTAATTTTGAAAATGAAAAATCCCTCTATACCCCCTCTGACGACCCGACAATGATTTCTGTTAACAAATTATTGATATTGAGATGGAAATGGATATTCTGTACCCCACCATGATGCGTGCCAAGTCATATTTGATTTTGAGGTAATTTTGAAAATGAAAAATCCCTCTATACCCCCTCTGACGACCCGACAATGATTTCTGGTGACAAATTATTGATATTGAGATGGAAATGGATATTCTGTACCCCACCATGATGCGTGCCAAGTCATATTTGATTTTTGAAGTCATTTTGAAAATGAAAAATCCCTCTATACCCCTCTAACGACCCGACAATGAGTTCTGTTGACGAATTATTGTTATTCAGATGGAAATAAATATTCTGCACCTCACCATGATGCGTGCCGAGTCATATTTGATTTTGAGGTAATTTTGAAAATGAAAAATCCCTCTATACTCCCTCTGACGACCCGACAATGATTTCTGTCGACGAATTATTGTTATTCAGATGAAAATGGATATTCTGCACCCCACCATGATGCGTGCCAAGTCATATTGGATTTTTGAAAAAATATTGAAAATGAAAAATCCCTCTATACCCCCTCTAACGACCCGGCAATGATTTCTGTTGACGAATTTGTGTTAACCAGATGGAAATGAATATTCTGCACCCCACCATGTTGCGTGCCAAGTCATATTTGATTTTGAGGTAATTTTGAAAATGAGAAATCCTTCTATACCCCCTCTAACGACCCGACAATGATTTCTGTCGACGAATTATTGTTATTCAGATGGAAATAGATATTCTGCACCCCACCATGATGCGTGCCAAGTCATATTAGATTTTTGAAGAAATATTGAAAATGAGAAATCCCTCTTTACCCCCTCTGACGACCCGACAATGATTTCTGTTGACGAATAACTGTTATTCAGATGGACATGGATACTCTGCACCCCATCATGATGCGTGCCAAGTCATATTAGATATTTGAAGAAATATTGAAAATGAAAAATCCCTCTATTCCCCCTCTAACGACCCGACAATGATTTCTGTTGACAAATTATTGTTATTCGGATGGAAATGGATATTCTGCACCCCACCATGTTGCGTGCCAAGTCATATTTGATTTTGAGGTAATTTTGAAAATGAAAAATCCCTCTATACCCCCTCTAACGACCCGACAATGAGTTCTGTTCACGAATTATTGTTATTCAGATGATAATGAATATTCTGCACCCCACCATGATGCGTGCCAAGTCATATTGGATATTTGAAGAAATATTGAAAATGAAAAATCCCTCTATACCCCCTCTAACGACTTGACAATGATTTCTGTTGACAAATTATTGTTATTCAGATGGCAATGGATATTCTGCACCCCACCATGTTGCGTGCCAAGTCATATTTGATTTTGAGGTAATTTTGAAAATGAGAAATACCTCTATACCCCCTCTAATGACCCGACAATGATTTCTGTCGACGAATTATTGTTATTCAGATAGAAATAGATATTCTGCACCCCACCATGATGCGTGCCAAGTCATATTAGATTTTTGAAGAAATTTTGAAAATGAAAAATCCCTCTATACCCCCTCTAATGACCCGACAATGATTTCTGTCGACGAATTATTGTTATTCAGATAGAAATAGATATTCTGCACCCCACTATGATGCGTGCCAAGTCATATTTGATTTTGAGGTAATTTTGAAAATGAAAAATCCCTCTATACCCCCTCTGACGACACGACAATGATTTCTGTTGACAAATTATTGATATTGAGATGAAAATGGATATTCTGTACCCCACCATGATGCGTGCCAAGTCATATTTGATTTTTGAAGTCATTTTGAAAATGAAAAATCCCTCTATACCCCCTCTAACGACCCGACAATGAGTTCTGTTCACGAATTATTGTTATTCAGATGATAATGGATATTCTGCACCCCACCATGATGCGTGCCAAGTCATATTGGATATTTGAAGAAATATTGAAAATGAAAAATCCCTCTATACCCCCTCTAACGACTCGACAATGATTTCTGTTGACGAATTATTGTTATTCAGATGGAAATAAATATTCTGCACTCCACCATGATGCGTGCCAAGTCAAATTGGATTTTTGAAGAAATATTGAAAATGAAAAATCTCTCTATACCCCCTCTAACGACCCGACAATGATTTCTGTTGACGAATTATTGTTGTCCAGATGAAAATGAATATTCTGCACCCCACCATGTTGCGTGCCAAGTCATATTTGATTTTGAGATAATTTTGAAAATGAGAAATCCTTCTATACCCCCTCTAACGACCCGACAATGATTTCTGTCGACGAATTATTGTTATTCAGATGGAAATAGATATTCTGCACCCCACCATGATGCGTGCCAAGTCATATTAGATTTTTGAAGAAATATTGAAAATGAGAAATCCCTCTTTACCCCCTCTGACGACCCGACAATGATTTCTGTTGACGAATAACTGTTATTCAGATGGACATGGATACTCTGCACCCCATCATGATGCGTGCCAAGTCATATTAGATTTTTGAAGAAATATTGAAAATGAAAAATCCCTCTATTCCCCCTCTAACGACCCGACAATGATTTCTGTTGACAAATTATTGTTATTCGGATGGAAATGGATATTCTGCACCCCACCATGTTGCGTGCCAAGTCATATTTGATTTTGAGGTAATTTTGAAAATGAAAAATCCCTCTATACCCCCTCTAACGACCCGACAATGAGTTCTGTTCACGAATTATTGTTATTCAGATGATAATGGATATTCTGCACCCCACCATGATGCGTGCCAAGTCATATTGGATATTTGAAGAAATATTGAAAATGAAAAATCCCTCTATACCCCCTCTAACGACCCGACAATGATTTCTGTTGACGAATTATTGTTATTCAGATGGAAATAAATATTCTGCACCCCACCATGTTGCGTGCCAAGTCATATTTGATTTTGAGGTAATTTTGAAAATGAGAAATCCCTCTATACCTCTTCTAACGACCCGACAATGATTTCTGTCGACGAATTATTGTTATTCAGATGGAAATAGATTTTCTGCACCCCACCATGATGCGTGCCAAGTCATATTAGATTTTTGAAGAAATATTGAAAATGAGAAATCCCTCTATACCCCCTCTGACGACCCGTCAATGATTTCTGTTGACGAATTATTGTTATTCAGATGGACATGGATACTTTGCACCCCACCACGATGCGTGCCAAGTCATATTTGATTTTGAGGTAATTTTGAAAATGAGAAATCCCTCTATACCCTCTCTAACGACCCGACAATGATTTCTGTCGACGAATTATTGTTATTTAGATGGAAATGGATATTCTGCACCCCACCATAATGCGTGCCAAGTCATATTTGATTTTGAGGTAATTTTGAAAATGAAATATCACTCTATACCCCCTCTGACGACCCGACAATGATTTCTGTTAACAAATTATTGTTATTGAGATGGAAATGGATATTCTGTACCAGACTATGATGCGTGCCAAGTCATATTTGATTTTTGAAGTCATTTTGAAAATGAAAAATCCTTCTATACCCCTCTAACGACCCGACAATGATTTCTGTCGACGAATTATTGTTATTCAGATGGAAATAGATATTCTGCACCCCACCATGATGCGTGCAAAGTCATATTTGATTTTGAGGTGATTTTGAAAATGAAAAATCCCTCTATACCCCCTCTAACGACCCGACAATGATTTCTGTTGACAAATTATTGTTATTCAGATGGCAATGGATATTCTGCACCCCACCATGATGCGTGCCAAGTCATATTAGATTTTTGAAGTCATTTTGAAAATGAAAAATCCCTCTATACCCCTCTAACGACCCGACAATGAGTTCTGTTGACGAATTATTGTTATTCAGATGGAAATAAATATTCTGCACCTCACCATGATACGTGCCAAGTCATATTTGATTTTTGAAGTCATTTTGAAATTGAAAAATCCCCTTATACCCCCTCTAACGACCCGACAATGATTTCTGTTGACGAATTATTGTTATTCAGATGGAAATGAATATTCTGCACCTCACCATGATGCGTGCCAAGTCATATTTGATTTTTGAAGTCATTTTGAAAATGAAAAATCCCTTTTTTTCCCTCTAACGACCCGACAATGATTTCTGTTGACGAAATATTGTTATTCAGATGGAAATGAATATTCTGCACCCCTCCATGTTGCTTGCCAAGTCATATTAGATTTTTGAAGAAATATTGAAAATGAGAAATCCCTCTATACCCCCACCAACGACCCGTCAATGATTTCTGTAGACGAATTATTGTTATTTAGATGGAAATGGATATTCTGCACCCCACCATGATGCGTGCCAAGTCATATTTGATTTTGAGGTAATTATGAAAATGAAAAATCCCTCTATACCCCCTCTGACGACCCGACAATGATTTCTGTTGACAAATTATTGATATTGAGATGGAAATGGATATTCTGTACCCCACCATGATGCGTGCCAAGTCATATTTGATTTTTGAAGTCATTTTGAAAATGAAAAATCCCTCTATACCCCTCTAACGACCCGACAATGAGTTCTGTTGACGAATTATTGTTATTCAGATGGAAATAAATATTCTGCACCTCACCATGATACGTGCCAAGTCATATTTGATTTTTGAAGTCATTTTGAAAATGAAAAATCCCCTTATACCCCCTCTAACGACCCGACAATGATTTCTGTTGACGAATTATTGTTATTCAGATGGAAATGAATATTCTGCACCTCACCATGATGCGTGCCAAGTCATATTTGATTTTTGAAGTCATTTTGAAAATGAAAAATCCCTTTATACCCCCTCTAACGACCCGACAATGATTTCTGTTGACGAAATATTGTTATTCAGATGGAAATGAATATTCTGCACCCCTCCATGTTGCTTGCCAAGTCATATTAGATTTTTGAAGAAATATTGAAAATGAGAAATCCCTCTATACCCCCACCAACGACCCGTCAATGATTTCTGTAGACGAATTATTGTTATTTAGATGGAAATGGATATTCTGCACCCCACCATGATGCGTGCCAAGTCATATTTGATTTTGAGGTAATTTTGAAAATGAAAAATCCCTCTATACCCCCTCTGACGACCCGACAATGATTTCTGGTGACAAATTATTGATATTGAGATGGAAATGGAAATTCTGTACCCCACCATGATGCGTGCCAAGTCATATTTGATTTTGAGGTAATTTTGAAAATGAAATATCCCTCTATACCCCCTCTGACGACCCGACAATGATTTCTGTTAACAAATTATTGTTACTGAGATGGAAATGGATATTCTGTACCCCACTATGATGCGTGCCAAGTCATATTTGATTTTTGAAGTCATTTTGAAAATGAAAAATCCTTCTATACCCCTCTAACGACCCGACAATGATTTCTGTCGACGAATTATTGTTATTCAGATGGAAATAGATATTCTGCACCCCACCATGATGCGTGCAAAGTCATATTTGATTTTGAGGTGATTTTGAAAATGAAAAATCCCTCTATACCCCCTCTAACTACCCGACAATGATTTCTGTTGACAAATTATTGTTATTCAGATGGCAATGGATATTCTGCACCCCACCATGTTGCGTGCCAAGTCATATTAGATTTTTGAAGAAATATTGAAAATGAGAAATCCCTCTATACCCCCTCCAACGACACGTCAATGATTTCTGTTGACGAATTATTGTTATTTAGATGGAAATGGATATTCTGCACCCCACCATGATGCGTGCCAAGTCATATTTGATTTTGAGGTAATTTTGAAAATGAAAAATCCCTCTATACCCCCTCTGACGACCCGACAATGATTTCTGTTAACAAATTATTGATATTGAGATGGAAATGGATATTCTGTACCCCACCATGATGCGTGCCAAGTCATATTTGATTTTGAGGTAATTTTGAAAATGAAAAATCCCTCTATACCCCCTCTGACGACCCGACAATGATTTCTGTTAACAAATTATTGTTATTGAGATGGAAATGGATATTCTGTACCAGACTATGATGCGTGCCAAGTCATATTTGATTTTTGAAGTCATTTTGAAAATGAAAAATCCTTCTATACCCCTCTAACGACCCGACAATGATTTCTGTCGACGAATTATTGTTATTCAGATGGAAATAGATATTCTGCACCCCACCATGATGCGTGCCAAGTCATATTAGATTTTTGAGGAAATATTGAAAATGAGAAATCCCTCTTTACCCCCTCTGACGACCCGACAATGATTTCTGTTGACGAATAACTGTTATTCAGATGGACATGGATACTCTGCACCCCATCATGATGCGTGCCAAGTCATATTAGATTTTTGAAGAAATATTGAAAATGAAAAATCCCTCTATTCCCCTCTAACGACCCGACAATGATTTCTGTTGACAAATTATTGTTATTCGGATGGAAATGGATATTCTGCACCCCACCATGTTGCGTGCCAAGTCATATTTGATTTTGAGGTAATTTTGAAAATGAAAAATCCCTCTGTACCCCCTCTAACGACCCGACAATGAGTTCTGTTCACGAATTATTGTTATTCAGATGATAATGGATATTCTGCACCCCACCATGATGCGTGCCAAGTCATATTGGATATTTGAAGAAATATTGAAAATGAAAAATCCCTCTATACCCCCTCTAACGACCCGACAATGATTTCTGTTGACGAATTATTGTTATTCAGATGGAAATAAATATTCTGCACCCCACCATGTTGCGTGCCAAGTCATATTTGATTTTGAGGTAATTTTGAAAATGAGAAATCCCTCTATACCCCTTCTAACGACCCGACAATGATTTCTGTCGACGAATTATTGTTATTCAGATGGAAATAGATTTTCTGCACCCCACCATGATGCGTGCCAAGTCATATTAGATTTTTGAAGAAATATTGAAAATGAGAAATCCCTCTATACCCCCTCTGACGACCCGACAATGATTTCTGTTGACGAATTATTGTTATTCAGATGGACATGGATACTTTGCACCCCACCACGATGCGTGCCAAGTCATATTAGATTTTTGAAGAAATATTGAAAATGAAAAATCCCTCTATACCCCCTCTAACGACTTGACAATGATTTCTGTTGACAAATTATTGTTATTCAGATGGCAATGGATATTCTGCACCCCACCATGTTGGGTGCCAAGTCATATTTGATTTTGAGGTAATTTTGAAAATGAGATATCCCTCTATACCCTCTCTAACGACCCGACAATGATTTCTGTCGACGAATTATTGTTATTTAGATGGAAATGGATATTCTGCACCCCACCATAATGCGTGCCAAGTCATATTTGATTTTGAGGTAATTTTGAAAATGAAATATCCGTCTATACCCCCTCTGACGACCCGACAATGATTTCTGTTAACAAATTATTGTTATTGAGATGGAAATGGATATTCTGTACCAGACTATGATGCGTGCCAAGTCATATTTGATTTTTGAAGTCATTTTGAAAATGAAAAATCCTTCTATACCCCTCTAACGACCCGACAATGATTTCTGTCGACGAATTATTGTTATTCAGATGGAAATAGATATTCTGCACCCCACCATGATGCGTGCCAAGTCATATTAGATTTTTGAGGAAATATTGAAAATGAGAAATCCCTCTTTACCCCCTCTGACGACCCGACAATGATTTCTGTTGACGAATAACTGTTATTCAGATGGACATGGATACTCTGCACCCCATCATGATGCGTGCCAAGTCATATTAGATTTTTGAAGAAATATTGAAAATGAAAAATCCCTCTATTCCCCTCTAACGACCCGACAATGATTTCTGTTGACAAATTATTGTTATTCGGATGGAAATGGATATTCTGCACCCCACCATGTTGCGTGCCAAGTCATATTTGATTTTGAGGTAATTTTGAAAATGAAAAATCCCTCTGTACCCCCTCTAACGACCCGACAATGAGTTCTGTTCACGAATTATTGTTATTCAGATGATAATGGATATTCTGCACCCCACCATGATGCGTGCCAAGTCATATTGGATATTTGAAGAAATATTGAAAATGAAAAATCCCTCTATACCCCCTCTAACGACCCGACAATGATTTCTGTTGACGAATTATTGTTATTCAGATGGAAATAAATATTCTGCACCCCACCATGTTGCGTGCCAAGTCATATTTGATTTTGAGGTAATTTTGAAAATGAGAAATCCCTCTATACCCCTTCTAACGACCCGACAATGATTTCTGTCGACGAATTATTGTTATTCAGATGGAAATAGATTTTCTGCACCCCACCATGATGCGTGCCAAGTCATATTAGATTTTTGAAGAAATATTGAAAATGAGAAATACCTCTATACCCCCTCTGACGACCCGACAATGATTTCTGTTGACGAATTATTGTTATTCAGATGGACATGGATACTTTGCACCCCACCACGATGCGTGCCAAGTCATATTAGATTTTTGAAGAAATATTGAAAATGAAAAATCCCTCTATACCCCCTCTAACGACTTGACAATGATTTCTGTTGACAAATTATTGTTATTCAGATGGCAATGGATATTCTGCACCCCACCATGTTGCGTGCCAAGTCATATTTGATTATGAGGTAATTTTGAAAATGAGAAATCCCTCTATACCCTCTCTAACGACCCGACAATGATTTCTGTCGACGAATTATTGTTATTTAGATGGAAATGGATATTCTGCACCCCACCATAATGCGTGCCAAGTCATATTTGATTTTGAGGTAATTTTGAAAATGAAATATCCGTCTATACCCCCTCTGACGACCCGACAATGATTTCTGTTAACAAATTATTGTTATTGAGATGGAAATGGATATTCTGTACCAGACTATGATGCGTGCCAAGTCATATTTGATTTTTGAAGTCATTTTGAAAATGAAAAATCCTTCTATACCCCTCTAACGACCCGACAATGATTTCTGTCGACGAATTATTGTTATTCAGATGGAAATAGATATTCTGCACCCCACCATGATGCGTGCAAAGTCATATTTGATTTTGAGGTGATTTTGAAAATGAAAAATCCCTCTATACCCCCTCTAACGACCCGACAATGATTTCTGTTGACAAATTATTGTTATTCAGATGGCAATGGATATTCTGCACCCCACCATGATGCGTGCCAAGTCATATTAGATTTTTGAAGTCATTTTGAAAATGAAAAATCCCTCTATACCCCTCTAACGACCCGACAATGAGTTCTGTTGACGAATTATTGTTATTCAGATGGAAATAAATATTCTGCACCTCACCATGATACGTGCCAAGTCATATTTGATTTTTGAAGTCATTTTGAAAATGAAAAATCCCCTTATACCCCCTCTAACGACCCGACAATGATTTCTGTTGACGAATTATTGTTATTCAGATGGAAATGAATATTCTGCACCTCACCATGATGCGTGCCAAGTCATATTTGATTTTTGAGGTCATTTTGAAAATGAAAAATCCCTTTATACCCCCTCTAACGACCCGACAATGATTTCTGTTGACGAAATATTGTTATTCAGATGGAAATGAATATTCTGCACCCCTCCATGTTGCTTGCCAAGTCATATTAGATTTTTGAAGAAATATTGAAAATGAGAAATCCCTCTATACCCCCACCAACGACCCGTCAATGATTTCTGTAGACGAATTATTGTTATTTAGATGGAAATGGATATTCTGCACCCCACCATGATGCGTGCCAAGTCATATTTGATTTTGAGGTAATTTTGAAAATGAAAAATCCCTCTATACCCCCTCTGACGACCCGACAATGATTTCTGTTGACAAATTATTGATATTGAGATGGAAATGGATATTCTGTACCCCACCATGATGCGTTCCAAGTCATATTTGATTTTTGAAGTCATTTTGAAAATGAAAAATCCCTCTATACCCCTCTAACGACCCGACAATGAGTTCTGTTGACGAATTATTGTTATTCAGATGGAAATAAATATTCTGCACCTCACCATGATACGTGCCAAGTCATATTTGATTTTTGAAGTCATTTTGAAAATGAAAAATCCCCTTATACCCCCTCTAACGACCCGACAATGATTTCTGTTGACGAATTATTGTTATTCAGATGGAAATGAATATTCTGCACCTCACCATGATGCGTGCCAAGTCATATTTGATTTTTGAAGTCATTTTGAAAATGAAAAATCCCTTTATACCCCCTCTAACGACCCGACAATGATTTCTGTTGACGAAATATTGTTATTCAGATGGAAATGAATATTCTGCACCCCTCCATGTTGCTTGCCAAGTCATATTAGATTTTTGAAGAAATATTGAAAATGAGAAATCCCTCTATACCCCCTCTGACGACCCGACAATGATTTCTGGTGACAAATTATTGATATTGAGATGGAAATGGATATTCTGTACCCCACCATGATGCGTGCCAAGTCATATTTGATTTTGAGGTAATTTTGAAAATGAAATATCCCTCTATACCCCCTCTGACGACCCGACAATGATTTCTGTTAACAAATTATTGTTACTGAGATGGAAATGGATATTCTGTACCCCACCATGATGCGTGCAAAGTCATATTTGATTTTGAGGTGATTTTGAAAATGAAAAATCCCTCTATACCCCCTCTAACGACCCGACAATGATTTCTGTTGACAAATTATTGTTATTCAGATGGCAATGGATATTCTGCACCCCACCATGTTGCGTGCCAAGTCATATTAGATTTTTGAAGAAATATTGAAAATGAGAAATCCCTCTATACCCCCTCCAACGACCCGTCAATGATTTCTGTTGACGAATTATTGTTATTTAGATGGAAATGGATATTCTGCACCCCACCATGATGCGTGCCAAGTCATATTTGATTTTGAGGTAATTTTGAAAATGAAAAATCCCTCTATACCCCCTCTGACGACCCGACAATGATTTCTGTTAACAAATTATTGATATTGAGATGGAAATGGATATTCTGTACCCCACCATGATGCGTGCCAAGTCATATTTGATTTTGAGGTAATTTTGAAAATGAAAAATCCCTCTATACCCCCTCTGACGACCCGACAATGATTTCTGTTAACAAATTATTGTTATTGAGATAACAATGGATATTCTGCACCAGACTATGATGCGTGCCAAGTCATATTTGATTTTTGAAGTCATTTTGAAAATGAAAAATCCTTCTATACCCCTCTAACGACCCGACAATGATTTCTGTCGACGAATTATTGTTATTCAGATGGAAATAGAAATTCTGCACCCCACCATGATGCGTGCAAAGTCATATTTGATTTTGAGGTGATTTTGAAAATGAAAAATCCCTCTATACCCCCTCTAACGACCCGACAATGATTTCTGTTGACAAATTATTGTTATTCAGATAACAATGGATATTCTGCACCCCACCATGATGCGTGCCAAGTCATATTAGATTTTTGAAGAAATTTTGAAAATGAAAAATCCCTCTATACCCCCTCCAACGACCCGTCAATGATTTCTGTTGACGAATTATTGTTATTCAGATGGAAATGGATATTCTGCACTCCACTATGATGCGTGCCAAGTCATATTTGATTTTGAGGTAATTTTGAAAATGAAAAATCCCTCTATACCCCCTCTGACGACCCGACAATGATTTCTGGTGACAAATTATTGATATTGAGATGGAAATGGATATTCTAAACCCCACCATGATGCGTGCCAAGTCATATTTGATTTTTGAAGTCATTTTGAAAATGAAAAATCCCTCTATACCCCTCTAACGACCCGACAATGAGTTCTGTTGACGAATTATTGTTATTCAGATGGAAATGAATATTCTGCACCTCACCATGATACGTGCCAAGTCATATTTGATTTTTGAAGTCATTTTGATAATGAAAAATCCCCTTATACCCCCTCTAACGACCCGACAATGATTTCTGTTGACGAATTATTGTTATTCAGATGGAAATGAATATTCTGCACCTCACCATGATGCGTGCCAAGTCATATTTGATTTTTGAAGTCATTTTGAAAATGAAAAATCCCTTTATACCCCCTCTAACGACCCGACAATGATTTCTGTTGACGAAATATTGTTATTCAGATGGAAATGAATATTCTGCACCCCTCCATGTTGCTTGCCAAGTCATATTAGATTTTTGAAGAAATATTGAAAATGAGAAATCCCTCTATACCCCCACCAACGACCCGTCAATGATTTCTGTTGACGAATTATTGTTATTTAGATGGAAATGGATATTCTGCACCCCACCATGATGCGTGCCAAGTCATATTTGATTTTGAGGTAATTTTGAAAATGAAAAATCCCTCTATACCCCCTCTGACGACCCGACAATGATTTCTGGTGACAAATTATTGATATTGAGATGGAAATGGATATTCTGTACCCCACCATGATGCGTGCCAAGTCATATTTGATTTTGAGGTAATTTTGAAAATGAAATATCCCTCTATACCCCCTCTGACGACCCGACAATGATTTCTGTTAACAAATTATTGTTACTGAGATGGAAATGGATATTCTGTACCCCACTATGATGCGTGCCAAGTCATATTTGATTTTTGAAGTCATTTTGAAAATGAAAAATCCTTCTATACCCCTCTAACGACCCGACAATGATTTCTGTCGACGAATTATTGTTATTCAGATGGAAATAGATATTCTGCACCCCACCATGATGCGTGCAAAGTGATATTTGATTTTGAGGTGATTTTGAAAATGAAAAATCCCTCTATACCCCCTCTAACGACCCGACAATGATTTCTGTTGACAAATTATTGTTATTCAGATATCAATGGATATTCTGCACCCCACCATGTTGCGTGCCAAGTCATATTAGATTTTTGAAGAAATATTGAAAATGAGAAATCCCTCTATACCCCCTCCAACGACCCGTCAATGATTTCTGTTGACGAATTATTGTTATTTAGATGGAAATGGATATTCTGCACCCCACCATGATGCGTGCCAAGTCATATTTGATTTTGAGGTAATTTTGAAAATGAAAAATCCCTCTATACCCCCTCTGACGACCCGACAATGATTTCTGTTAACAAATTATTGATATTGGGATGGAAATGGATATTCTGTACCCCACCATGATGCGTGCCAAGTCATATTTGATTTTGAGGTAATTTTGAAAATGAAAAATCCCTCTATACCCCCTCTGACGACCCGACAATGATTTCTGGTGACAAATTATTGATATTGAGATGGAAATGGATATTCTGTACCCCACCATGATGCGTGCCAAGTCATATTTGATTTTTGAAGTCATTTTCAAAATGAAAAATCCCTCTATACCCCTCTAACGACCCGACAATGAGTTCTGTTGACGAATTATTGTTATTCAGATGGAAATAAATATTCTGCACCTCACCATGATGCGTGCCGAGTCATATTTGATTTTGAGGTAATTTTGAAAATGAAAAATCCCTCTATACTCCCTCTGACGACCCGACAATGATTTCTGTCGACGAATTATTGTTATTCAGATGAAAATGGATATTCTGCACCCCACCATGATGCGTGCCAAGTCATATTGGATTTTTGAAAAAATATTGAAAATGAAAAATCCCTCTATACCCCCTCTAACGACCCGGCAATGATTTCTGTTGACGAATTTTTGTTAACCAGATGGAAATGAATATTCTGCACCCCACCATGTTGCGTGCCAAGTCATATTTGATTTTGAGGTAATTTTGAAAATGAGAAATCCTTCTATACCCCCTCTAACGACCCGACAATGATTTCTGTCGACGAATTATTGTTATTCAGATGGAAATAGATATTCTGCACCCCACCATGATGCGTGCCAAGTCATATTAGATTTTTGAAGAAATATTGAAAATGAGAAATCCCTCTTTACCCCCTCTGACGACCCGACAATGATTTCTGTTGACGAATAACTGTTATTCAGATGGACATGGATACTCTGCACCCCATCATGATGCGTGCCAAGTCATATTAGATTTTTGAAGAAATATTGAAAATGAAAAATCCCTCTATTCCCCCTCTAACGACCCGACAATGATTTCTGTTGACAAATTATTGTTATTCGGATGGAAATGGATATTCTGCACCCCACCATGTTGCGTGCCAAGTCATATTTGATTTTGAGGTAATTTTGAAAATGAAAAATCCCTCTATACCCCCTCTAACGACCCGACAATGAGTTCTGTTCACGAATTATTGTTATTCAGATGATAATGGATATTCTGCACCCCACCATGATGCGTGCCAAGTCATATTGGATATTTGAAGAAATATTGAAAATGAAAAATCCCTCTATACCCCCTCTAACGACCCGACAATGATTTCTGTTGACGAATTATTGTTATTCAGATGGAAATAAATATTCTGCACCCCACCATGTTGCGTGCCAAGTCATATTTGATTTTGAGGTAATTTTGAAAATGAGAAATCCCTCTATACCCCTTCTAACGACCCGACAATGATTTCTGTCGACGAATTATTGTTATTCAGATGGAAATAGATTTTCTGCACCCCACCATGATGCGTGCCAAGTCATATTAGATTTTTGAAGAAATATTGAAAATGAGAAATCCCTCTATACCCCCTCTGACGACCCGACAATGATTTCTGTTGACGAATTATTGTTATTCAGATGGACATGGATACTTTGCACCCCACAACGATGCGTGCCAAGTCATATTTGATTTTGAGGTAATTTTGAAAATGAGAAATCCCTCTATACCCTCTCTAACGACCCGACAATGATTTCTGTCGACGAATTATTGTTATTTAGATGGAAATGGATATTCTGCACCCCACCATAATGCGTGCCAAGTCATATTTGATTTTGAGGTAATTTTGAAAATGAAATATCACTCTATACCCCCTCTGACGACCCGACAATGATTTCTGTTAACAAATTATTGTTATTGAGATGGAAATGGATATTCTGTACCAGACTATGATGCGTGCCAAGTCATATTTGATTTTTGAAGTCATTTTGAAAATGAAAAATCCTTCTATACCCCTCTAACGACCCGACAATGATTTCTGTCGACGAATTATTGTTATTCAGATGGAAATAGATATTCTGCACCCCACCATGATGCGTGCAAAGTCATATTTGATTTTGAGGTGATTTTGAAAATGAAAAATCCCTCTATACCCCCTCTAACGACCCGACAATGATTTCTGTTGACAAATTATTGTTATTCAGATGGCAATGGATATTCTGCACCCCACCATGATGCGTGCCAAGTCATATTAGATTTTTGAAGTCATTTTGAAAATGAAAAATCCCTTTTTTTCCCTCTAACGACCCGACAATGATTTCTGTTGACGAAATATTGTTATTCAGATGGAAATGAATATTCTGCACCCCTCCATGTTGCTTGCCAAGTCATATTAGATTTTTGAAGAAATATAGAAAATGAGAAATCCCTCTATACCCCCACCAACGACCCGTCAATGATTTCTGTAGACGAATTATTGTTATTTAGATGGAAATGGATATTCTGCACCCCACCATGATGCGTGCCAAGTCATATTTGATTTTGAGGTAATTATGAAAATGAAAAATCCCTCTATACCCCCTCTGACGACCCGACAATGATTTCTGTTGACAAATTATTGATATTGAGATGGAAATGGATATTCTGTACCCCACCATGATGCGTGCCAAGTCATATTTGATTTTTGAAGTCATTTTGAAAATGAAAAATCCCTCTATACCCCTCTAACGACCCGACAATGAGTTCTGTTGACGAATTATTGTTATTCAGATGGAAATAAATATTCTGCACCTCACCATGATACGTGCCAAGTCATATTTGATTTTTGAAGTCATTTTGAAAATGAAAAATCCCCTTATACCCCCTCTAACGACCCGACAATGATTTCTGTTGACGAATTATTGTTATTCAGATGGAAATGAATATTCTGCACCTCACCATGATGCGTGCCAAGTCATATTTGATTTTTGAAGTCATTTTGAAAATGAAAAATCCCTTTATACCCCCTCTAACGACCCGACAATGATTTCTGTTGACGAAATATTGTTATTCAGATGGAAATGAATATTCTGCACCCCTCCATGTTGCTTGCCAAGTCATATTAGATTTTTGAAGAAATATTGAAAATGAGAAATCCCTCTATACCCCCACCAACGACCCGTCAATGATTTCTGTAGACGAATTATTGTTATTTAGATGGAAATGGATATTCTGCACCCCACCATGATGCGTGCCAAGTCATATTTGATTTTGAGGTAATTTTGAAAATGAAAAATCCCTCTATACCCCCTCTGACGACCCGACAATGATTTCTGGTGACAAATTATTGATATTGAGATGGAAATGGAAATTCTGTACCCCACCATGATGCGTGCCAAGTCATATTTGATTTTGAGGTAATTTTGAAAATGAAATATCCCTCTATACCCCCTCTGACGACCCGACAATGATTTCTGTTAACAAATTATTGTTACTGAGATGGAAATGGATATTCTGTACCCCACTATGATGCGTGCCAAGTCATATTTGATTTTTGAAGTCATTTTGAAAATGAAAAATCCTTCTATACCCCTCTAACGACCCGACAATGATTTCTGTCGACGAATTATTGTTATTCAGATGGAAATAGATATTCTGCACCCCACCATGATGCGTGCAAAGTCATATTTGATTTTGAGGTGATTTTGAAAATGAAAAATCCCTCTATACCCCCTCTAACGACCCGACAATGATTTCTGTTGACAAATTATTGTTATTCAGATGGTAATGGATATTCTGCACCCCACCATGTTGCGTGCCAAGTCATATTAGATTTTTGAAGAAATATTGAAAATGAGAAATCCCTCTATACCCCCTCCAACGACACGTCAATGATTTCTGTTGACGAATTATTGTTATTTAGATGGAAATGGATATTCTGCACCCCACCATGATGCGTGCCAAGTCATATTTGATTTTGAGGTAATTATGAAAATGAAAAATCCCTCTATACCCCCTCTGACGACCCGACAATGATTTCTGTTGACAAATTATTGATATTGAGATGGAAATGGATATTCTGTACCCCACCATGATGCGTGCCAAGTCATATTTGATTTTTGAAGTCATTTTGAAAATGAAAAATCCCTCTATACCCCTCTAACGACCCGACAATGAGTTCTGTTGACGAATTATTGTTATTCAGATGGAAATAAATATTCTGCACCTCACCATGATACGTGCCAAGTCATATTTGATTTTTGAAGTCATTTTGAAAATGAAAAATCCCCTTATACCCCCTCTAACGACCCGACAATGATTTCTGTTGACGAATTATTGTTATTCAGATGGAAATGAATATTCTGCACCTCACCATGATGCGTGCCAAGTCATATTTGATTTTTGAAGTCATTTTGAAAATGAAAAATCCCTTTATACCCCCTCTAACGACCCGACAATGATTTCTGTTGACGAAATATTGTTATTCAGATGGAAATGAATATTCTGCACCCCTCCATGTTGCTTGCCAAGTCATATTAGATTTTTGAAGAAATATTGAAAATGAGAAATCCCTCTATACCCCCACCAACGACCCGTCAATGATTTCTGTAGACGAATTATTGTTATTTAGATGGAAATGGATATTCTGCACCCCACCATGATGCGTGCCAAGTCATATTTGATTTTGAGGTAATTTTGAAAATGAGAAATCCCTCTATACCCCCTCTGACGACCCGACAATGATTTCTGGTGACAAATTATTGATATTGAGATGGAAATGGAAATTCTGTACCCCACTATGATGCGTGCCAAGTCATATTTGATTTTGAGGTAATTTTGAAAATAAAATATCCCTCTATACCCCCTCTGACGACCCGACAATGATTTCTGTTAACAAATTATTGTTACTGAGATGGAAATGGATATTCTGTACCCCACTATGATGCGTGCCAAGTCATATTTGATTTTTGAAGTCATTTTGAAAATGAAAAATCCTTCTATACCCCTCTAACGACCCGACAATGATTTCTGTCGACGAATTATTGTTATTCAGATGGAAATAGATATTCTGCACCCCACCATGATGCGTGCAAAGTCATATTTGATTTTGAGGTGATTTTGAAAATGAAAAATCCCTCTATACCCCCTCTAACGACCCGACAATGATTTCTGTTGACAAATTATTGTTATTCAGATGGCAATGGATATTCTGCACCCCACCATGTTGCGTGCCAAGTCATATTAGATTTTTGAAGAAATATTGAAAATGAGAAATCCCTCTATACCCCCTCCAACGACACGTCAATGATTTCTGTTGACGAATTATTGTTATTTAGATGGAAATGGATATTCTGCACCCCACCATGATGCGTGCCAAGTCATATTTGATTTTGAGGTAATTTTGAAAATGAAAAATCCCTCTATACCCCCTCTGACGACCCGACAATGATTTCTGTTAACAAATTATTGATATTGAGATGGAAATGGATATTCTGTACCCCACCATGATGCGTGCCAAGTCATATTTGATTTTGAGGTAATTTTGAAAATGAAAAATCCCTCTATACCCCCTCTGACGACCCGACAATGATTTCTGTTAACAAATTATTGTTATTGAGATGGAAATGGATATTCTGTACCAGACTATGATGCGTGCCAAGTCATATTTGATTTTTGAAGTCATTTTGAAAATGAAAAATACTTCTATACCCCTCTAACGACCCGACAATGATTTCTGTCGACGAATTATTGTTATTCAGATGGAAATAGATATTCTGCACCCCACCATGATGCGTGCCAAGTCATATTAGATTTTTGAGGAAATATTGAAAATGAGAAATCCCTCTTTACCCCCTCTGACGACCCGACAATGATTTCTGTTGACGAATAACTGTTATTCAGATGGACATGGATACTCTGCACCCCATCATGATGCGTGCCAAGTCATATTAGATTTTTGAAGAAATATTGAAAATGAAAAATCCCTCTATTCCCCCTCTAACGACCCGACAATGATTTCTGTTGACAAATTATTGTTATTCGGATGGAAATGGATATTCTGCACCCCACCATGTTGCGTGCCAAGTCATATTTGATTTTGAGGTAATTTTGAAAATGAAAAATCCCTCTATACCCCCTCTAACGACCCGACAATGAGTTCTGTTCACGAATTATTGTTATTCAGATGATAATGGATATTCTGCACCCCACCATGATGCGTGCCAAGTCATATTGGATATTTGAAGAAATATTGAAAATGAAAAATCCCTCTATACCCCCTCTAACGACCCGACAATGATTTCTGTTGACGAATTATTGTTATTCAGATGGAAATAAATATTCTGCACCCCACCATGTTGCGTGCCAAGTCATATTTGATTTTGAGGTAATTTTGAAAATGAGAAATCCCTCTATACCCCTTCTAACGACCCGACAATGATTTCTGTCGACGAATTATTGTTATTCAGATGGAAATAGATTTTCTGCACCCCACCATGATGCGTGCCAAGTCATATTAGATTTTTGAAGAAATATTGAAAATGAGAAATCCCTCTATACCCCCTCTGACGACCCGACAATGATTTCTGTTGACGAATTATTGTTATTCAGATGGACATGGATACTTTGCACCCCACCACGATGCGTGCCAAGTCATATTAGATTTTTGAAGAAATATTGAAAATGAAAAATCCCTCTATACCCCCTCTAACGACTTGACAATGATTTCTGTTGACAAATTATTGTTATTCAGATGGCAATGGATATTCTGCACCCCACCATGTTGCGTGCCAAGTCATATTTGATTTTGAGGTAATTTTGAAAATGAGAAATCCCTCTATACCCTCTCTAACGACCCGACAATGATTTCTGTCGACGAATTATTGTTATTTAGATGGAAATGGATATTCTGCACCCCACCATAATGCGTGCCAAGTCATATTTTATTTTTGAGGTAATTTTGAAAATGAAATATCCGTCTATACCCCCTCTGACGACCCGACAATGATTTCTGTTAACAAATTATTGTTATTGAGATGGAAATGGATATTCTGTACCAGACTATGATGCGTGCCAAGTCATATTTGATTTTTGAAGTCATTTTGAAAATGAAAAATCCTTCTATACCCCTCTAACGACCCGACAATGATTTCTGTCGACGAATTATTGTTATTCAGATGGAAATAGATATTCTGCACCCCACCATGATGCGTGCAAAGTCATATTTGATTTTGAGGTGATTTTGAAAATGAAAAATCCCTCTATACCCCCTCTAACGACCCGACAATGATTTCTGTTGACAAATTATTGTTATTCAGATGGCAATGGATATTCTGCACCCCACCATGATGCGTGCCAAGTCATATTAGATTTTTGAAGTCATTTTGAAAATGAAAAATCCCTCTATACCCCTCTAACGACCCGACAATGAGTTCTGTTGACGAATTATTGTTATTCAGATGGAAATAAATATTCTGCACCTCACCATGATACGTGCCAAGTCATATTTGATTTTTGAAGTCATTTTGAAAATGAAAAATCCCCTTATACCCCCTCTAACGACCCGACAATGATTTCTGTTGACGAATTATTGTTATTCAGATGGAAATGAATATTCTGCACCTCACCATGATGCGTGCCAAGTCATATTTGATTTTTGAAGTCATTTTGAAAATGAAAAATCCCTTTATACCCCCTCTAACGACCCGACAATGATTTCTGTTGACGAAATATTGTTATTCAGATGGAAATGAATATTCTGCACCCCTCCATGTTGCTTGCCAAGTCATATTAGATTTTTGAAGAAATATTGAAAATGAGAAATCCCTCTATACCCCCACCAACGACCCGTCAATGATTTCTGTAGACGAATTATTGTTATTTAGATGGAAATGGATATTCTGCACCCCACCATGATGCGTGCCAAGTCATATTTGATTTTGAGGTAATTTTGAAAATGAAAAATCCCTCTATACCCCCTCTGACGACCCGACAATGATTTCTGTTGACAAATTATTGATATTGAGATGGAAATGGATATTCTGTACCCCACCATGATGCGTTCCAAGTCATATTTGATTTTTGAAGTCATTTTGAAAATGAAAAATCCCTCTATACCCCTCTAACGACCCGACAATGAGTTCTGTTGACGAATTATTGTTATTCAGATGGAAATAAATATTCTGCACCTCACCATGATACGTGCCAAGTCATATTTGATTTTTGAAGTCATTTTGAAAATGAAAAATCCCCTTATACCCCCTCTAACGACCCGACAATGATTTCTGTTGACGAATTATTGTTATTCAGATGGAAATGAATATTCTGCACCTCACCATGATGCGTGCCAAGTCATATTTGATTTTTGAAGTCATTTTGAAAATGAAAAATCCCTTTATACCCCCTCTAACGACCCGACAATGATTTCTGTTGACGAAATATTGTTATTCAGATGGAAATGAATATTCTGCACCCCTCCATGTTGCTTGCCAAGTCATATTAGATTTTTGAAGAAATATTGAAAATGAGAAATCCCTCTATACCCCCTCTGACGACCCGACAATGATTTCTGGTGACAAATTATTGATATTGAGATGGAAATGGATATTCTGTACCCCACCATGATGCGTGCCAAGTCATATTTGATTTTGAGGTAATTTTGAAAATGAAATATCCCTCTATACCCCCTCTGACGACCCGACAATGATTTCTGTTAACAAATTATTGTTACTGAGATGGAAATGGATATTCTGTACCCCACCATGATGCGTGCAAAGTCATATTTGATTTTGAGGTGATTTTGAAAATGAAAAATCCCTCTATACCCCCTCTAACGACCCGACAATGATTTCTGTCGACGAATTATTGTTATTCAGATGGAAATAGATATTCTGCACCCCACCATGATGCGTGCCAAGTCATATTAGATTTTTGAGGAAATATTGAAAATGAGAAATCCCTCTTTACCCCCTCTGACGACCCGACAATGATTTCTGTTGACGAATAACTGTTATTCAGATGGACATGGATACTCTGCACCCCATCATGATGCGTGCCAAGTCATATTAGATTTTTGAAGAAATATTGAAAATGAAAAATCCCTCTATTCCCCTCTAACGACCCGACAATGATTTCTGTTGACAAATTATTGTTATTCGGATGGAAATGGATATTCTGCACCCCACCATGTTGCGTGCCAAGTCATATTTGATTTTGAGGTAATTTTGAAAATGAAAAATCCCTCTGTACCCCCTCTAACGACCCGACAATGAGTTCTGTTCACGAATTATTGTTATTCAGATGATAATGGATATTCTGCACCCCACCATGATGCGTGCCAAGTCATATTGGATATTTGAAGAAATATTGAAAATGAAAAATCCCTCTATACCCCCTCTAACGACCCGACAATGATTTCTGTTGACGAATTATTGTTATTCAGATGGAAATAAATATTCTGCACCCCACCATGTTGCGTGCCAAGTCATATTTGATTTTGAGGTAATTTTGAAAATGAGAAATCCCTCTATACCCCTTCTAACGACCCGACAATGATTTCTGTCGACGAATTATTGTTATTCAGATGGAAATAGATTTTCTGCACCCCACCATGATGCGTGCCAAGTCATATTAGATTTTTGAAGAAATATTGAAAATGAGAAATACCTCTATACCCCCTCTGACGACCCGACAATGATTTCTGTTGACGAATTATTGTTATTCAGATGGACATGGATACTTTGCACCCCACCACGATGCGTGCCAAGTCATATTAGATTTTTGAAGAAATATTGAAAATGAAAAATCCCTCTATACCCCCTCTAACGACTTGACAATGATTTCTGTTGACAAATTATTGTTATTCAGATGGCAATGGATATTCTGCACCCCACCATGTTGCGTGCCAAGTCATATTTGATTTTGAGGTAATTTTGAAAATGAGAAATCCCTCTATACCCTCTCTAACGACCCGACAATGATTTCTGTCGACGAATTATTGTTATTTAGATGGAAATGGATATTCTGCACCCCACCATAATGCGTGCCAAGTCATATTTGATTTTGAGGTAATTTTGAAAATGAAATATCCGTCTATACCCCCTCTGACGACCCGACAATGATTTCTGTTAACAAATTATTGTTATTGAGATGGAAATGGATATTCTGTACCAGACTATGATGCGTGCCAAGTCATATTTGATTTTTGAAGTCATTTTGAAAATGAAAAATCCTTCTATACCCCTCTAACGACCCGACAATGATTTCTGTCGACGAATTATTGTTATTCAGATGGAAATAGATATTCTGCACCCCACCATGATGCGTGCAAAGTCATATTTGATTTTGAGGTGATTTTGAAAATGAAAAATCCCTCTATACCCCCTCTAACGACCCGACAATGATTTCTGTTGACAAATTATTGTTATTCAGATGGCAATGGATATTCTGCACCCCACCATGATGCGTGCCAAGTCATATTAGATTTTTGAAGTCATTTTGAAAATGAAAAATCCCTCTATACCCCTCTAACGACCCGACAATGAGTTCTGTTGACGAATTATTGTTATTCAGATGGAAATAAATATTCTGCACCTCACCATGATACGTGCCAAGTCATATTTGATTTTTGAAGTCATTTTGAAAATGAAAAATCCCCTTATACCCCCTCTAACGACCCGACAATGATTTCTGTTGACGAATTATTGTTATTCAGATGGAAATGAATATTCTGCACCTCACCATGATGCGTGCCAAGTCATATTTGATTTTTGAGGTCATTTTGAAAATGAAAAATCCCTTTATACCCCCTCTAACGACCCGACAATGATTTCTGTTGACGAAATATTGTTATTCAGATGGAAATGAATATTCTGCACCCCTCCATGTTGCTTGCCAAGTCATATTAGATTTTTGAAGAAATATTGAAAATGAGAAATCCCTCTATACCCCCACCAACGACCCGTCAATGATTTCTGTAGACGAATTATTGTTATTTAGATGGAAATGGATATTCTGCACCCCACCATGATGCGTGCCAAGTCATATTTGATTTTGAGGTAATTTTGAAAATGAAAAATCCCTCTATACCCCCTCTGACGACCCGACAATGATTTCTGTTGACAAATTATTGATATTGAGATGGAAATGGATATTCTGTACCCCACCATGATGCGTTCCAAGTCATATTTGATTTTTGAAGTCATTTTGAAAATGAAAAATCCCTCTATACCCCTCTAACGACCCGACAATGAGTTCTGTTGACGAATTATTGTTATTCAGATGGAAATAAATATTCTGCACCTCACCATGATACGTGCCAAGTCATATTTGATTTTTGAAGTCATTTTGAAAATGAAAAATCCCCTTATACCCCCTCTAACGACCCGACAATGATTTCTGTTGACGAATTATTGTTATTCAGATGGAAATGAATATTCTGCACCTCACCATGATGCGTGCCAAGTCATATTTGATTTTTGAAGTCATTTTGAAAATGAAAAATCCCTTTATACCCCCTCTAACGACCCGACAATGATTTCTGTTGACGAAATATTGTTATTCAGATGGAAATGAATATTCTGCACCCCTCCATGTTGCTTGCCAAGTCATATTAGATTTTTGAAGAAATATTGAAAATGAGAAATCCCTCTATACCCCCTCTGACGACCCGACAATGATTTCTGGTGACAAATTATTGATATTGAGATGGAAATGGATATTCTGTACCCCACCATGATGCGTGCCAAGTCATATTTGATTTTGAGGTAATTTTGAAAATGAAATATCCCTCTATACCCCCTCTGACGACCCGACAATGATTTCTGTTAACAAATTATTGTTACTGAGATGGAAATGGATATTCTGTACCCCACCATGATGCGTGCAAAGTCATATTTGATTTTGAGGTGATTTTGAAAATGAAAAATCCCTCTATACCCCCTCTAACGACCCGACAATGATTTCTGTTGACAAATTATTGTTATTCAGATGGCAATGGATATTCTGCACCCCACCATGTTGCGTGCCAAGTCATATTAGATTTTTGAAGAAATATTGAAAATGAGAAATCCCTCTATACCCCCTCCAACGACCCGTCAATGATTTCTGTTGACGAATTATTGTTATTTAGATGGAAATGGATATTCTGCACCCCACCATGATGCGTGCCAAGTCATATTTGATTTTGAGGTAATTTTGAAAATGAAAAATCCCTCTATACCCCCTCTGACGACCCGACAATGATTTCTGTTAACAAATTATTGATATTGAGATGGAAATGGATATTCTGTACCCCACCATGATGCGTGCCAAGTCATATTTGATTTTGAGGTAATTTTGAAAATGAAAAATCCCTCTATACCCCCTCTGACGACCCGACAATGATTTCTGTTAACAAATTATTGTTATTGAGATGGAAATGGATATTCTGTACCAGACTATGATGCGTGCCAAGTCATATTTGATTTTTGAAGTCATTTTGAAAATGAAAAATCCTTCTATACCCCTCTAACGACCCGACAATGATTTCTGTCGACGAATTATTGTTATTCAGATGGAAATAGAAATTCTGCACCCCACCATGATGCGTGCAAAGTCATATTTGATTTTGAGGTGATTTTGAAAATGAAAAATCCCTCTATACCCCCTCTAACGACCCGACAATGATTTCTGTTGACAAATTATTGTTATTCAGATAACAATGGATATTCTGCACCCCACCATGATGCGTGCCAAGTCATATTAGATTTTTGAAGAAATTTTGAAAATGAAAAATCCCTCTATACCCCCTCCAACGACCCGTCAATGATTTCTGTTGACGAATTATTGTTATTCAGATGGAAATGGATATTCTGCACTCCACTATGATGCGTGCCAAGTCATATTTGATTTTGAGGTAATTTTGAAAATGAAAAATCCCTCTATACCCCCTCTGACGACCCGACAATGATTTCTGGTGACAAATTATTGATATTGAGATGGAAATGGATATTCTAAACCCCACCATGATGCGTGCCAAGTCATATTTGATTTTTGAAGTCATTTTGAAAATGAAAAATCCCTCTATACCCCTCTAACGACCCGACAATGAGTTCTGTTGACGAATTATTGTTATTCAGATGGAAATGAATATTCTGCACCTCACCATGATACGTGCCAAGTCATATTTGATTTTTGAAGTCATTTTGATAATGAAAAATCCCCTTATACCCCCTCTAACGACCCGACAATGATTTCTGTTGACGAATTATTGTTATTCAGATGGAAATGAATATTCTGCACCTCACCATGATGCGTGCCAAGTCATATTTGATTTTTGAAGTCATTTTGAAAATGAAAAATCCCTTTATACCCCCTCTAACGACCCGACAATGATTTCTGTTGACGAAATATTGTTATTCAGATGGAAATGAATATTCTGCACCCCTCCATGTTGCTTGCCAAGTCATATTAGATTTTTGAAGAAATATTGAAAATGAGAAATCCCTCTATACCCCCACCAACGACCCGTCAATGATTTCTGTTGACGAATTATTGTTATTTAGATGGAAATGGATATTCTGCACCCCACCATGATGCGTGCCAAGTCATATTTGATTTTGAGGTAATTTTGAAAATGAAAAATCCCTCTATACCCCCTCTGACGACCCGACAATGATTTCTGGTGACAAATTATTGATATTGAGATGGAAATGGATATTCTGTACCCCACCATGATGCGTGCCAAGTCATATTTGATTTTGAGGTAATTTTGAAAATGAAATATCCCTCTATACCCCCTCTGACGACCCGACAATGATTTCTGTTAACAAATTATTGTTACTGAGATGGAAATGGATATTCTGTACCCCACTATGATGCGTGCCAAGTCATATTTGATTTTTGAAGTCATTTTGAAAATGAAAAATCCTTCTATACCCCTCTAACGACCCGACAATGATTTCTGTCGACGAATTATTGTTATTCAGATGGAAATAGATATTCTGCACCCCACCATGATGCGTGCAAAGTGATATTTGATTTTGAGGTGATTTTGAAAATGAAAAATCCCTCTATACCCCCTCTAACGACCCGACAATGATTTCTGTTGACAAATTATTGTTATTCAGATATCAATGGATATTCTGCACCCCACCATGTTGCGTGCCAAGTCATATTAGATTTTTGAAGAAATATTGAAAATGAGAAATCCCTCTATACCCCCTCCAACGACCCGTCAATGATTTCTGTTGACGAATTATTGTTATTTAGATGGAAATGGATATTCTGCACCCCACCATGATGCGTGCCAAGTCATATTTGATTTTGAGGTAATTTTGAAAATGAAAAATCCCTCTATACCCCCTCTGACGACCCGACAATGATTTCTGTTAACAAATTATTGATATTGGGATGGAAATGGATATTCTGTACCCCACCATGATGCGTGCCAAGTCATATTTGATTTTGAGGTAATTTTGAAAATGAAAAATCCCTCTATACCCCCTCTGACGACCCGACAATGATTTCTGGTGACAAATTATTGATATTGAGATGGAAATGGATATTCTGTACCCCACCATGATGCGTGCCAAGTCATATTTGATTTTTGAAGTCATTTTCAAAATGAAAAATCCCTCTATACCCCTCTAACGACCCGACAATGAGTTCTGTTGACGAATTATTGTTATTCAGATGGAAATAAATATTCTGCACCTCACCATGATGCGTGCCGAGTCATATTTGATTTTGAGGTAATTTTGAAAATGAAAAATCCCTCTATACTCCCTCTGACGACCCGACAATGATTTCTGTCGACGAATTATTGTTATTCAGATGAAAATGGATATTCTGCACCCCACCATGATGCGTGCCAAGTCATATTGGATTTTTGAAAAAATATTGAAAATGAAAAATCCCTCTATACCCCCTCTAACGACCCGGCAATGATTTCTGTTGACGAATTTTTGTTAACCAGATGGAAATGAATATTCTGCACCCCACCATGTTGCGTGCCAAGTCATATTTGATTTTGAGGTAATTTTGAAAATGAGAAATCCTTCTATACCCCCTCTAACGACCCGACAATGATTTCTGTCGACGAATTATTGTTATTCAGATGGAAATAGATATTCTGCACCCCACCATGATGCGTGCCAAGTCATATTAGATTTTTGAAGAAATATTGAAAATGAGAAATCCCTCTTTACCCCCTCTGACGACCCGACAATGATTTCTGTTGACGAATAACTGTTATTCAGATGGACATGGATACTCTGCACCCCATCATGATGCGTGCCAAGTCATATTAGATTTTTGAAGAAATATTGAAAATGAAAAATCCCTCTATTCCCCCTCTAACGACCCGACAATGATTTCTGTTGACAAATTATTGTTATTCGGATGGAAATGGATATTCTGCACCCCACCATGTTGCGTGCCAAGTCATATTTGATTTTGAGGTAATTTTGAAAATGAAAAATCCCTCTATACCCCCTCTAACGACCCGACAATGAGTTCTGTTCACGAATTATTGTTATTCAGATGATAATGGATATTCTGCACCCCACCATGATGCGTGCCAAGTCATATTGGATATTTGAAGAAATATTGAAAATGAAAAATCCCTCTATACCCCCTCTAACGACCCGACAATGATTTCTGTTGACGAATTATTGTTATTCAGATGGAAATAAATATTCTGCACCCCACCATGTTGCGTGCCAAGTCATATTTGATTTTGAGGTAATTTTGAAAATGAGAAATCCCTCTATACCCCTTCTAACGACCCGACAATGATTTCTGTCGACGAATTATTGTTATTCAGATGGAAATAGATTTTCTGCACCCCACCATGATGCGTGCCAAGTCATATTAGATTTTTGAAGAAATATTGAAAATGAGAAATCCCTCTATACCCCCTCTGACGACCCGACAATGATTTCTGTTGACGAATTATTGTTATTCAGATGGACATGGATACTTTGCACCCCACAACGATGCGTGCCAAGTCATATTTGATTTTGAGGTAATTTTGAAAATGAGAAATCCCTCTATACCCTCTCTAACGACCCGACAATGATTTCTGTCGACGAATTATTGTTATTTAGATGGAAATGGATATTCTGCACCCCACCATAATGCGTGCCAAGTCATATTTGATTTTGAGGTAATTTTGAAAATGAAATATCACTCTATACCCCCTCTGACGACCCGACAATGATTTCTGTTAACAAATTATTGTTATTGAGATGGAAATGGATATTCTGTACCAGACTATGATGCGTGCCAAGTCATATTTGATTTTTGAAGTCATTTTGAAAATGAAAAATCCTTCTATACCCCTCTAACGACCCGACAATGATTTCTGTCGACGAATTATTGTTATTCAGATGGAAATAGATATTCTGCACCCCACCATGATGCGTGCAAAGTCATATTTGATTTTGAGGTGATTTTGAAAATGAAAAATCCCTCTATACCCCCTCTAACGACCCGACAATGATTTCTGTTGACAAATTATTGTTATTCAGATGGCAATGGATATTCTGCACCCCACCATGATGCGTGCCAAGTCATATTAGATTTTTGAAGTCATTTTGAAAATGAAAAATCCCTTTTTTTCCCTCTAACGACCCGACAATGATTTCTGTTGACGAAATATTGTTATTCAGATGGAAATGAATATTCTGCACCCCTCCATGTTGCTTGCCAAGTCATATTAGATTTTTGAAGAAATATAGAAAATGAGAAATCCCTCTATACCCCCACCAACGACCCGTCAATGATTTCTGTAGACGAATTATTGTTATTTAGATGGAAATGGATATTCTGCACCCCACCATGATGCGTGCCAAGTCATATTTGATTTTGAGGTAATTATGAAAATGAAAAATCCCTCTATACCCCCTCTGACGACCCGACAATGATTTCTGTTGACAAATTATTGATATTGAGATGGAAATGGATATTCTGTACCCCACCATGATGCGTGCCAAGTCATATTTGATTTTTGAAGTCATTTTGAAAATGAAAAATCCCTCTATACCCCTCTAACGACCCGACAATGAGTTCTGTTGACGAATTATTGTTATTCAGATGGAAATAAATATTCTGCACCTCACCATGATACGTGCCAAGTCATATTTGATTTTTGAAGTCATTTTGAAAATGAAAAATCCCCTTATACCCCCTCTAACGACCCGACAATGATTTCTGTTGACGAATTATTGTTATTCAGATGGAAATGAATATTCTGCACCTCACCATGATGCGTGCCAAGTCATATTTGATTTTTGAAGTCATTTTGAAAATGAAAAATCCCTTTATACCCCCTCTAACGACCCGACAATGATTTCTGTTGACGAAATATTGTTATTCAGATGGAAATGAATATTCTGCACCCCTCCATGTTGCTTGCCAAGTCATATTAGATTTT
This sequence comes from Chrysolina americana, assembly GCA_958502065.1. Classification (NCBI taxonomy): domain Eukaryota; kingdom Metazoa; phylum Arthropoda; class Insecta; order Coleoptera; family Chrysomelidae; genus Chrysolina; species Chrysolina americana. The sequence continues at coordinate 47,518,579 of OY293415.1, read as the reverse complement.
TGAAGAAATATTGAAAATGAGAAATCCCTCTATACCCCCACCAACGACCCGTCAATGATTTCTGTAGACGAATTATTGTTATTTAGATGGAAATGGATATTCTGCACCCCACCATGATGCGTGCCAAGTCATATTTGATTTTGAGGTAATTTTGAAAATGAAAAATCCCTCTATACCCCCTCTGACGACCCGACAATGATTTCTGGTGACAAATTATTGATATTGAGATGGAAATGGAAATTCTGTACCCCACCATGATGCGTGCCAAGTCATATTTGATTTTGAGGTAATTTTGAAAATGAAATATCCCTCTATACCCCCTCTGACGACCCGACAATGATTTCTGTTAACAAATTATTGTTACTGAGATGGAAATGGATATTCTGTACCCCACTATGATGCGTGCCAAGTCATATTTGATTTTTGAAGTCATTTTGAAAATGAAAAATCCTTCTATACCCCTCTAACGACCCGACAATGATTTCTGTCGACGAATTATTGTTATTCAGATGGAAATAGATATTCTGCACCCCACCATGATGCGTGCAAAGTCATATTTGATTTTGAGGTGATTTTGAAAATGAAAAATCCCTCTATACCCCCTCTAACGACCCGACAATGATTTCTGTTGACAAATTATTGTTATTCAGATGGTAATGGATATTCTGCACCCCACCATGTTGCGTGCCAAGTCATATTAGATTTTTGAAGAAATATTGAAAATGAGAAATCCCTCTATACCCCCTCCAACGACACGTCAATGATTTCTGTTGACGAATTATTGTTATTTAGATGGAAATGGATATTCTGCACCCCACCATGATGCGTGCCAAGTCATATTTGATTTTGAGGTAATTATGAAAATGAAAAATCCCTCTATACCCCCTCTGACGACCCGACAATGATTTCTGTTGACAAATTATTGATATTGAGATGGAAATGGATATTCTGTACCCCACCATGATGCGTGCCAAGTCATATTTGATTTTTGAAGTCATTTTGAAAATGAAAAATCCCTCTATACCCCTCTAACGACCCGACAATGAGTTCTGTTGACGAATTATTGTTATTCAGATGGAAATAAATATTCTGCACCTCACCATGATACGTGCCAAGTCATATTTGATTTTTGAAGTCATTTTGAAAATGAAAAATCCCCTTATACCCCCTCTAACGACCCGACAATGATTTCTGTTGACGAATTATTGTTATTCAGATGGAAATGAATATTCTGCACCTCACCATGATGCGTGCCAAGTCATATTTGATTTTTGAAGTCATTTTGAAAATGAAAAATCCCTTTATACCCCCTCTAACGACCCGACAATGATATCTGTTGACGAAATATTGTTATTCAGATGGAAATGAATATTCTGCACCCCTCCATGTTGCTTGCCAAGTCATATTAGATTTTTGAAGAAATATTGAAAATGAGAAATCCCTCTATACCCCCACCAACGACCCGTCAATGATTTCTGTAGACGAATTATTGTTATTTAGATGGAAATGGATATTCTGCACCCCACCATGATGCGTGCCAAGTCATATTTGATTTTGAGGTAATTTTGAAAATGAAAAATCCCTCTATACCCCCTCTGACGACCCGACAATGATTTCTGGTGACAAATTATTGATATTGAGATGGAAATGGAAATTCTGTACCCCACTATGATGCGTGCCAAGTCATATTTGATTTTGAGGTAATTTTGAAAATAAAATATCCCTCTATACCCCCTCTGACGACCCGACAATGATTTCTGTTAACAAATTATTGTTACTGAGATGGAAATGGATATTCTGTACCCCACTATGATGCGTGCCAAGTCATATTTGATTTTTGAAGTCATTTTGAAAATGAAAAATCCTTCTATACCCCTCTAACGACCCGACAATGATTTCTGTCGACGAATTATTGTTATTCAGATGGAAATAGATATTCTGCACCCCACCATGATGCGTGCAAAGTCATATTTGATTTTGAGGTGATTTTGAAAATGAAAAATCCCTCTATACCCCCTCTAACGACCCGACAATGATTTCTGTTGACAAATTATTGTTATTCAGATGGCAATGGATATTCTGCACCCCACCATGTTGCGTGCCAAGTCATATTAGATTTTTGAAGAAATATTGAAAATGAGAAATCCCTCTATACCCCCTCCAACGACACGTCAATGATTTCTGTTGACGAATTATTGTTATTTAGATGGAAATGGATATTCTGCACCCCACCATGATGCGTGCCAAGTCATATTTGATTTTGAGGTAATTTTGAAAATGAAAAATCCCTCTATACCCCCTCTGACGACCCGACAATGATTTCTGTTAACAAATTATTGATATTGAGATGGAAATGGATATTCTGTACCCCACCATGATGCGTGCCAAGTCATATTTGATTTTGAGGTAATTTTGAAAATGAAAAATCCCTCTATACCCCCTCTGACGACCCGACAATGATTTCTGTTAACAAATTATTGTTATTGAGATGGAAATGGATATTCTGTACCAGACTATGATGCGTGCCAAGTCATATTTGATTTTTGAAGTCATTTTGAAAATGAAAAATACTTCTATACCCCTCTAACGACCCGACAATGATTTCTGTCGACGAATTATTGTTATTCAGATGGAAATAGATATTCTGCACCCCACCATGATGCGTGCCAAGTCATATTAGATTTTTGAGGAAATATTGAAAATGAGAAATCCCTCTTTACCCCCTCTGACGACCCGACAATGATTTCTGTTGACGAATAACTGTTATTCAGATGGACATGGATACTCTGCACCCCATCATGATGCGTGCCAAGTCATATTAGATTTTTGAAGAAATATTGAAAATGAAAAATCCCTCTATTCCCCCTCTAACGACCCGACAATGATTTCTGTTGACAAATTATTGTTATTCGGATGGAAATGGATATTCTGCACCCCACCATGTTGCGTGCCAAGTCATATTTGATTTTGAGGTAATTTTGAAAATGAAAAATCCCTCTATACCCCCTCTAACGACCCGACAATGAGTTCTGTTCACGAATTATTGTTATTCAGATGATAATGGATATTCTGCACCCCACCATGATGCGTGCCAAGTCATATTGGATATTTGAAGAAATATTGAAAATGAAAAATCCCTCTATACCCCCTCTAACGACCCGACAATGATTTCTGTTGACGAATTATTGTTATTCAGATGGAAATAAATATTCTGCACCCCACCATGTTGCGTGCCAAGTCATATTTGATTTTGAGGTAATTTTGAAAATGAGAAATCCCTCTATACCCCTTCTAACGACCCGACAATGATTTCTGTCGACGAATTATTGTTATTCAGATGGAAATAGATTTTCTGCACCCCACCATGATGCGTGCCAAGTCATATTAGATTTTTGAAGAAATATTGAAAATGAGAAATCCCTCTATACCCCCTCTGACGACCCGACAATGATTTCTGTTGACGAATTATTGTTATTCAGATGGACATGGATACTTTGCACCCCACCACGATGCGTGCCAAGTCATATTAGATTTTTGAAGAAATATTGAAAATGAAAAATCCCTCTATACCCCCTCTAACGACTTGACAATGATTTCTGTTGACAAATTATTGTTATTCAGATGGCAATGGATATTCTGCACCCCACCATGTTGCGTGCCAAGTCATATTTGATTTTGAGGTAATTTTGAAAATGAGAAATCCCTCTATACCCTCTCTAACGACCCGACAATGATTTCTGTCGACGAATTATTGTTATTTAGATGGAAATGGATATTCTGCACCCCACCATAATGCGTGCCAAGTCATATTTTATTTTTGAGGTAATTTTGAAAATGAAATATCCGTCTATACCCCCTCTGACGACCCGACAATGATTTCTGTTAACAAATTATTGTTATTGAGATGGAAATGGATATTCTGTACCAGACTATGATGCGTGCCAAGTCATATTTGATTTTTGAAGTCATTTTGAAAATGAAAAATCCTTCTATACCCCTCTAACGACCCGACAATGATTTCTGTCGACGAATTATTGTTATTCAGATGGAAATAGATATTCTGCACCCCACCATGATGCGTGCAAAGTCATATTTGATTTTGAGGTGATTTTGAAAATGAAAAATCCCTCTATACCCCCTCTAACGACCCGACAATGATTTCTGTTGACAAATTATTGTTATTCAGATGGCAATGGATATTCTGCACCCCACCATGATGCGTGCCAAGTCATATTAGATTTTTGAAGTCATTTTGAAAATGAAAAATCCCTCTATACCCCTCTAACGACCCGACAATGAGTTCTGTTGACGAATTATTGTTATTCAGATGGAAATAAATATTCTGCACCTCACCATGATACGTGCCAAGTCATATTTGATTTTTGAAGTCATTTTGAAAATGAAAAATCCCCTTATACCCCCTCTAACGACCCGACAATGATTTCTGTTGACGAATTATTGTTATTCAGATGGAAATGAATATTCTGCACCTCACCATGATGCGTGCCAAGTCATATTTGATTTTTGAAGTCATTTTGAAAATGAAAAATCCCTTTATACCCCCTCTAACGACCCGACAATGATTTCTGTTGACGAAATATTGTTATTCAGATGGAAATGAATATTCTGCACCCCTCCATGTTGCTTGCCAAGTCATATTAGATTTTTGAAGAAATATTGAAAATGAGAAATCCCTCTATACCCCCACCAACGACCCGTCAATGATTTCTGTAGACGAATTATTGTTATTTAGATGGAAATGGATATTCTGCACCCCACCATGATGCGTGCCAAGTCATATTTGATTTTGAGGTAATTTTGAAAATGAAAAATCCCTCTATACCCCCTCTGACGACCCGACAATGATTTCTGTTGACAAATTATTGATATTGAGATGGAAATGGATATTCTGTACCCCACCATGATGCGTGCCAAGTCATATTTGATTTTTGAAGTCATTTTGAAAATGAAAAATCCCTCTATACCCCTCTAACGACCCGACAATGAGTTCTGTTGACGAATTATTGTTATTCAGATGGAAATAAATATTCTGCACCTCACCATGATACGTGCCAAGTCATATTTGATTTTTGAAGTCATTTTGAAAATGAAAAATCCCCTTATACTCCCTCTAACGACCCGACAATGATTTCTGTTGACGAATTATTGTTATTCAGATGGAAATGAATATTCTGCACCTCACCATGATGCGTGCCAAGTCATATTTGATTTTTGAAGTCATTTTGAAAATGAAAAATCCCTTTATACCCCCTCTAACGACCCGACAATGATTTCTGTTGACGAAATATTGTTATTCAGATGGAAATGAATATTCTGCACCCCTCCATGTTGCTTGCCAAGTCATATTAGATTTTTGAAGAAATATTGAAAATGAGAAATCCCTCTATACCCCCTCTGACGACCCGACAATGATTTCTGGTGAAAAATTATTGATATTGAGATGGAAATGGATATTCTGTACCCCACCATGATGCGTGCCAAGTCATATTTGATTTTGAGGTAATTTTGAAAATGAAATATCCCTCTATACCCCCTCTGACGACCCGACAATGATTTCTGTTAACAAATTATTGTTACTGAGATGGAAATGGATATTCTGTACCCCACTATGATGCGTGCCAAGTCATATTTGATTTTTGAAGTCATTTTGAAAATGAAAAATCCTTCTATACCCCTCTAACGACCCGACAATGATTTCTGTCGACGAATTATTGTTATTCAGATGGAAATAGATATTCTGCACCCCACCATGATGCGTGCAAAGTCATATTTGATTTTGAGGTGATTTTGAAAATGAAAAATCCCTCTATACCCCCTCTAACGACCCGACAATGATTTCTGTTGACAAATTATTGTTATTCAGATGGCAATGGATATTCTGCACCCCACCATGTTGCGTGCCAAGTCATATTAGATTTTTGAAGAAATATTGAAAATGAGAAATCCCTCTATACCCCCTCCAACGACCCGTCAATGATTTCTGTTGACGAATTATTGTTATTTAGATGGAAATGGATATTCTGCACCCCACCATGATGCGTGCCAAGTCATATTTGATTTTGAGGTAATTTTGAAAATGAAAAATCCCTCTATACCCCCTCTGACGACCCGACAATGATTTCTGTTAACAAATTATTGATATTGAGATGGAAATGGATATTCTGTACCCCACCATGATGCGTGCCAAGTCATATTTGATTTTGAGGTAATTTTGAAAATGAAAAATCCCTCTATACCCCCTCTGACGACCCGACAATGATTTCTGTTAACAAATTATTGTTATTGAGATGGAAATGGATATTCTGTACCAGACTATGATGCGTGCCAAGTCATATTTGATTTTTGAAGTCATTTTGAAAATGAAAAATCCTTCTATACCCCTCTAACGACCCGACAATGATTTCTGTCGACGAATTATTGTTATTCAGATGGAAATAGATATTCTGCACCCCACCATGATGCGTGCAAAGTCATATTTGATTTTGAGGTGATTTTGAAAATGAAAAATCCCTCTATACCCCCTCTAACGACCCGACAATGATTTCTGTTGACAAATTATTGTTATTCAGATGGCAATGGATATTCTGCACCCCACCATGATGCGTGCCAAGTCATATTAGATTTTTGAAGAAATTTTGAAAATGAAAAATCCCTCTATACCCCCTCCAACGACCCGTCAATGATTTCTGTTGACGAATTATTGTTATTCAGATGGAAATGGATATTCTGCACTCCACTATGATGCGTGCCAAGTCATATTTGATTTTGAGGTAATTTTGAAAATGAAAAATCCCTCTATACCCCCTCTGACGACCCGACAATGATTTCTGGTGACAAATTATTGATATTGAGATGGAAATGGATATTCTAAACCCCACCATGATGCGTGCCAAGTCATATTTGATTTTTGAAGTCATTTTGAAAATGAAAAATCCCTCTATACCCCTCTAACGACCCGACAATGAGTTCTGTTGACGAATTATTGTTATTCAGATGGAAATGAATATTCTGCACCTCACCATGATACGTGCCAAGTCATATTTGATTTTTGAAGTCATTTTGAAAATGAAAAATCCCCTTATACCCCCTCTAACGACCCGACAATGATTTCTGTTGACGAATTATTGTTATTCAGATGGAAATGAATATTCTGCACCTCACCATGATGCGTGCCAAGTCATATTTGATTTTTGAAGTCATTTTGAAAATGAAAAATCCCTTTATACCCCCTCTAACGACCCGACAATGATTTCTGTTGACGAAATATTGTTATTCAGATGGAAATGAATATTCTGCACCCCTCCATGTTGCTTGCCAAGTCATATTAGATTTTTGAAGAAATATTGAAAATGAGAAATCCCTCTATACCCCCACCAACGACCCGTCAATGATTTCTGTTGACGAATTATTGTTATTTAGATGGAAATGGATATTCTGCACCCCACCATGATGCGTGCCAAGTCATATTTGATTTTGAGGTAATTTTGAAAATGAAAAATCCCTCTATACCCCCTCTGACGACCCGACAATGATTTCTGGTGACAAATTATTGATATTGAGATGGAAATGGATATTCTGTACCCCACCATGATGCGTGCCAAGTCATATTTGATTTTGAGGTAATTTTGAAAATGAAATATCCCTCTATACCCCCTCTGACGACCCGACAATGATTTCTGTTAACAAATTATTGTTACTGAGATGGAAATGGATATTCTGTACCCCACTATGATGCGTGCCAAGTCATATTTGATTTTTGAAGTCATTTTGAAAATGAAAAATCCTTCCATACCCCTCTAACGACCCGACAATGATTTCTGTCGACGAATTATTGTTATTCAGATGGAAATAGATATTCTGCACCCCACCATGATGCGTGCAAAGTGATATTTGATTTTGAGGTGATTTTGAAAATGAAAAATCCCTCTATACCCCCTCTAACGACCCGACAATGATTTCTGTTGACACATTATTGTTATTCAGATATCAATGGATATTCTGCACCCCACCATGTTGCGTGCCAAGTCATATTAGATTTTTGAAGAAATATTGAAAATGAGAAATCCCTCTATACCCCCTCCAACGACCCGTCAATGATTTCTGTTGACAAATTATTGTTATTCAGATGGCAATGGATATTCTGCACCCCATCATGTTGCGTGCCAAGTCATATTTGATTTTGAGGTAATTTTGAAAATGAAAAATCCCTCTATACCCCCTCTAACGACCCGACAATGATATCGGTTGACAAATTATTGTTATTCAAATGGAAATGGATATTCTGCACCCCACTATGATGCGTGCCAAGTCATATTTGATTTTGAGGTAATTTTGAAAATGAAAAATCCCTCTATACCCTCTCTAACGACCCGACAATGATTTTTGTCAACAAATTATTGTTATTGAGATGGAAATGGATATTCTGCACCCCATCATGATGCGTGCCAAGTCATATTAGATTTTTGAAGAAATATTGAAAATGAAAAATCCCTCTATTCCCCCTCTAACGACCCGACAATGATTTCTGTTGACAAATTATTGTTATTCGGATGGAAATGGATATTCTGCACCCCACCATGTTGCGTGCCAAGTCATATTTGATTTTGAGGTAATTTTGAAAATGAAAAATCCCTCTATACCCCCTCTAACGACCCGACAATGATTTCTGTTGACAAATTATTGTTATTCAGATGGCAATGGATATTCTGCACCCCATCATGATGCGTGCCAAGTCATATTAGATTTTTGAAGAAATATTGAAAATGAAAAATCCCTCTATTCCCCCTCTAACGACCCGACAATGATTTCTGTTGACAAATTATTGTTATTCGGATGGAAATGGATATTCTGCACCCCACCATGTTGCGTGCCAAGTCATATTTGATTTTGAGGTAATTTTGAAAATGAAAAATCCCTCTATACCCCCTCTAACGACCCGACAATGAGTTCTGTTCACGAATTATTGTTATTCAGATGATAATGGATATTCTGCACCCCACCATGATGCGTGCCAAGTCATATTGGATATTTGAAGAAATATTGAAAATGAAAAATCCCTCTATACCCCCTCTAACGACCCGACAATGATTTCTGTTGACGAATTATTGTTATTCAGATGGAAATAAATATTCTGCACCCCACCATGTTGCGTGCCAAGTCATATTTGATTTTGAGGTAATTTTGAAAATGAGAAATCCCTCTATACCCCTTCTAACGACCCGACAATGATTTCTGTCGACGAATTATTGTTATTCAGATGGAAATAGATTTTCTGCACCCCACCATGATGCGTGCCAAGTCATATTAGATTTTTGAAGAAATATTGAAAATGAGAAATCCCTCTATACCCCCTCTGACGACCCGACAATGATTTCTGTTGACGAATTATTGTTATTCAGATGGACATGGATACTTTGCACCCCACCACGATGCGTGCCAAGTCATATTAGATTTTTGAAGAAATATTGAAAATGAAAAATCCCTCTATACCCCCTCTAACGACTTGACAATGATTTCTGTTGACAAATTATTGTTATTCAGATGGCAATGGATATTCTGCACCCCACCATGTTGCGTGCCAAGTCATATTTGATTTTGAGGTAATTTTGAAAATGAGAAATCCCTCTATACCCTCTCTAACGACCCGACAATGATTTCTGTCGACGAATTATTGTTATTTAGATGGAAATGGATATTCTGCACCCCACCATAATGCGTGCCAAGTCATATTTTATTTTTGAGGTAATTTTGAAAATGAAATATCCGTCTATACCCCCTCTGACGACCCGACAATGATTTCTGTTAACAAATTATTGTTATTGAGATGGAAATGGATATTCTGTACCAGACTATGATGCGTGCCAAGTCATATTTGATTTTTGAAGTCATTTTGAAAATGAAAAATCCTTCTATACCCCTCTAACGACCCGACAATGATTTCTGTCGACGAATTATTGTTATTCAGATGGAAATAGATATTCTGCACCCCACCATGATGCGTGCAAAGTCATATTTGATTTTGAGGTGATTTTGAAAATGAAAAATCCCTCTATACCCCCTCTAACGACCCGACAATGATTTCTGTTGACAAATTATTGTTATTCAGATGGCAATGGATATTCTGCACCCCACCATGATGCGTGCCAAGTCATATTAGATTTTTGAAGTCATTTTGAAAATGAAAAATCCCTCTATACCCCTCTAACGACCCGACAATGAGTTCTGTTGACGAATTATTGTTATTCAGATGGAAATAAATATTCTGCACCTCACCATGATACGTGCCAAGTCATATTTGATTTTTGAAGTCATTTTGAAAATGAAAAATCCCCTTATACCCCCTCTAACGACCCGACAATGATTTCTGTTGACGAATTATTGTTATTCAGATGGAAATGAATATTCTGCACCTCACCATGATGCGTGCCAAGTCATATTTGATTTTTGAAGTCATTTTGAAAATGAAAAATCCCTTTATACCCCCTCTAACGACCCGACAATGATTTCTGTTGACGAAATATTGTTATTCAGATGGAAATGAATATTCTGCACCCCTCCATGTTGCTTGCCAAGTCATATTAGATTTTTGAAGAAATATTGAAAATGAGAAATCCCTCTATACCCCCACCAACGACCCGTCAATGATTTCTGTAGACGAATTATTGTTATTTAGATGGAAATGGATATTCTGCACCCCACCATGATGCGTGCCAAGTCATATTTGATTTTGAGGTAATTTTGAAAATGAAAAATCCCTCTATACCCCCTCTGACGACCCGACAATGATTTCTGTTGACAAATTATTGATATTGAGATGGAAATGGATATTCTGTACCCCACCATGATGCGTGCCAAGTCATATTTGATTTTTGAAGTCATTTTGAAAATGAAAAATCCCTCTATACCCCTCTAACGACCCGACAATGAGTTCTGTTGACGAATTATTGTTATTCAGATGGAAATAAATATTCTGCACCTCACCATGATACGTGCCAAGTCATATTTGATTTTTGAAGTCATTTTGAAAATGAAAAATCCCCTTATACTCCCTCTAACGACCCGACAATGATTTCTGTTGACGAATTATTGTTATTCAGATGGAAATGAATATTCTGCACCTCACCATGATGCGTGCCAAGTCATATTTGATTTTTGAAGTCATTTTGAAAATGAAAAATCCCTTTATACCCCCTCTAACGACCCGACAATGATTTCTGTTGACGAAATATTGTTATTCAGATGGAAATGAATATTCTGCACCCCTCCATGTTGCTTGCCAAGTCATATTAGATTTTTGAAGAAATATTGAAAATGAGAAATCCCTCTATACCCCCTCTGACGACCCGACAATGATTTCTGGTGACAAATTATTGATATTGAGATGGAAATGGATATTCTGTACCCCACCATGATGCGTGCCAAGTCATATTTGATTTTGAGGTAATTTTGAAAATGAAATATCCCTCTATACCCCCTCTGACGACCCGACAATGATTTCTGTTAACAAATTATTGTTACTGAGATGGAAATGGATATTCTGTACCCCACTATGATGCGTGCCAAGTCATATTTGATTTTTGAAGTCATTTTGAAAATGAAAAATCCTTCTATACCCCTCTAACGACCCGACAATGATTTCTGTCGACGAATTATTGTTATTCAGATGGAAATAGATATTCTGCACCCCACCATGATGCGTGCAAAGTCATATTTGATTTTGAGGTGATTTTGAAAATGAAAAATCCCTCTATACCCCCTCTAACGACCCGACAATGATTTCTGTTGACAAATTATTGTTATTCAGATGGCAATGGATATTCTGCACCCCACCATGTTGCGTGCCAAGTCATATTAGATTTTTGAAGAAATATTGAAAATGAGAAATCCCTCTATACCCCCTCCAACGACCCGTCAATGATTTCTGTTGACGAATTATTGTTATTTAGATGGAAATGGATATTCTGCACCCCACCATGATGCGTGCCAAGTCATATTTGATTTTGAGGTAATTTTGAAAATGAAAAATCCCTCTATACCCCCTCTGACGACCCGACAATGATTTCTGTTAACAAATTATTGATATTGAGATGGAAATGGATATTCTGTACCCCACCATGATGCGTGCCAAGTCATATTTGATTTTGAGGTAATTTTGAAAATGAAAAATCCCTCTATACCCCCTCTGACGACCCGACAATGATTTCTGTTAACAAATTATTGTTATTGAGATGGAAATGGATATTCTGTACCAGACTATGATGCGTGCCAAGTCATATTTGATTTTTGAAGTCATTTTGAAAATGAAAAATCCTTCTATACCCCTCTAACGACCCGACAATGATTTCTGTCGACGAATTATTGTTATTCAGATGGAAATAGATATTCTGCACCCCACCATGATGCGTGCAAAGTCATATTTGATTTTGAGGTGATTTTGAAAATGAAAAATCCCTCTATACCCCCTCTAACGACCCGACAATGATTTCTGTTGACAAATTATTGTTATTCAGATGGCAATGGATATTCTGCACCCCACCATGATGCGTGCCAAGTCATATTAGATTTTTGAAGAAATTTTGAAAATGAAAAATCCCTCTATACCCCCTCCAACGACCCGTCAATGATTTCTGTTGACGAATTATTGTTATTCAGATGGAAATGGATATTCTGCACTCCACTATGATGCGTGCCAAGTCATATTTGATTTTGAGGTAATTTTGAAAATGAAAAATCCCTCTATACCCCCTCTGACGACCCGACAATGATTTCTGGTGACAAATTATTGATATTGAGATGGAAATGGATATTCTAAACCCCACCATGATGCGTGCCAAGTCATATTTGATTTTTGAAGTCATTTTGAAAATGAAAAATCCCTCTATACCCCTCTAACGACCCGACAATGAGTTCTGTTGACGAATTATTGTTATTCAGATGGAAATGAATATTCTGCACCTCACCATGATACGTGCCAAGTCATATTTGATTTTTGAAGTCATTTTGAAAATGAAAAATCCCCTTATACCCCCTCTAACGACCCGACAATGATTTCTGTTGACGAATTATTGTTATTCAGATGGAAATGAATATTCTGCACCTCACCATGATGCGTGCCAAGTCATATTTGATTTTTGAAGTCATTTTGAAAATGAAAAATCCCTTTATACCCCCTCTAACGACCCGACAATGATTTCTGTTGACGAAATATTGTTATTCAGATGGAAATGAATATTCTGCACCCCTCCATGTTGCTTGCCAAGTCATATTAGATTTTTGAAGAAATATTGAAAATGAGAAATCCCTCTATACCCCCACCAACGACCCGTCAATGATTTCTGTTGACGAATTATTGTTATTTAGATGGAAATGGATATTCTGCACCCCACCATGATGCGTGCCAAGTCATATTTGATTTTGAGGTAATTTTGAAAATGAAAAATCCCTCTATACCCCCTCTGACGACCCGACAATGATTTCTGGTGACAAATTATTGATATTGAGATGGAAATGGATATTCTGTACCCCACCATGATGCGTGCCAAGTCATATTTGATTTTGAGGTAATTTTGAAAATGAAATATCCCTCTATACCCCCTCTGACGACCCGACAATGATTTCTGTTAACAAATTATTGTTACTGAGATGGAAATGGATATTCTGTACCCCACTATGATGCGTGCCAAGTCATATTTGATTTTTGAAGTCATTTTGAAAATGAAAAATCCTTCCATACCCCTCTAACGACCCGACAATGATTTCTGTCGACGAATTATTGTTATTCAGATGGAAATAGATATTCTGCACCCCACCATGATGCGTGCAAAGTGATATTTGATTTTGAGGTGATTTTGAAAATGAAAAATCCCTCTATACCCCCTCTAACGACCCGACAATGATTTCTGTTGACACATTATTGTTATTCAGATATCAATGGATATTCTGCACCCCACCATGTTGCGTGCCAAGTCATATTAGATTTTTGAAGAAATATTGAAAATGAGAAATCCCTCTATACCCCCTCCAACGACCCGTCAATGATTTCTGTTGACGAATTATTGTTATTTAGATGGAAATGGATATTCTGCACCCCACCATGATGCGTGCCAAGTCATATTTGATTTTGAGGTAATTTTGAAAATGAAAAATCCCTCTATACCCCCTCTGACGACCCGACAATGATTTCTGTTAACGAATTATTGATATTGGGATGGAAATGGATATTCTGTACCCCACCATGATGCGTGCCAAGTCATATTTGATTTTGAGGTAATTTTGAAAATGAAAAATCCCTCTATACCCCCTCTGACGACCCGACAATGATTTCTGGTGACAAATTATTGATATTGAGATGGAAATGGATATTCTGTACCCCACCATGATGCGTGCCAAGTCATATTTGATTTTTGAAGTCATTTTGAAAATGAAAAATCCCTCTATACCCCTCTAACGACCCGACAATGAGTTCTGTTGACGAATTATTGTTATTCAGATGGAAATAAATATTCTGCACCTCACCATGATGCGTGCCGAGTCATATTTGATTTTGAGGTAATTTTGAAAATGAAAAATCCCTCTATACTCCCTCTGACGACCCGACAATGATTTCTGTCGACGAATTATTGTTATTCAGATGAAAATGGATATTCTGCACCCCACCATGATGCGTGCCAAGTCATATTGGATTTTTGAAAAAATATTGAAAATGAAAAATCCCTCTATACCCCCTCTAACGACCCGGCAATGATTTCTGTTGACGAATTTTTGTTAACCAGATGGAAATGAATATTCTGCACCCCACCATGTTGCGTGCCAAGTCATATTTGATTTTGAGGTAATTTTGAAAATGAGAAATCCTTCTATACCCCCTCTAACGACCCGACAATGATTTCTGTCGACGAATTATTGTTATTCAGATGGAAATAGATATTCTGCACCCCACCATGATGCGTGCCAAGTCATATTAGATTTTTGAAGAAATATTGAAAATGAAAAATCCCTCTATTCCCCCTCTAACGACCCGACAATGATTTCTGTTGACAAATTATTGTTATTCGGATGGAAATGGATATTCTGCACCCCACCATGTTGCGTGCCAAGTCATATTTGATTTTGAGGTAATTTTGAAAATGAAAAATCCCTCTATACCCCCTCTAACGACCCGACAATGAGTTCTGTTCACGAATTATTGTTATTCAGATGATAATGGATATTCTGCACCCCACCATGATGCGTGCCAAGTCATATTGGATATTTGAAGAAATATTGAAAATGAAAAATCCCTCTATACCCCCTCTAACGACCCGACAATGATTTCTGTTGACGAATTATTGTTATTCAGATGGAAATAAATATTCTGCACCCCACCATGTTGCGTGCCAAGTCATATTTGATTTTGAGGTAATTTTGAAAATGAGAAATCCCTCTATACCCCTTCTAACGACCCGACAATGATTTCTGTCGACGAATTATTGTTATTCAGATGGAAATAGATTTTCTGCACCCCACCATGATGCGTGCCAAGTCATATTAGATTTTTGAAGAAATATTGAAAATGAGAAATCCCTCTATACCCCCTCTGACGACCCGACAATGATTTCTGTTGACGAATTATTGTTATTCAGATGGACATGGATACTTTGCACCCCACCATGATGCGTGCCAAGTCATATTGGATATTTGAAGAAATATTGAAAATGAAAAATCCCTCTATACCCCCTCTAACGACCCGACAATGATTTCTGTTGACGAATTATTGTTATTCAGATGGAAATAAATATTCTGCACCCCACCATGTTGCGTGCCAAGTCATATTTGATTTTGAGGTAATTTTGAAAATGAGAAATACCTCTATACCCCCTCTAATGACCCGACAATGATTTCTGTCGACGAATTATTGTTATTCAGATAGAAATAGATATTCTGCACCCCACCATGATGCGTGCCAAGTCATATTAGATTTTTGAAGAAATTTTGAAAATGAAAAATCCCTCTATACCCCCTCCAACGACCCGTCAATGATTTCTGTTGACGAATTATTGTTATTCAGATGGAAATGGATATTCTGCACACCACTATGATGCGTGCCAAGTCATATTTGATTTTGAGGTAATTTTGAAAATGAGAAATCCCTCTATACCCCCTCTAATGACCCGACAATGATTTCTGTCGACGAATTATTGTTATTCAGATAGAAATAGATATTCTGCACCCCACTATGATGCGTGCCAAGTAATATTTGATTTTGAGGTAATTTTGAAAATGAAAAATCCCTCTATACCCCCTCTGACGACACGACAATGATTTCTGTTGACAAATTATTGATATTGAGATGGAAATGGATATTCTGTACCCCACCATGATGCGTGCCAAGTCATATTTGATTTTTGAAGTCATTTTGAAAATGAAAAATCCCTCTATACCCCCTCTAACGACCCGACAATGAGTTCTGTTCACGAATTATTGTTATTCAGATGATAATGGATATTCTGCACCCCACCATGATGCGTGCCAAGTCATATTGGATATTTGAAGAAATATTGAAATTGAAAAATCCCTCTATACCCCCTCTAACGACCCGACAATGATTTCTGTTGACGAATTATTGTTATTCAGATGGAAATAAATATTCTGCACTCCACCATGATGCGTGCCAAGTCAAATTGGATTTTTGAAGAAATATTGAAAATGAAAAATCTCTCTATACCCCCTCTAACGACCCGACAATGATTTCTGTTGACGAATTATTGTTGTCCAGATGAAAATGAATATTCTGCACCCCACCATGTTGCGTGCCAAGTCATATTTGATTTTGAGGTAATTTTGAAAATGAGAAATCCTTCTATACCCCCTCTAACGACCCGACAATGATTTCTGTCGACGAATTATTGTTATTCAGATGGAAATAGATATTCTGCACCCCACCATGATGCGTGCCAAGTCATATTAGATTTTTGAAGAAATATTGAAAATGAGAAATCCCTCTTTACCTCCTCTGACGACCCGACAATGATTTCTGTTGACGAATAACTGTTATTCAGATAGACATGGATACTCTGCACCCCATCATGATGCGTGCCAAGTCATATTAGATTTTTGAAGAAATATTGAAAATGAAAAATCCCTCTATTCCCCCTCTAACGACCCGACAATGATTTCTGTTGACAAATTATTGTTATTCGGATGGAAATGGATATTCTGCACCCCACCATGTTGCGTGCCAAGTCATATTTGATTTTGAGGTAATTTTGAAAATGAAAAATCCCTCTATACCCCCTCTAACGACCCGACAATGAGTTCTGTTCACAAATTATTGTTATTCAGATGATAATGGATATTCTGCACCCCACCATGATGCGTGCCAAGTCATATTGGATATTTGAAGAAATATTGAAAATGAAAAATCCCTCTATACCCCCTCTAACGACCCGACAATGATTTCTGTTGACGAATTATTGTTATTCAGATGGAAATAAATATTCTGCACCCCACCATGTTGCGTGCCAAGTCATATTTGATTTTGAGGTAATTTTGAAAATGAGAAATCCCTCTATACCCCTTCTAACGACCCGACAATGATTTCTGTCGACGAATTATTGTTATTCAGATGGAAATAGATTTTCTGCACCCCACCATGATGCGTGCCAAGTCATATTAGATTTTTGAAGAAATATTGAAAATGAGAAATCCCTCTATACCCCCTCTGACGACCCGACAATGATTTCTGTTGACGAATTATTGTTATTCAGATGGACATGGATACTTTGCACCCCACCACGATGCGTGCCAAGTCATATTAGATTTTTGAAGAAATATTGAAAATGAAAAATCCCTCTATACCCCCTCTAACGACTTGACAATGATTTCTGTTGACAAATTATTGTTATTCAGATGGCAATGGATATTCTGCACCCCACCATGTTGCGTGCCAAGTCATATTTGATTTTGAGGTAATTTTGAAAATGAGAAATCCCTCTATACCCTCTCTAACGACCCGACAATGATTTCTGTCGACGAATTATTGTTATTTAGATGGAAATGGATATTCTGCACCCCACCATAATGCGTGCCAAGTCATATTTGATTTTGAGGTAATTTTGAAAATGAAATATCCCTCTATACCCCCTCTGACGACCCGACAATGATTTCTGTTAACAAATTATTGTTATTGAGATGGAAATGGATATTCTGTACCAGACTATGATGCGTGCCAAGTCATATTTGATTTTTGAAGTCATTTTGAAAATGAAAAATCCTTCTATACCCCTCTAACGACCCGACAATGATTTCTGTCGACGAATTATTGTTATTCAGATGGAAATAGATATTCTGCACCCCACCATGATGCGTGCAAAGTCATATTTGATTTTGAGGTGATTTTGAAAATGAAAAATCCCTCTATACCCCCTCTAACGACCCGACAATGATTTCTGTTGACAAATTATTGTTATTCAGATGGCAATGGATATTCTGCACCCCACCATGATGCGTGCCAAGTCATATTTGATTTTTGAAGTCATTTTGAAAATGAAAAATCCCCTTATACCCCCTCTAACGACCCGACAATGATTTCTGTTGACGAATTATTGTTATTCAGATGGAAATGAATATTCTGCACCTCACCATGATGCGTGCCAAGTCATATTTGATTTTTGAAGTCATTTTGAAAATTAAAAATCCCTTTATACCCCCTCTAACGACCCGACAATGATTTCTGTTGACGAAATATTGTTATTCAGATGGAAATGAATATTCTGCACCCCTCCATGTTGCTTGCCAAGTCATATTAGATTTTTGAAGAAATATTGAAAATGAGAAATCCCTCTATACCCCCACCAACGACCCGTCAATGATTTCTGTAGACGAATTATTGTTATTTAGATGGAAATGGATATTCTGCACCCCACCATGATGCGTGCCAAGTCATATTTGATTTTTGAAGTCATTTTGAAAATGAAAAATCCCTCTATACCCCTCTAACGACCCGACAATGAGTTCTGTTGACGAATTATTGTTATTCAGATGGAAATAAATATTCTGCACCTCACCATGATACGTGCCAAGTCATATTTGATTTTTGAAGTCATTTTGAAAATGAAAAATCCCCTTATACCCCCTCTAACGACTCGACAATGATTTCTGTTGACGAATTATTGTTATTCAGATGGAAATGAATATTCTGCACCTCACCATGATGCGTGCCAAGTCATATTTGATTTTTGAAGTCATTTTGAAAATGAAAAATCCCTTTATACCCCCTCTAACGACCCGACAATGATTTCTGTTGACGAAATATTGTTATTCAGATGGAAATGAATATTCTGCACCCCTCCATGTTGCTTGCCAAGTCATATTAGATTTTTGAAGAAATATTGAAAATGAGAAATCCCTCTATACCCCCACCAACGACCCGTCAATGATTTCTGTAGACGAATTATTGTTATTTAGATGGAAATGGATATTCTGCACCCCACCATGATGCGTGCCAATTCATATTTGATTTTTGAAGTCATTTTGAAAATGAAAAATCCCTCTATACCCCTCTAACGACCCGACAATGAGTTCTGTTGACGAATTATTGTTATTCAGATGGAAATAAATATTCTGCACCTCACCATGATACGTGCCAAGTCATATTTGATTTTTGAAGTCATTTTGAAAATGAAAAATCCCCTTATACCCCCTCTAACGACCCGACAATGATTTCTGTTGACGAATTATTGTTATTCAGATGGAAATGAATATTCTGCACCTCACCATGATGCGTGCCAAGTCATATTTGATTTTTGAAGTCATTTTGAAAATGAAAAATCCCTTTATACCCCCTCTAACGACCCGACAATGATTTCTGTTGACGAAATATTGTTATTCAGATGGAAATGAATATTCTGCACCCCTCCATGTTGCTTGCCAAGTCATATTAGATTTTTGAAGAAATATTGAAAATGAGAAATCACTCTATACCCCCACCAACGACCCGTCAATGATTTCTGTAGACGAATTATTGTTATTTAGATGGAAATGGATATTCTGCACCCCACCATGATGCGTGCCAAGTCATATTTGATTTTGAGGTAATTTTGAAAATGAAAAATCCCTCTATACCCCCTCTGACGACCCGACAATGATTTCTGGTGACAAATTATTGTTACTGAGATGGAAATGGATATTCTGTACCCCACCATGATGCGTGCCAAGTCATATTTGATTTTGAGGTAATTTTGAAAATGAAATATCCCTCTATACCCCCTCTGACGACCCGACAATGATTTCTGTTAACAAATTATTGTTACTGAGATGGAAATGGATATTCTGTACCCCACTATGATGCGTGCCAAGTCATATTTGATTTTTGAAGTCATTTTGAAAATGAAAAATCCTTCTATACCCCTCTAACGACCCGACAATGATTTCTGTCGACGAATTATTGTTATTCAGATGGAAATAGATATTCTGCACCCCACCATGATGCGTGCAAAGTCATATTTGATTTTGAGGTGATTTTGAAAATGAAAAATCCCTCTATACCCCCTCTGACGACCCGACAATGATTTCTGGTGACAAATTATTGATATTGAGATGGAAATGGATATTCTGTACCCCACCATGATGCGTGCCAGGTCATATTTGATTTTTGAAGTCATTTTGAAAATGAAAAATCCCTCTATACTCCTCTAACGACCCGACAATGAGTTCTGTTGACGAATTATTGTTATTCAGATGGAAATAAATATTCTGCACCTCACCATGATGCGTGCCGAGTCATATTTGATTTTGAGGTAATTTTGAAAATGAAAAATCCCTCTATACTCCCTCTGACGACCCGACAATGATTTCTGTCGACGAATTATTGTTATTCAGATGAAAATGGATATTCTGCACCCCACCATGATGCGTGCCAAGTCATATTGGATTTTTGAAAAAATATTGAACATGAAAAATCCCTCTATACCCCCTCTAACGACCCGGCAATGATTTCTATTGACGAATTTTTGTTAACCAGATGGAAATGAATATTCTGCACCCCACTATGTTGCGTGTCAAGTCATATTTGATTTTGAGGTAATTTTAAAAATTAGAAATACCTCTATACCCCCTCTAATGACCCGACAATGATTTCTGTCGACGAATTATTGTTATTCAGATAGAAATAGATATTCTGCACCCCACCATGATGCGTGCCAAGTCATATTAGATTTTTGAAAAAATTTTGAAAATGAAAAATCCCTCTATACCCCCTCCAACGACCCGTCAATGATTTCTGTTGACGAATTATTGTTATTCAGATGGAAATGGATATTCTGCACACCACTATGATGCGTGCCAAGTCATATTTGATTTTGAGGTAATTTTGAAAATGAGAAATCCCTCTATACCCCCTCTAATGACCCGACAATGATTTCTGTCGACGAATTATTGTTATTCAGATAGAAATAGATATTCTGCACCCCACTATGATGCGTGCCAAGTCATATTTGATTTTGAGGTAATTTTGAAAATGAAAAATCCCTCTATACCCCCTCTGACGACACGACAATGATTTATGTTGACAAATTATTGATATTGAGATGGAAATGGATATTCTGTACCCCACCATGATGCGTGCCAAGTCATATTTGATTTTTGAAGTCATTTTGAAAATGAAAAATCCCTCTATACCCCCTCTAACGACCCGACAATGAGTTCTGTTCACGAATTATTGTTATTCAGATGATAATGGATATTCTGCACCCCACCATGATGCGTGCCAAGTCATATTGGATATTTGAAGAAATATTGAAATTGAAAAATCCCTCTATACCCCCTCTAACGACCCGACAATGATTCCTGTTGACGAATTATTGTTATTCAGATGGAAATAAATATTCTGCACTCCACCATGATGCGTGCCAAGTCAAATTGGATTTTTGAAGAAATATTGAAAATGAAAAATCTCTCTATACCCCCTCTAACGACCCGACAATGATTTCTGTTGACAAATTATTGTTGTCCAGATGAAAATGAATATTCTGCACCCCACCATGTTGCGTGCCAAGTCATATTTGATTTTGAGGTAATTTTGAAAATGAGAAATCCTTCTATACCCCCTCTAACGACCCGACAATGATTTCTGTCGACGAATTATTGTTATTCAGATGGAAATAGATATTCTGCACCCCACCATGATGCGTGCCAAGTCATATTAGATTTTTGAAGAAATATTGAAAATGAGAAATCCCTCTTTACCCCCTCTGACGACCCGACAATGATTTCTGTTGACGAATAACTGTTATTCAGATGGACATGGATACTCTGCACCCCATCATGATGCGTGCCAAGTCATATTAGATTTTTGAAGAAATATTGAAAATGAAAAATCCCTCTATTTCCCCTCTAACGACCCGACAATGATTTCTGTTGACAAATTATTGTTATTCGGATGGAAATGGATATTCTGCACCCCACCATGTTGCGTGCCAAGTCATATTTGATTTTGAGGTAATTTTGAAAATGAAAAATCCCTCTATACCCCCTCTAACGACCCGACAATGAGTTCTGTTCACGAATTATTGTTATTCAGATGATAATGGATATTCTGCACCCCACCATGATGCGTGCCAAGTCATATTGGATATTTGAAGAAATATTGAAAATGAAAAATCCCTCTATACCCCCTCTAACGACCCGACAATGATTTCTGTTGACGAATTATTGTTATTCAGATGGAAATAAATATTCTGCACCCCACCATGTTGCGTGCCAAGTCATATTTGATTTTGAGGTAATTTTGAAAATGAGAAATCACTCTATACCCCTTCTAACGACCCGACAATGATTTCTGTCGACGAATTATTGTTATTCAGATGGAAATAGATTTTCTGCACCCCACCATGATGCGTGCCAAGTCATATTAGATATTTGAAGAAATATTGAAAATGAGAAATCCCTCTATACCCCCTCTGACGACTTGACAATGATTTCTGTTGACAAATTATTGTTATTCAGATGGAAATAGATTTTCTGCACCCCACCATGATGCGTGCCAAGTCATATTAGATTTTTGAAGAAATATTGAAAATGAAAAATCCCTCTATACCCCCTCTAACGACCCGACAATGATTTCTGTTGACGAATTATTGTTATTCAGATGGAAATGAATATTCTGCACCCCACCATGTTGCGTGCCAAGTCATATTTGATTTTGAGGTAATTTTGAAAATGAAAAATCCCTCTATACCCTCTCTAACGACCCGACAATGATTTTTGTCGACGAATTATTGTTATTTAGATGGAAATGGATATTCTGCACCCCACCATAATGCGTGCCAAGTCATATTTGATTTTGAGGTAATTTTGAAAATGAAATATCCCTCTATACCCCCTCTGACGACCCGACAATGATTTCTGTTAACAAATTATTGTTATTGAGATGGAAATGGATATTCTGTACCCCACTATGATGCGTGCCAAGTCATATTTGATTTTAGAAGTCATTTTGAAAATGAAAAATCCTTCTATACCCCTCTAACGACCCGACAATGATTTCTGTCGACGAATTATTGTTATTCAGATGGAAATAGATATTCTGCACCCCACCATGATGCGTGCAAAGTCATATTTGATTTTGAGGTGATTTTGAAAATGAAAAATCCCTCTATACCCCCTCTAACGACCCGACAATGATTTCTGTTGACAAATTATTGTTATTCAGATGGCAATGGATATTCTGCACCCCACCATGATGCGTGCCAAGTCATATTAGATTTTTGAAGAAATTTTGAAAATGAAAAATCCCTCTATACCCCCTCCAACGACCCGTCAATGATTTCTGTTGACGAATTATTGTTATTCAGATGGGAATGGATATTCTGCACTCCACTATGATGCGTGCCAAGTCATATTTGATTTTGAGGTAATTTTGAAAATGAAAAATCCCTCTATACCCCCTCTGACGACCCGACAATGATTTCTGGTGACAAATTATTGATATTGAGATGGAAATGGATATTCTGTACCCCACCATGATGCGTGCCAAGTCATATTTGATTTTTGAAGTCATTTTGAAAATGAAAAATCCCTCTATACCCCTCTAACGACCTGACAATGAGTTCTGTTGACGAATTATTGTTATTCAGATGGAAATAAATATTCTGCACCTCACTATGATACGTGCCAAGTCATATTTGATTTTTGAAGTCATTTTGAAAATGAAAATTCCCTTTATACCCCCTCTAACGACCCGACAATGATTTCTGTTGACGAATTATTGTTATTCAGATGGAAATGAATATTCTGCACCTCACCATGATGCGTGCCAAGTCATATTTGATTTTTGAAGTCATTTTGAAAATGAAAAATCCCTTTATACCCCCTCTAACGACCCGACAATGATTTCTGTTGAAGAAATATTGTTATTCAGATGGAAATGAATATTCTGCACCCCTCCATGTTGCGTGCCAAGTCATATTAGATTTTTGAAGAAATATTGAAAATGAGAAATCCCTCTATACCCCCTCCAACGACCCGTCAATGATTTCTGTTGACGAATTATTGTTATTCAGATGGAAATGGATATTCTGCACACCACTATGATGCGTGCCAAGTCATATTTGATTTTGAGGTAATTTTGAAAATGAGAAATCCCTCTATACCCCCTCTAATGACCCGACAATGATTTCTGTCGACGAATTATTGTTATTCAGATAGAAATAGATATTCTGCACCCCACTATGATGCGTGCCAAGTCATATTTGATTTTGAGGTAATTTTGAAAATGAAAAATCCCTCTATACCCCCTCTGACGACACGACAATGATTTATGTTAACAAATTATTGATATTGAGATGGAAATGGATATTCTGTACCCCACCATGATGCGTGCCAAGTCATATTTGATTTTTGAAGTCATTTTGAAAATGAAAAATCCCTCTATACCCCCTCTAACGACCCGACAATGAGTTCTGTTCACGAATTATTGTTATTCAGATGATAATGGATATTCTGCACCCCACCATGATGCGTGCCAAGTCATATTGGATATTTGAAGAAATATTGAAATTGAGAAATCCCTCTATACCCCCTCTAACGACCCGACAATGATTCCTGTTGACGAATTATTGTTATTCAGATGGAAATAAATATTCTGCACTCCACCATGATGCGTGCCAAGTCAAATTGGATTTTTGAAGAAATATTGAAAATGAAAAATCTCTCTATACCCCCTCTAACGACCCGACAATGATTTCTGTTGACAAATTATTGTTGTCCAGATGAAAATGAATATTCTGCACCCCACCATGTTGCGTGCCAAGTCATATTTGATTTTGAGGTAATTTTGAAAATGAGAAATCCTTCTATACCCCCTCTAACGACCCGACAATGATTTCTGTCGACGAATTATTGTTATTCAGATGGAAATAGATATTCTGCACCCCACCATGATGCGTGCCAAGTCATATTAGATTTTTGAAGAAATATTGAAAATGAGAAATCCCTCTTTACCCCCTCTGACGACCCGACAATGATTTCTGTTGACGAATAACTGTTATTCAGATGGACATGGATACTCTGCACCCCATCATGATGCGTGCCAAGTCATATTAGATTTTTGAAGAAATATTGAAAATGAAAAATCCCTCTATTTCCCCTCTAACGACCCGACAATGATTTCTGTTGACAAATTATTGTTATTCGGATGGAAATGGATATTCTGCACCCCACCATGTTGCGTGCCAAGTCATATTTGATTTTGAGGTAATTTTGAAAATGAAAAATCCCTCTATACCCCCTCTAACGACCCGACAATGAGTTCTGTTCACGAATTATTGTTATTCAGATGATAATGGATATTCTGCACCCCACCATGATGCGTGCCAAGTCATATTGGATATTTGAAGAAATATTGAAAATGAAAAATCCCTCTATACCCCCTCTAACGACCCGACAATGATTTCTGTTGACGAATTATTGTTATTCAGATGGAAATAAATATTCTGCACCCCACCATGTTGCGTGCCAAGTCATATTTGATTTTGAGGTAATTTTGAAAATGAGAAATCACTCTATACCCCTTCTAACGACCCGACAATGATTTCTGTCGACGAATTATTGTTATTCAGATGGAAATAGATTTTCTGCACCCCACCATGATGCGTGCCAAGTCATATTAGATTTTTGAAGAAATATTGAAAATGAGAAATCCCTCTATACCCCCTCTGACGACTTGACAATGATTTCTGTTGACAAATTATTGTTATTCAGATGGAAATAGATTTTCTGCACCCCACCATGATGCGTGCCAAGTCATATTAGATTTTTGAAGAAATATTGAAAATGAAAAATCCCTCTATACCCCCTCTAACGACCCGACAATGATTTCTGTTGACGAATTATTGTTATTCAGATGGAAATGAATATTCTGCACCCCACCATGTTGCGTGCCAAGTCATATTTGATTTTGAGGTAATTTTGAAAATGAAAAATCCCTCTATACCCTCTCTAACGACCCGACAATGATTTTTGTCGACGAATTATTGTTATTTAGATGGAAATGGATATTCTGCACCCCACCATAATGCGTGCCAAGTCATATTTGATTTTGAGGTAATTTTGAAAATGAAATATCCCTCTATACCCCCTCTGACGACCCGACAATGATTTCTGTTAACAAATTATTGTTATTGAGATGGAAATGGATATTCTGTACCCCACTATGATGCGTGCCAAGTCATATTTGATTTTTGAAGTCATTTTGAAAATGAAAAATCCTTCTATACCCCTCTAACGACCCGACAATGATTTCTGTCGACGAATTATTGTTATTCAGATGGAAATAGATATTCTGCACCCCACCATGATGCGTGCAAAGTCATATTTGATTTTGAGGTGATTTTGAAAATGAAAAATCCCTCTATACCCCCTCTAACGACCCGACAATGATTTCTGTTGACAAATTATTGTTATTCAGATGGCAATGGATATTCTGCACCCCACCATGATGCGTGCCAAGTCATATTAGATTTTTGAAGAAATTTTGAAAATGAAAAATCCCTCTATACCCCCTCCAACGACCCGTCAATGATTTCTGTTGACGAATTATTGTTATTCAGATGGGAATGGATATTCTGCACTCCACTATGATGCGTGCCAAGTCATATTTGATTTTGAGGTAATTTTGAAAATGAAAAATCCCTCTATACCCCCTCTGACGACCCGACAATGATTTCTGGTGACAAATTATTGATATTGAGATGGAAATGGATATTCTGTACCCCACCATGATGCGTGCCAAGTCATATTTGATTTTTGAAGTCATTTTGAAAATGAAAAATCCCTCTATACCCCTCTAACGACCTGACAATGAGTTCTGTTGACGAATTATTGTTATTCAGATGGAAATAAATATTCTGCACCTCACTATGATACGTGCCAAGTCATATTTGATTTTTGAAGTCATTTTGAAAATGAAAATTCCCTTTATACCCCCTCTAACGACCCGACAATGATTTCTGTTGACGAATTATTGTTATTCAGATGGAAATGAATATTCTGCACCTCACCATGATGCGTGCCAAGTCATATTTGATTTTTGAAGTCATTTTGAAAATGAAAAATCCCTTTATACCCCCTCTAACGACCCGACAATGATTTCTGTTGAAGAAATATTGTTATTCAGATGGAAATGAATATTCTGCACCCCTCCATGTTGCGTGCCAAGTCATATTAGATTTTTGAAGAAATATTGAAAATGAGAAATCCCTCTATACCCCCTCCAACGACCCGTCAATGATTTCTGTTAACGAATTATTGTTATTTAGATGGAAATGGATATTCTGCACCCCACCATGATGCGTGCCAAGTCATATTTGATTTTGAGGTAATTTTGAAAATGAAAAATCCCTCTATACCCCCTCTGACGACCCGACAATGATTTCTGGTGACAAATTATTGATATTGAGATGGAAATGGATATTCTGTACCCCACCATGATGCGTGCCAAGTCATATTTGAAGTCATTTTGAAAATGAAAAATCCCTCTATACCCCTCTAACGACCCGACAATGAAATCTGTTGACGAATTATTGTTATTCAGATGGAAATAAATATTCTGCACCTCACCATGATGCGTGCCAAGTCATATTTGATTTTTGAAGTCATTTTGAAAATGAAAAATCCCTCTTTACTCCCTCTGACGACCCGACAATGATTTCTGGTGACAAATTATTGATATTGAGATGGAAATGGATATTCTGTACCCCACCATGATGCGTGCCAAGTCATATTTGATTTTTGAAGTCATTTTGAAAATGAAAAATCCCTCTATACCCCTCTAACGACCTGACAATGAGTTCTGTTGACGAATTATTGTTATTCAGATGGAAATAAATATTCTGCACCTCACCATGATACGTGCCAAGTCATATTTGATTTTTGAAGTCATTTTGAAAATGAAAAATCCCTTTATACCCCCTCTAACGACCCGACAATGATTTCTGTAGACGAATTATTGTTATTCAGATGGAAATGAATATTCTGCACCTCACCATGATGCGTGCCAAGTCATATTTGATTTTTGAAGTCATTTTGAAAATGAAAAATCCCTTTATACCCCCTCTGACGACCCGACAATGAGTTCTGTTGACGAATTATTGTTATTCAGATGGAAATGAATATTCTGCACCCCACCATGATGCGTGCCAAGTCATATTGGATTTTTGAAAAAATATTGAAAAAGAAAAATCCCTCTATACCCCCTCTAACGACCCGACAATGAGTTCTGTTCACGAATTATTGTTATTCAGATGATAATGGATATTCTGCACCCCACCATGATGCGTGCCAAGTCATATTGGATATTTGAAGAAATATTGAAAATGAAAAATCCCTCTATACCCCCTCTAACGACCCGACAATGATTTCTGTTGACGAATTATTATTATTCAGATGGAAATAAATATTCTGCAATCCACCATGATGCGTGCCAAGTCAAATTGGATTTTTGAAGAAATATTGAAAATGAAAAATCTCTCTATACCCCCTCTAACGACCCGACAATGATTTCTGTTGACGAATTATTGTTATCCAGATAAAAATGAATATTCTGCACCCCACCATGTTGCGTGCCACGTCATATTTGATTTTGAGGTAATTTTGAAAATGAGAAATCCCTCTATACCCCCTCTAACGACCCGACAATGATTTCTGTCGACGAATTATTGTTATTCAGATGGAAATAGATATTCTGCACCCCACCATGATGCGTGCCAAGTCATATTAGATTTTTGAAGAAATATTGAAAATGAGAAATCCCTCTTTACACCCTCTGACGACCCGACAATGATTTCTGTTGACGAATAATTGTTATTCTGATGGACATGGATACTCTGCACCCCACCATGATGCGTGCCAAGTCATATTAGATTTTTGAAGAAATATTGAAAATGAAAAGTCCCTCTATTCCCCCTCTAACGACCCGACAATGATTTCTGTTGACAAATTATTGTTATTCAGATGGAAATGGATATTCTGCACCCCACCATGTTGCGTGCCAAGTCATATTTGATTTTGAGGTAATTTTGAAAATGAAAAATCCCTCTATACCCCCTCTAACGACCCGACAATGATATCGGTTGACAAATTATTGTTATTCAAATGGAAATGGATATTCTGCACCCCACTATGATGCGTGCCAAGTCATATTTGATTTTGAGGTAATTTTGAAAATGAAAAATCCCTCTATACCCTCTCTAACGACCCGACAATGATTTTTGTCAACAAATTATTGTTATTGAGATGGAAATGGATATTCTTGTACCCCACTTTGATGCGTGCCAAGTCATATTTGATTTTTGAAGAAATATTGAAAATGAGAAATCCCTCTATACCCCCTCCAACGACCCGTCAATGATTTCTGTTGACGAATTATTGTTATTTAGATGAAAATGGATATTCTGCACCCCACCATGATGCGTGCCAAGTCATATTTGATTTTGAGGTAATTTTGAAAATGTAAAATCCCTCTATACCCCCTCTAACGACCCGACAGTGAGTTCTGTTGACGAATTATTGTTATTCAGATGATAATGGATATTCTGCACCCCACCATGATGCGTGCCAAGTCATATTGGATTTTTCAAGAAATATTGAAAATGAAAAATCCCTCTATACCCCCTCTAACGACCCGACAATGATTTCTGTGAACGAATTATTGTTATTTAGATGGAAATAAATATTCTGCACCCCACCATAATGCGTGTCAAGTCATATTTGATTTTGAGGTAATTTCGAAAATGAAAAATCCTTCTATACCTCCTCTGACGACCCGACAATGATTTTTGTCAACAAATTATTGTTATTGAGATGGAAATGGATATTCTTGTACCCCACTTTGATGCGTGCCAAGTCATATTTGATTTTTGAAGTCATTTTGAAAACGAAAAATCCCTCTATACCCCCTCTAACGACCCGACAATGATTTCTGTTGACGAATTATTGTTATTCAGATGGAAATAAATATTCTGCACTCCACCATGATGCGTGCCAAGTCAAATTGGATTTTTGAAGAAATATTGAAAATGAAAAATCTCTCTATACCCCCTCTAACGACCCGACAATGATTTCTGTTGACGAATTATTGTTGTCCAGATGAAAATGAATATTCTGCACCCCACCATGTTGCGTGCCAAGTCATATTTGATTTTGAGGTAATTTTGAAAATGAGAAATCCTTCTATACCCCCTCTAACGACCCGACAATGATTTCTGTCGACGAATTATTGTTATTCAGATGGAAATAGATATTCTGCACCCCACCATGATGCGTGCCAAGTCATATTAGATTTTTGAAGAAATATTGAAAATGAGAAATCCCTCTTTACCCCCTCTGACGACCCGACAATGATTTCTGTTGACGAATAACTGTTATTCAGATGGACATGGATACTCTGCACCCCATCATGATGCGTGCCAAGTCATATTAGATTTTTGAAGAAATATTGAAAATGAAAAATCCCTCTATTCCCCCTCTAACGACCCGACAATGATTTCTGTTGACAAATTATTGTTATTCGGATGGAAATGGATATTCTGCACCCCACCATGTTGCGTGCCAAGTCATATTTGATTTTGAGGTAATTTTGAAAATGAAAAATCCCTCTTTACCCCCTCTAACGACCCGACAATGAGTTCTGTTCACGAATTATTGTTATTCAGATGATAATGGATATTCTGCACCCCACCATGATGCGTGCCAAGTCATATTGGATATTTGAAGAAATATTGAAAATGAAAAATCCCTCTATACCCCCTCTAACGACCCGACAATGATTTCTGCTGACGAATTATTGTTATTCAGATGGAAATAAATATTCTGCACCCCACCATGTTGCGTGCCAAGTCATATTTGATTTTGAGGTAATTTTGAAAATGAGAAATCCCTCTATACCCCTTCTAACGACCCGACAATGATTTCTGTCGACGAATTATTGTTATTCAGATGGAAATAGATTTTCTGCACCCCACCATGATGCGTGCCAAGTCATATTAGATTTTTGAAGAAATATTGAAAATGAGAAATCCCTCTATACCCCCTCTGACGACTTGACAATGATTTCTGTTGACAAATTATTGTTATTCAGATGGCAATGGATATTCTGCACCCCACCATGATGCGTGCCAAGTCATAATGGATTTTTGAAGAAATATTGAAAACGAAAAATCCCTCTATACCCCCTCTAACGACCCGACAATGATTTCTGTTGACGAATTATTGTTATTCAGATGGAAATGAATATTCTGCACCCCACCATGTTGCGTGCCAAGTCATATTTGATTTTGAGGTAATTTTGAAAATGAAAAATCCCTCTATACCCTCTCTAACGACCCGACAATGATTTTTGTCGACGAATTATTGTTATTTAGATGGAAATGGATATTCTGCACCCCACCATAATGCGTGCCAAGTCATATTTGATTTTGAGGTAATTTTGAAAATGAAATATCCCTCTATACCCCCTCTGACGACCCGACAATTATTTCTGTTAACAAATTATTGTTATTGAGATGGAAATGGATATTCTGTACCCCACTATGATGCGTGCCAAGTCAAATTTGATTTTTGAAGTCATTTTGAAAATGAAAAATCCTTCTATACCCCTCTAACGACCCGACAATGATTTCTGTCGACGAATTATTGTTATTCAGAAGGAAATAGATATTCTGCACCCCACCATGATGCGTGCAAAGTCATATTTGATTTTGAGGTGATTTTGAAAATGAAAAATCCCTCTATACCCCCTCTAACGACCCGACAATGATTTCTGTTGACAAATTATTGTTATTCAGATGGCAATGGATATTCTGCACCCCACCATGATGCGTGCCAAGTCATATTAGATTTTTGAAGAAATTTTGAAAATGAAAAATCCCTCTATACCCCCTCCAACGACCCGTCAATGATTTCTGTTGACGAATTATTGTTATTCAGATGGTAATGGATATTCTGCACTCCACTATGATGCGTGCCAAGTCATATTTGATTTTGAGGTAATTTTGAAAATGAAAAATCCCTCTATACCCCCTCTGACGACCCGACAATGATTTCTGGTGACAAATTATTGATATTGAGATGGAAATGGATATTCTGTACCCCACCATGATGCGTGCCAAGTCATATTTGATTTTTGAAGTCATTTTGAAAATGAAAAATCCCTCTATACCCCTCTAACGACCTGACAATGAGTTCTGTTGACGAATTATTGTTATTCAGATGGAAATAAATATTCTGCACCTCACCATGATACGTGCCAAGTCATATTTGATTTTTGAAGTCATTTTGAAAATGAAAATTCCCTTTATACCCCCTCTAACGACGTGACAATGATTTCTGTTGACGAATTATTGTTATTCAGATGGAAATGAATATTCTGCACCTCACCATGATGCGTGCCAAGTCATATTTGATTTTTGAAGTCATTTTGAAAATGAAAAATCCCTTTATACCCCCTCTAACGACCCGACAATGATTTCTGTTGAAGAAATATTGTTATTCAGATGGAAATGAATATTCTGCACCCCTCCATGTTGCGTGCCAAGTCATATTAGATTTTTGAAGAAATATTGAAAATGAGAAATCCCTCTATACCCCCTCCAACGACCCGTCAATGATTTCTGTTGACGAATTATTGTTATTTAGATGGAAATGGATATTCTGCACCCCACCATGATGCGTGCCAAGTCAAATTTGATTTTGAGGTAATTTTGAAAATGAAAAATCCCTCTATACCCCCTCTGACGACCCGACAATGATTTCTGGTGACAAATTATTGATATTGAGATGGAAATGGATATTCTGTACCCCACCATGATGCGTGCCAAGTCATATTTGAAGTCATTTTGAAAATGAAAAATCCCTCTATACCCCTCTAACGACCCGACAATGAAATCTGTTGACGAATTATTGTTATTCAGATGGAAATAAATATTCTGCACCTCACCATGATGCGTGCCAAGTCATATTTGATTTTTGAAGTCATTTTGAAAATGAAAAATCCCTCTTTACTCCCTCTGACGACCCGACAATGATTTCTGGTGACAAATTATTGATATTGAGATGGAAATGGATATTCTGTACCCCACCATGATGCGTGCCAAGTCATATTTGATTTTTGAAGTCATTTTGAAAATGAAAAATCCCTCTATACCCCTCTAACGACCTGACAATGAGTTCTGTTGACGAATTATTGTTATTCAGATGGAAATAAATATTCTGCACCTCACTATGATACGTGCCAAGTCATATTTGATTTTTGAAGTCATTTTGAAAATGAAAAATCCCTTTATACCCCCTCTAACGACCCGACAATGATTTCTGTTGACGAATTATTGTTATTCAGATGGAAATGAATATTCTGCACCTCACCATGATGCGTGCCAGGTCATATTTGATTTTTGAAGTCATTTTGAAAATGAAAAATCCCTTTATACCCCCTCTGACGACCCGACAATGAGTTCTGTTGACGAATTATTGTTATTCAGATGGAAATGAATATTCTGCACCCCACCATGATGCGTGCCAAGTCATATTGGATTTTTGAAAAAATATTGAAAAAGAAAAATCCCTCTATACCCCCTCTAACGACCCGACAATGAGTTCTGTTCACGAATTATTGTTATTCAGATGATAATGGATATTCTGCACCCCACCATGATGCGTGCCAAGTCATATTGGATATTTGAAGAAATATTGAAAATGAAAAATCCCTCTATACCCCCTCTAACGACCCGACAATGATTTCTGTTGACGAATTATTATTATTCAGATGGAAATAAATATTCTGCAATCCACCATGATGCGTGCCAAGTCAAATTGGATTTTTGAAGAAATATTGAAAATGAAAAATCTCTCTATACCCCCTCTAACGACCCGACAATGATTTCTGTTGACGAATTATTGTTATCCAGATAAAAATGAATATTCTGCACCCCACCATGTTGCGTGCCACGTCATATTTGATTTTGAGGTAATTTTGAAAATGAGAAATCCCTCTATACCCCCTCTAACGACCCGACAATGATTTCTGTCGACGAATTATTGTTATTCAGATGGAAATAGATATTCTGCACCCCACCATGATGCGTGCCAAGTCATATTAGATTTTTGAAGAAATATTGAAAATGAGAAATCCCTCTTTACACCCTCTGACGACCCGACAATGATTTCTGTTGACGAATAATTGTTATTCTGATGGACATGGATACTCTGCACCCCACCATGATGCGTGCCAAGTCATATTAGATTTTTGAAGAAATATTGAAATTGAAAAGTCCCTCTATTCCCCCTCTAACGACCCGACAATGATTTCTGTTGACAAATTATTGTTATTCAGATGGAAATGGATATTCTGCACCCCACCATGTTGCGTGCCAAGTCATATTTGATTTTGAGGTAATTTTGAAAATGAAAAATCCCTCTATACCCCCTCTAACGACCCGACAATGATATCGGTTGACAAATTATTGTTATTCAAATGGAAATGGATATTCTGCACCCCACTATGATGCGTGCCAAGTCATATTTGAATTTGAGGTAATTTTGAAAATGAAAAATCCCTCTATACCCTCTCTAACGACCCGACAATGATTTCTGTTGACGAATTATTGTTATTCAAATGCAAATGAATAGTCTGCACCCCACCATGTTGCGTGCCAAGTCATATTAGATTTTTGAAGAAATATTGAAAATGAGAAATCCCTCTATACCCCCTCCAACGACCCGTCAATGATTTCTGTTGACGAATTATTGTTATTTAGATGAAAATGGATATTCTGCACCCCACCATGATGCGTGCCAAGTCATATTTGATTTTGAGGTAATTTTGAAAATGTAAAATCCCTCTATACCCCCTCTAACGACCCGACAGTGAGTTCTGTTGACGAATTATTGTTATTCAGACGATAATGGATATTCTGCACCCCACCATGATGCGTGCCAAGTCATATTGGATTTTTCAAGAAATATTGAAAATGAAAAATCCCTCTATACCCCCTCTAACGACCCGACAATGATTTCTGTGTACGAATTATTGTTATTTAGATGGAAATGAATATTCTGCACCCCACCATAATGCGTGTCAAGTCATATTTGATTTTTAGGTAATTTTGAAAATGAAAAATCCTTCTATACCTCCTCTGACGACCCGACAATGATTTTTGTCAACAAATTATTGTTATTGAGATGGAAATGGATATTCTTGTACCCCACCTTGATGCGTGCCAAGTCATATTTGATTTTTGAAGTCATTTTGAAAATGAAAAATCCCTCTATACCCCCTCTAACGACCCGGCAATGATATCTGTCGACGAATTATTATTATTCAGATGGAAATAGATACTCTGCACCCCACCATGATGCGTGCCAAGTCATATTTGATTTTTGAAGTCATTTTGAAAATGAAAAATCCCTCTATACCTCCTCTAACGACCCGACAATGAGTTCTGTTCACGAATTATTGTTATTTAGATGATAATGGATATTCTGCACCCCACCATGATGCGTGCCAAGTCATATTGGATATTTGAAGAAATATTGAAAATGAAAAATCCCTCTATACCCCCTCTAACGACCCGACAATGATTTCTGTTGACGAATTATTGTTATTCAGATGGAAATAAATATTCTGCACTCCACCATGATGCGTGCCAAGTCAAATTGGATTTTTGAAGAAATATTGAAAATGAAAAATCTCTCTATACCCCCTCTAACGACCCGACAATGATTTCTGTTGACGAATTATTGTTGTCCAGATGAAAATGAATATTCTGCACCCCACCATGTTGCGTGCCAAGTCATATTTGATTTTGAGGTAATTTTGAAAATGAGAAATCCCTCTATACCCCCTCTAACGACCCGACAATGATTTCTGTCGACGAATTATTGTTATTCAGATGGAAATAGATATTCTGCACCCCACCATGATGCGTGCCAAGTCATATTAGATTTTTGAAGAAATATTGAAAATGAGAAATCCCTCTTTACCCCCTCTGACGACCCGACAATGATTTCTGTTGACGAATAATTGTTATTCAGATGGACATGGATACTCTGCACCCCACCATGATGCGTGCCAAGTCATATTAGATTTTTGAAGAAATATTGAAAATGAAAAATCCCTCTATTCCCCCTCTAACGACCCGACAATGATTTCTGTTAACAAATTATTGTTATTCAGATGGAAATGGATATTCTGCACCCCACCATGTTGCGTGCCAAGTCATATTTGATTTTGAGGTAATTTTGAAAATGAAAAATCCCTCTATACCCCCTCTAACGACCCGACAATGAGTTCTGTTCACGGATTATTGTTATTCAGATGATAATGGATATTCTGCACCCCACCATGATGCGTGCCAAGTCAAATTGGATTTTTGAAGAAATATTGAAAATGAAAAATCTCTCTATACCCCCTCTAACGACCCGACAATGATTTCTGTTGACGAATTATTGTTGTCCAGATGAAAATGAATATTCTGCACCCCACCATGTTGCGTGCCAAGTCATATTTGATTTTGAGGTAATTTTGAAAATGAGAAATCCCTCTATACCTCCTCTAACGACCCGACAATGATTTCTGTCGACGAATTATTGTTATTCAGATGGAAATAGATATTCTGCACCCCACCATGATGCGTGCCAAGTCATATTAGATTTTTGAAGAAATATTGAAAATGAGAAATCCCTCTTTACCCCCTCTGACGACCCGACAATGATATCTGTTGACGAATAATTGTTATTCAGATGGACATGGATACTCTGCACCCCACCATGATGCGTGCCAAGTCATATTAGATTTTTGAAGAAATATTGAAAATGAAAAATCCCTCTATTCCCCCTCTAACGACCCGACAATGATTTCTGTTGACAAATTATTGTTATTCAGATGGAAATGGATATTCTGCACCCCACCATGTTGCGTGTCAAGTCATATTTGATTTTGAGGTAATTTTGAAAATGAAAAATCCCTCTATACCTCCTCTGACGACCCGACAATGATTTTTGTCAACAAATTATTGTTATTGAGATGGAAATGGATATTCTTGTACCCCACTTTGATGCGTGCCAAGTCATATTTGATTTTTGAAGTCATTTTGAAAATGAAAAATCCCTCTATACCCCCTCTAACGACCCGGCAATGATATCTGTCGACGAATTATTATTATTCAGATGGAAATAGATATTCTGCACCCCACCATGATGCGTGCCAAGTCATATTAGATTTTTGAAGAATTATTGAAAATGAAAAATCCCTCTATTCCCCCTCTAACAACCCGACAATGATTTCTGTTGACAAATTATTGTTATTCAGATGGAAATGGATATTCTGCACCCCACCATGTTGCGTGCCAAGTCATATTTGATTTTGAGGTAATTTTGAAAATGAAAAATCCCTCTATACCCCCTCTAACGACCCGACAATGAGTTCTGTTCACGGATTATTGTTATTCAGATGATAATGGATATTCTGCACCCCACCATGATGCGTGCCAAGTCAAATTGGATTTTTGAAGAAATATTGAAAATGAAAAATCTCTCTATACCCCCTCTAACGACCCGACAATGATTTCTGTTGACGAATTATTGTTGTCCAGATGAAAATGAATATTCTGCACCCCACCATGTTGCGTGCCAAGTCATATTTGATTTTGAGGTAATTTTGAAAATGAGAAATCCCTCTATACCCCCTCTAACGACCCGACAATGATTTCTGTCGACGAATTATTGTTATTCAGATGGAAATAGATATTCTGCACCCCACCATGATGCGTGCCAAGTCATATTAGATTTTTGAAGAAATATTGAAAATGAGAAATCCCTCTTTACCTCCTCTGACGACCCGACAATGATATCTGTTGACGAATAATTGTTATTCAGATGGACATGGATACTCTGCACCCCACCATGATGCGTGCCAAGTCATATTAGATTTTTGAAGAAATATTGAAAATGAAAAATCCCTCTATTCCCCCTCTAACGACCCGACAATGATTTCTGTTGACAAATTATGGTTATTCAGATGGAAATGGATATTCTGCACCCCACCATGTTGCGTGCCAAGTCATATTTGATTTTGAGGTAATTTTGAAAATGAAAAATCCCTCTATACCCCCTCTAACGACCCGACAATGAGTTCTGTTCACGGATTATTGTTATTCAGATGATAATGGATATTCTGCACCCCACCATGATGCGTGCCAAGTCATTTTGGATATTTGAAGAAATATTGAAAATGAAAAATCCCTCTATACCCCCTCTAACGACCCGACAATGATTTCTGTTGACGAATTATTGTTATTCAGATGGAAATAAATATTCTGCACCCCACCATGTTGCGTGCCAAGTCATATTTGATTTTGAGGTAATTTTGAAAATGAGAAATCCCTCTATACCCCTTCTAACGACCCGACAATGATTTCTGTCGACGAATTATTGTTATTCAGATGGAAATAGATATTCTGCATCCCACCATGATGCGTGCCAAGTCATATTAGATTTTTGAAGAAATATTGAAAATGAGAAATCCCTCTGTTGACCCGACAATGATTTCTGTTGACGAATTATTGTTATTCAGATGGACATGGATACTTTGCACCCCACCACGATGCGTGCCAAGTCATATTAGATTTTTGAAGAAATATTGAAAATGAGAAATCCCTCTATACCCCCTCCAACGACCCGTCAATGATTTCTGTTGACAAATTTTTGTTATTCAGATGGACATGGATACTTTGCACCCCACCACGATGCGTGCCAAGTCATATTAGATTTTTGAAGAAATATTGAAAATGAGAAATTCCTCTATACCCCCTCTGACGACCCGACAATGATTTCTGTTGACAAATTTTTGTTATTCAGATGGACATGGATACTTTGCACCCCACCACGATGCGTGCCAAGTCATATTAGATTTTTGAAGAAATATTGAAAATGAGAAATCCCTCTATACCCCCTCCAACGACCCGTCAATGATTTCTGTTGACGAATTATTGTTATTTAGATGGAAATAAATAATCTGCACCTCACTATGATACGTGCCAAGTCATATTTGATTTTTGAAGTCATTTTGAAAATGAAAAATCCCTTTATACCCCCTCTAACGACCCGACAATGATTTCTGTTGACGAATTATTGTTATTCAGATGGAAATGAATATTCTGCACCTCACCATGATGCGTGCCAAGTCATATTAGATTTTTGAAGAAATATTGAAAATGAGAAATCCCTCTATACCCCCTCCAACGACCCGTCAATGATTTCTGTTGACGAATTATTGTTATTTAGATGGAAATGGATATTCTGCACCCCACCATGATGCGTGCCAAGTCATATTTGATTTTGAGGTAATTTTGAAAATGAAAAATCCCTCTATACCCCCTCTGACGACCCGACAATAATTTCTGGTGACAAATTATTGATATTGAGATGAAAATGGATATTCTGTACCCCACCATGATGCGTGCCAAGTCATATTGGATTTTTGAAAAAATATTGAAAATGAAAAATCCCTCTATACCCCCTCTAACGACCCGACAATGAGTTCTGTTCACGAATTATTGTTATTCAGATGATAATGGATATTCTGCACCCCACCATGATGCGTGCGAAGTCATATTGGATATTTGAAGAAATATTGAAAATGAAAAATCCCTCTATACCCCCTCTAACGACCCGACAATGATTTCTGTTGACAAATTATTGTTATTCAGATGAAAATAAATATTCTGCACTCCACCATGATGCGTGGCAAGTCAAATTGGATTTTTGAAGAAATATTGAAAATGAAAAATCTCTCTATACCCCCTCTAACGACCCGACAATGATTTCTGTTGACGAATTATTGTTATCCAGATGAAAATGAATATTCTGCAACCCACCATGTTGCGTGCCACGTCATATTTGATTTTGAGGTAATTTTGAAAATGAGAAATCCCTCTATACCCCCTCTAACGACCCGAAAATGATTTCTGTCGACGA
This sequence comes from Chrysolina americana, assembly GCA_958502065.1. Classification (NCBI taxonomy): domain Eukaryota; kingdom Metazoa; phylum Arthropoda; class Insecta; order Coleoptera; family Chrysomelidae; genus Chrysolina; species Chrysolina americana. The sequence goes on along the minus strand of OY293415.1, from coordinate 47,478,058 downwards.
ATTATTGTTATTCAGATGGAAATAGATATTCTGCACCCCACCATGATGCGTGCCAAGTCATATTAGATTTTTGAAGAAATATTGAAAATGAGAAATCCCTCTTTACCCCCTCTGACGACCCGACAATGATTTCTGTTGACGAATAATTGTTATTCAGATGGACATGGATACTCTGCACCCCACCATGATGCGTGCCAATTCATATTAGATTTTTGAAGAAATATTGAAAATGAAAAATCCCTCTATTCCCCCTCTAACGACCCGACAATGATTTCTGTTGACAAATTATTGTTATTCAGATGGAAATGGATATTCTGCACCCCACCATGTTGCGTGCCAAGTCATATTTGATTTTGAGGTAATTTTGAAAATGAAAAATCCCTCTATACCCCCTCTAACGACCCGACAATGATATCGGTTTACAAATTATTGTTATTCAAATGGAAATGGATATTCTGCACCCCACTATGATGCATGCCAAGTCATATTTGATTTTGAGGTAATTTTGAAAATGAAAAATCCCTCTATACCCTCTCTAACGACCCGACAATGATTTCTGTTGACGAATTATTGTTATTCAGATGCAAATGAATATTCTGCACCCCACCATGTTGCGTGCCAAGTCATATTAGATTTTTGAAGAAATATTGAAAATGAGAAATCCCTCTATACCCCCTCCAACGACCCGTCAATGATTTCTGTTGACGAATAATTGTTACTTAGATGAAAATGGATATTCTGCACCCCACCATGATGCGTGCCAAGTCATATTTGATTTTGAGGTAATTTTGAAAATGATAAATCCCTCTATACCCCCTCTAACGACCCGACAATGATTTCTGTTGACGAATTATTGTTATTCAGATGGAAATGGATATTCTGCACCCCACCATAATGCGTGCCAAGTCATATTAGATTTTTGAAGAAATTTTGAAAATGAAAAATCCCTCTATACCCCCTCCAACGACCCGTCAATGATTTCTGTTGACGAATTATTGTTATTCAGATGGAAATGGATATTCTGCACCCCACTATGATGCGTGCCATGTCATATTTGATTTTGAGGTAATTTTGAAAATGTAAAATCCCTCTATACCCCCTCTAACGACCCGACAGTGAGTTCTGTTGACGAATTATTGTTATTCAGATGATAATGGATATTCTGCACCCCACCATGATGCGTGCCTAGTCATATTGGATTTTTGAAGAAATATTGAAAATGAAAAATCCCTCTATACCCCCTCTAACGACCCGACAATGATTTCTGTTGAAGAATTATTGTTATTCAGATGGACATGGATACTTTGCACTCCACCATGATGCGTGCCAATTCATATAAGATTTTTGAAGAAATATTGAAAATGAAAAATCCCTCTATAACCCCTCTAACGACCCGACAATGATTTCTGTTGACAAATTATTGTTGATCAGATAGAAATAGATATTCTGCACCCCACCATGATGCGTGCCAAGTCATATTAGATTTTTGAAGAAATATTGAAAATGAGAAATCCCTCTTTACCCCCTCTGACGACCCGACAACGATTTCTATTAACAAATTATTGTTATTCAGATGGACATGGATACTTTGCACCCCACCATGATGCGTGCCAAGTCATATTAGATTTTTGAAGAAATATTGAAAATGAAAAATCCCTCTATTTCCCCTCTAACGACCCGACAATGATTTCTGTTGACAAATTATTGTTATTCAGATGGAAATGGATATTCTGCACCCCACTATGTTGCGTGCCAAGTCATATTTGATTTTGAGGTAATTTTGAAAATGAAAAATCCGTCTATACCCCCTTCAACTACCCGTCAATGATTTCTGTTGACGACTTATTTTTATTCAGATGGAAATGGATATTCTGCACCCCTCTATGATGCGTGCCAAGTCATATTTGATTTTGAGGTAATTTTGAAAATGATAAATCCCTCTATACCCCCTCTGACGACCCGACAATAATTTCTGGTGACAAATTATTGATATTGAGATGGTAATGGATATTCTGTACCCCACCATGATGCGTGCCAAGTCATATTTGATTTTTGAAGTCATTTTGAAAATGAAAAATCCCTCTATACCCCCTCTGACTACCCGACAATGATTTCTGTCGACGAATTATTGTTATTCAGATGGAAATGGATATTCTGCACCTTACCATGATGCGTGCCAAGTCAAATTGGATTTTTGAAGAAATATTGAAAATGAAAAATATCTCTATACCCCCTCTAACGTCCCGACAATGATTTCTGTTGACGAATTATTGTTATCCAGATAGAAATAGATATTCTGCACCCCCCTATGATGCGTTCCAATTCATATTTGATTTTGAGGTAATTTTGAAAATGAGAAATCCCTCTATACCCCCTCTAACGACCCGACAATGATTTCTGTCGACGAATTATTGTTATTCAGATAGAAATAGATATTCTGCACCCCACTATGATGCGTGCCAAGTCATATTAGATTTTTGAAGAAATATTGAAATTGAAAAATCCCTCTATACCCCCTCTGACGACCCGACAATGATTTCTGTTGAAGAATTATTGTTATTCAGATGGACATGGATACTTTGCACTCCACCATGATGCGTGCCAATTCATATAAGATTTTTGAAGAAATATTGAAAATGAAAAATCCCTCTATAACCCCTCTAACGACCCGACAATGATTTCTGTTGACAAATTATTGTTGATCAGATGGCAATGGATATTCTGCAACCCATCATGATACGTGCCAAGTCATATTAGATTTTTGAAGAAATTTTGAAAATGAAAAATTCCTCTATACCCCCTCCAACGACCCGTCAATGATTTCTGTTGACGAATTATTGTTATTCAGATGAAAATGGATATTCTGCACCCCACTATGATGCGTGCCAAGTCATATTTGATTTTGAGGTAATTTTTAAAATGAAAAATCCCTCTATACCCCCTCTGACGACCCGACAATGATTTCTGTTGACGAATTATTGTTATTCAGATGGAAATGAATATTCTGCACCCCACCATAATGCGTGCCAAGTCATATTTGATTTTGAGGTAATTTTGAAAATGAAAAATCCCTCTATACCCCCTCTAACAACCTGACAATGATTTCTGTCGACGAATTATTGTTATTCAGATGAAAATAAATATTCTGCACCCCACCATGATGCGTGCCAAGTCATATTAGATTTTTGAAGAAATTTTGAAAATGAAAAATTCCTCTATACCTCCTCCAACGACCCGTCAATGATTTCTGTTGACGAATTATCTTTATTCAGATGAAAATGGATATTCTGCACCCCACTATGATGCGTGCCAAGTCATATTTGATTTTGAAGAAATATTGAAAATGAAAAATCCCTCTATAACCCCTCTGACGACCCGACAATGATTTCTGTTGACAAACTATTGTTGATCAGATGGCAATGGATATTCTGCACTCACCATGATGCGTGCCAAGTCATATTAGATTTTTGAAGAAATATTGAAATTGAAAAATCCCTCTATACCCCCTCTGACGACCCGACAATGATTTCTGTTGAAGAATTATTGTTATTCAAATGGACATGGATACTTTGCACTCCACCATGATGCGTGCCAATTCATATAAGATTTTTGAAGAAATATTGAAAATGAAAAATCCCTCTATAACCCCTCTGACGACCCGACAATGATTTCTGTTGACAAACTATTGTTGATCAGATGGCAATGGATATTCTGCACCCCATCATGATGCGTGCCAAGTCATATTAGATTTTTGAAGAAATTTTGAAAATGAAAAATTCCTCTATACCCCCTCCAACGACCCGTCAATGATTTCTGTTGACGAATTATTGTTATTCAGATGAAAATGGATATTCTGCACCCCACCATGATGCGTGCCAAGTCATAGTAGATTTTTGAAGTAATTTTGAAAATGAAAAATCCCTCTATACCCCCTCTGACGACCCGACAAAGATTTCTGTTGACGGATTATTGTTATTCAGATAGAAATGGATATTCTGTACACCACCATGATGCGTGCCAAGTCATATTTGATTTTTGAAGTCATTTTGAAAATGAAAAATCCCTCTATACCCCCTCTAACGACCCGACAATGAGTTCTGTTGACGAATTATTGTTATTCAGATGGAATTGGATATTCTGCACCCCACCATGATGCGTGCCAAGTCATATTGGATTTTTGAAAAAATATTGAAAATGAGAAATCCCTCTATACCTCCTCTAACGACCCGACAATGATTTCTGTTGACGAATTATTGTTATACAGATGGAAATGAATATTCTGCACCCCACCATGTTGCGTGCCAAGTCATATTTGATTTTGAGGTAATTTTGAAAATGAAAAATCCCTCTATACCCCCTCTAACGTCCTGACAATGATTTCTGTCGACGAATTATTGTTATTCAGATGAAAATAAATATTCTGCACCCCACCATGATGCGTGCCGAGTCATATTTGATTTTGAGGTAATTTTGAAAATGAATAATCCCTCTATACCCCCTCTAACGACCCGACAATGATTTCTGATAACGAATTCTTGTTATTCTGATAGAAATATATATTCTGCACCATACTATGATGCATGCCAAGTCATATTTGATTTTTGAAGTCATTTTGATAATGAAAAATCACTCTATACCCCCTCTGACGACCCGACAATGATTTCTGTTGACGAATTATTATAATTTAGATGGAAATGGATATTATGCACTCCACCATGATACGTGCCAAGTCATATTTGATTTTTGAAGTAATTTTGAAAATGAAAAATCCCTCTATAACCCCTCTGACGACACGACAATGATTTATGTTTACGAATTATTGTTATTCAGATAGACATGGATACTTTGCACCCCACCATGATGCGTGCCAAGTCATAGTAGATTTTTGAAGTAATTTTGAAAATGAAAAATCCCTCTATACCCCCTCTGACGACCCGACAATGATTTCAGTTGACGAATTATTGTTATTCAGATGGAAATAGATATTCTGCACTCACCATGATGCGTGCCAAGTCATATTAGATTTTTGAAGAAATATTGAAATTGAAAAATCCCTCTATACCCCCTCTGACGACCCGACAATGATTTCTGTTGAAGAATTATTGTTATTCAAATGGACATGGATACTTTGCACTCCACCATGATGCGTGCCAATTCATATAAGATTTTTGAAGAAATATTGAAAATGAAAAATCCCTCTATAACCCCTCTGACGACCCGACAATGATTTCTGTTGACAAGCTATTGTTGATCAGATGGCAATGGATATTCTGCACCCCATCATGATGCGTGCCAAGTCATATTAGATTTTTGAAGAAATTTTGAAAATGAAAAATTCCTCTATACCCCCTCCAACGACCCGTCAATGATTTCTGTTGACGAATTATTGTTATTCAGATGAAAATGGATATTCTGCACCCCACTATGATGCGTGCCAAGTCATATTTGATTTTGAGGTAATTTTTAAAATGAAAAATCCCTCTATACCCCCTCTGACGACCCGACAATGATTTCTGTTGACAAATTATTGATATTGAGAAGGAAATGGATATTCTGTACCCCACCATGATGCGTGCCAAGTCCTATTTGATTTTTGAAGTCATTTGGAAAATGAAAAATCACTCTATACCCCCTCTAACGACCCAACAATGAGTTCTGTTGACGAATTATTGTTATTCAGATGATGATAGATATTTTGCACCCCACCATGATGCGTGCCAAGTCATATTGGATTTTTGAAGAAATATTGAAAATGAGAAATCCCTCTATACCTCCTCTAACGACCCGACAATGATTTCTGTTGACGAATTATTGTTATACAGATGGAAATGAATATTCTGCACCCCACCATGAAGCGTGCCGAGTCATATTTGATTTTGAGGTAATTTTGAAAATGAAAAATCCCTCTATACCCCCTTTAACGACCCGACAATGATTTCTGATAACGAATTCTTGTTATTCTGATAGAAATATATATTCTGCACCATACTATGATGCGTGCCAAGTCATATTTGATTTTTGAAGTCATTTTGATAATGAAAAATCACTCTATACCCCCTCTGACGACCCGACAATGATTTCTGTTGACGAATTATTGTAATTTAGATGGAAATGGATATTATGCACTCCACCATGATACGTGCCAAGTCATATTTGATTTTTGAAGTAATTTTGAAAATGAAAAATCCCTCTATAACCCCTCTGACGACACGACAATGATTTATGTTTACGAATTATTGTTATTCAGATGGACATGGATACTTTGCACCCCACCATGATGCGTGCCAAGTCAGAGTAGATTTTTGAAGTAATTTTGAAAATGAAAAATCCCTCTATACCCCCTCTGACGACCCGACAAAGATTTCTGTTGACGGATTATTGTTATTCAGATAGAAATGGATATTCTGTACACCACCATGATGCGTGCCAAGTCATATTTGATTTTTGAAGTCATTTTGAAAATGAAAAATCCCTCTATACCCCCTCTAACGACCCGACAATGAGTTCTGTTGACGAATTATTGTTATTCAGATAGAATTGGATATTCTGCACCCCACCATGATGCGTGCCAAGTCATATTAGATTTTTGAAGAAATATTGAAAATGAGAAATCCCTCTATACCCCCTCCAACGACCCGTTAATGATTTCTGTTGACGAATTATTGTTATTTAGATGGAAATGGATATTCTGCACCCCACCATGATGCGTGCCAAGTCATATTAGAATTTTGAAGAAATATTGAAAATGAGAAAGCCCTCTATACCCCCTCCAACGACCCGTTAATGATTTCTGTTGACGAATTATTGTTATTTAGATGGACATGGATACTTTGCACCCCACCATGATGCGTGCCAAGTCATATTAAATTTTAGAAGAAATATTGAAAATGAAAAAGCCCTCTATACCCCCTCTAACGACCCGACAATGATTTCTGTTGACGGATTATTGTTATTCAGATGGAAATGAAAATTCTGCACCCCACCATGTTGCGTGCCAAGTCATATTTGATTTTGAGGTAATTTAGAAAATGAAAAATCCTTCTATTCCCCCTCTGACGACCCGACAATCATTTCTGTTAACAAATTATTGTTATTGAGATGGAAATGGATATTCTGTACCCCACTATTATGCGTGCCAAGTCATATTTGATTTTTGAAGTCATTTTGAAAACGAAAAATCCCTCTTTACCCCCTCTGACGACCCGACAATGATTTCTGTTGACGAATTATTGTTATAAAGATGGACATGGATACTTTGCACCCCACCATGATGCGTGCCAAGTCATAGTAGATTTTTGAAGTAATTTTGAAAATGAAAAATCCCTCTATACCCCCTCTGACGACCCGACAAAGATTTCTGTTGACGGATTATTGTTATTCAGATAGAAATGGATATTCTGTACACCACCATGATGCGTGCCAAGTCATATTTGATTTTTGAAGTCATTTTGAAAATGAAAAATCCCTCTATACCCCCTCTAACGACCCGACAATGAGTTCTGTTGACGAATTATTGTTATTCAGATGGAATTGGATATTCTGCACACCACCATGATGCGTGCCAAGTCATATTAGATTTTTGAAGAAATATTGAAAATGAAAAATCCCTCTATACCCCCTCCAACGACCCGTTAATGATTTCTGTTGACGAATTATTGTTATTTAGATGGAAATGGATATTCTGCACCCCACCATGATGCGTGCCAAGTCATATTAGAATTTTGAAGAAATATTGAAAATGAGAAAGCCCTCTATACCCCCTCCAACGACCCGTTAATGATTTCTGTTGACGAATTATTGTTATTTAGATGGACATGGATACTTTGCACCACACCATGATGCGTGCCAAGTCATATTAAATTTTAGAAGAAATATTGAAAATGAAAAAGCCCTCTATACCCCCTCTAACGACCCGACAATGATTTCTGTTGACGGATTATTGTTATTCAGATGGAAATGAAAATTCTGCACCCCACCATGTTGCGTGCCAAGTCATATTTGATTTTGAGGTAATTTTGAAAATGAAAAATCCCTCTATACCCCTCCAACGACCCGTCAAAGATTTCTGTTGACGAATTATTGTTATTGAGATAAAAATGGATATTCTTTACCCCACTATGATGCGTGCCAAGTCATTTTTGATTTTTGAAGTCATTTTGAAAATGAAAAATCCCTCTATACCCCTTCTGACGACCCGACAATGATTTCTGTTGACGAATTATTGTTATCCAGATGGAATTGAATATTCTGCACCCCACCATGTTGCGTGCCAAGTCATATTTCATTTTGAGCTAATTTTGAAAATGAAAAATCCCTCTATACCCCCTCTAACGACCCGACAATGATTTCTGTCATCGAATTATTGTTATTCAGATGGAAATAGATATTCTGCACTCACCATGATGCGTGCCAAGTCATATTTGATTTTTGAAGTCATTTTGAAAATGAAAAATCCCTCTATACCCCCTCTAACGACCCGACAATGAGTTCTGTTCACGAATTATTGTTATTCAGATGATAATGGATATTCTGCACCCCACCATGATGCGTGCCAAGTCATATTGGATATTTGAAGAAATATTGAAAATGAAAAATCCCTCTATACCCCCTCTGACGACCCGACAATGATTTCTGTTGACAAATTATTGATATTGAGAAGGAAATGGATATTCTGTACCCCACCATGATGCGTGCCAAGTCCTATTTGATTTTTGAAGTCATTTGGAAAATGAAAAATCACTCTATACCCCCTCTAACGACCCAACAATGAGTTCTGTTGACGAATTATTGTTATTCAGATGATGATAGATATTTTGCACCCCACCATGATGCGTGCCAAGTCATATTGGATTTTTGAAGAAATATTGAAAATGAGAAATCCCTCTATACCTCCTCTAACGACCCGACAATGATTTCTGTTGACGAATTATTGTTATACAGATGGAAATGAATATTCTGCACCCCACCATGAAGCGTGCCGAGTCATATTTGATTTTGAGGTAATTTTGAAAATGAAAAATCCCTCTATACCCCCTCTAACGACCCGACAATGATTTCTGATAACGAATTCTTGTTATTCTGATAGAAATATATATTCTGCACCATACTATGATGCGTGCCAAGTCATATTTGATTTTTGAAGTCATTTTGATAATGAAAAATCACTCTATACCCCCTCTGACGACCCGACAATGATTTCTGTTGACGAATTATTGTAATTTAGATGGAAATGGATATTATGCACTCCACCATGATACGTGCCAAGTCATATTTGATTTTTGAAGTAATTTTGAAAATGAAAAATCCCTCTATAACCCCTCTGACGACACGACAATGATTTATGTTTACGAATTATTGTTATTCAGATGGACATGGATACTTTGCACCCCACCATGATGCGTGCCAAGTCAGAGTAGATTTTTGAAGTAATTTTGAAAATGAAAAATCCCTCTATACCCCCTCTGACGACCCGACAAAGATTTCTGTTGACGGATTATTGTTATTCAGATAGAAATGGATATTCTGTACACCACCATGATGCGTGCCAAGTCATATTTGATTTTTGAAGTCATTTTGAAAATGAAAAATCCCTCTATACCCCCTCTAACGACCCGACAATGAGTTCTGTTGACGAATTATTGTTATTCAGATGGAACTGGATATTCTGCACCCCACCATGATGCGTGCCAAGTCATATTAGATTTTTGAAGAAATATTGAAAATGAGAAATCCCTCTATACCCCCTCCAACGACCCGTTAATGATTTCTGTTGACGAATTATTGTTATTTAGATGGAAATGGATATTCTGCACCCCACCATGATGCGTGCCAAGTCATATTAGAATTTTGAAGAAATATTGAAAATGAGAAAGCCCTCTATACCCCCTCCAACGACCCGTTAATGATTTCTGTTGACGAATTATTGTTATTTAGATGGACATGGATATTTTGCACCCCACCATGATGCGTGCCAAGTCATATTAAATTTTAGAAGAAATATTGAAAATGAAAAAGCCCTCTATACCCCCTCTAACGACCCGACAATGATTTCTGTTGACGGATTATTGTTATTCAGATGGAAATGAAAATTCTGCACCCCACCATGTTGCGTGCCAAGTCATATTTGATTTTGAGGTAATTTAGAAAATGAAAAATCCTTCTATTCCCCCTCTGACGACCCGACAATCATTTCTGTTAACAAATTATTGTTATTGAGATGGAAATGGATATTCTGTACCCCACTATTATGCGTGCCAAGTCATATTTGATTTTTGAAGTCATTTTGAAAACGAAAAATCCCTCTTTACCCCCTCTGACGACCCGACAATGATTTCTGTTGACGAATTATTGTTATAAAGATGGACATGGATACTTTGCACCCCACCATGATGCGTGCCAAGTCATAGTAGATTTTTGAAGTAATTTTGAAAATGAAAAATCCCTCTATACCCCCTCTGACGACCCGACAAAGATTTCTGTTGACGGATTATTGTTATTCAGATAGAAATGGATATTCTGTACACCACCATGATGCGTGCCAAGTCATATTTGATTTTTGAAGTCATTTTGAAAATGAAAAATCCCTCTATACCCCCTCTAACGACCCGACAATGAGTTCTGTTGACGAATTATTGTTATTCAGATGGAATTGGATATTCTGCACACCACCATGATGCGTGCCAAGTCATATTAGATTTTTGAAGAAATATTGAAAATGAAAAATCCCTCTATACCCCCTCCAACGACCCGTTAATGATTTCTGTTGACGAATTATTGTTATTTAGATGGAAATGGATATTCTGCACCCCACCATGATGCGTGCCAAGTCATATTAGAATTTTGAAGAAATATTGAAAATGAGAAAGCCCTCTATACCCCCTCCAACGACCCGTTAATGATTTCTGTTGACGAATTATTGTTATTTAGATGGACATGGATACTTTGCACCACACCATGATGCGTGCCAAGTCATATTAAATTTTAGAAGAAATATTGAAAATGAAAAAGCCCTCTATACCCCCTCTAACGACCCGACAATGATTTCTGTTGACGGATTATTGTTATTCAGATGGAAATGAAAATTCTGCACCCCACCATGTTGCGTGCCAAGTCATATTTGATTTTGAGGTAATTTTGAAAATGAAAAATCCCTCTATACCCCTCCAACGACCCGTCAAAGATTTCTGTTGACGAATTATTGTTATTGAGATAAAAATGGATATTCTTTACCCCACTATGATGCGTGCCAAGTCATTTTTGATTTTTGAAGTCATTTTGAAAATGAAAAATCCCTCTATACCCCTTCTGACGACCCGACAATGATTTCTGTTGACGAATTATTGTTATCCAGATGGAATTGAATATTCTGCACCCCACCATGTTGCGTGCCAAGTCATATTTCATTTTGAGCTAATTTTGAAAATGAAAAATCCCTCTATACCCCCTCTAACGACCCGACAATGATTTCTGTCATCGAATTATTGTTATTCAGATGGAAATAGATATTCTGCACTCACCATGATGCGTGCCAAGTCATATTTGATTTTTGAAGTCATTTTGAAAATGAAAAATCCCTCTATACCCCCTCTAACGACCCGACAATGAGTTCTGTTCACGAATTATTGTTATTCAGATGATAATGGATATTCTGCACCCCACCATGATGCGTGCCAAGTCATATTGGATATTTGAAGAAATATTGAAAATGAAAAATCCCTCTATACCCCCTCTGACGACCCGACAATGATTTCAGTTGACGAATTATTGTTATTCAGATGGAAATAGATATTCTGCACTCACCATGATGCGTGCCAAGTCATATTAGATTTTTGAAGAAATATTGAAATTGAAAAATCCCTCTATACCCCCTCTGACGACCCGACAATGATTTCTGTTGAAGAATTATTGTTATTCAAATGGACATGGATACTTTGCACTCCACCATGATGCGTGCCAATTCATATAAGATTTTTGAAGAAATATTGAAAATGAAAAATCCCTCTATAACCCCTCTAACGACCCGACAATGATTTCTGTTGACAAATTATTGTTGATCAGATGGCAATGGATATTCTGCACCCCATCATGATGCGTGCCAAGTCATATTAGATTTTTGAAGAAATTTTGAAAATGAAAAATTCCTCTATACCCCCTCCAACGACCCGTCAATGATTTCTGTTGACGAATTATTGTTATTCAGATGAAAATGGATATTCTGCACCCCACTATGATGCGTGCCAAGTCATATTTGATTTTGAGGTAATTTTTAAAATGAAAAATCCCTCTATACCCCCTCTGACGACCCGACAATGATTTCTGTTGACAAATTATTGATATTGAGAAGGAAATGGATATTCTGTACCCCACCATGATGCGTGCCAAGTCCTATTTGATTTTTGAAGTCATTTTGAAAATGAAAAATCACTCTATACCCCCTCTAACGACCCAACAATGAGTTCTGTTGACGAATTATTGTTATTCAGATGATAATAGATATTTTGCACCCCACCATGATGCGTGCCAAGTCATATTGGATTTTTGAAGAAATATTGAAAATGAGAAATCCCTCTATACCTCCTCTAACGACCCGACAATGATTTCTGTTGACGAATTATTGTTATACAGATGGAAATGAATATTCTGCACCCCACCATGTTGCGTGCCAAGTCATATTTGATTTTGAGGTAATTTTGAAAATGAAAAATCCCTCTATACCCCCTCCAACGTCCTGACAATGATTTCTGTCGACGAATTATTGTTATTCAGATGAAAATAAATATTCTGCACCCCACCATGATGCGTGCCGAGTCATATTTGATTTTGATGTAATTTTGAAAATGAAAAATCCCTCTATACCCCCTCTAACGACCCGACAATGATTTCTGATAACGAATTCTTGTTATTCTGATAGAAATATATATTCTGCACCATACTATGATGCGTGTCAAGTCATATTTGATTTTTGAAGTCATTTTGATAATGAAAAATCACTCTATACCCCCTCTGACGACCCGACAATGATTTCTGTTGACGAATTATTGTAATTTAGATGGAAATGGATATTATGCACTCCACCATGATACGTGCCAAGTCGTATTTGATTTTTGAAGTAATTTTGAAAATGAAAAATCCCTCTATAACCCCTCTGACGACACGACAATGATTTATGTTTACGAATTATTGTTATTCAGATGGACATGGATACTTTGCACCCCACCATGATGCGTGCCAAGTCATAGTAGATTTTTGAAGTAATTTTGAAAATGAAAAATCCCTCTATACCCCCTCTGACGACCCGACAAAGATTTCTGTTGACGGATTATTGTTATTCAGATAGAAATGGATATTCTGTACACCACCATGATGCGTGCCAAGTCATATTTGATTTTTGAAGTCATTTTGAAAATGAAAAATCCCTCTATACCCCCTCTAACGACCCGACAATGAGTTCTGTTGACGAATTATTGTTATTCAGATGGAATTGGATATTCTGCACCCCACCATGATGCGTGCCAAGTCATATTAGATTTTTGAAGAAATATTGAAAATGAGAAGTCCCTCTATACCCCCTCCAACGACCCGTTAATGATTTCTGTTGACGAATTATTGTTATTTAGATGGAAATGGATATTCTGCACCCCACCATGATGCGTGCCAAGTCATATTAGAATTTTGAAGAAATATTGAAAATGAGAAAGCACTCTATACCCCCTCCAACGACCCGTTAATGATTTCTGTTGACGAATTATTGTTATTTAGATGGACATGGATACTTTGCACCCCACCATGATGCGTGCCAAGTCATATTAAATTTTAGAAGAAATATTGAAAATGAAAAAGCCCTCTATACCCCCTCTAACGACCCGACAATGATTTCTGTTGACGCATTATTGTTATTCAGATGGAAATGAAAATTCTGCACCCCACCATGTTGCGTGCCAAGTCATATTTGATTTTGAGGTAATTTAGAAAATGAAAAATCCCTCTATTTCCCCTCTGACGACCCGACAATCATTTCTGTTGACAAATTATTGTTATTGAGATGGAAATGGATATTCTGTACCCCACCATGATGCGTGCCTAGTCATATTAGATTATTGAAGAAATTTTGAAAATGAAAAATCCCTCTATACCCCTCCAACGACCCGTCAAAGATTTCTGTTGACGAATTATTGTTATTGAGATAAAAATGGATATTCTTTACCCCACTATGATGCGTGCCAAGTCATTTTTGATTTTTGAAGTCATTTTGAAAATGAAAAATCCCTCTATACCCCTTCTGACGACCCGACAATGATTTCTGTTGACGAATTATTGTTATCCAGATGGAATTGAATATTCTGCACCCCACCATGTTGCGTGCCAAGTCATATTTCATTTTGAGCTAATTTTGAAAATGAAAAATCCCTCTATACCCCCTCTAACGACCCGACAATGATTTCTGTCGACGAATTATTGTTATTCAGATGGAAATAGATATTCTGCACTCACCATGATGCGTGCCAAGTCATATTTGATTTTTGAAGTCATTTTGAAAATGAAAAATCCCTCTATACCCCCTCTAACGACCCGACAATGAGTTCTGTTCACGAATTATTGTTATTCAGATGATAATGGATATTCTGCACCCCACCATGATGCGTGCCAAGTCATATTGGATATTTGAAGAAATATTGAAAATGAAAAATCCCTCTATACCCCCTCTAACGACCCGACAATGATTTCTGTTGACGAATTATTGTTATTCAGATGGAAATAAATATTCTGCACTCCACCATGATGCGTGCCAAGTCAAATTGGATTTTTGAAGAAATATTGAAAATGAAAAATCTCTCTATACCCCCTCTAACGACCCGACAATGATTTCTGTTGACGAATTATTGTTGTCCAGATGAAAATGAATATTCTGCACCCTACCATGTTGCGTGCCAAGTCATATTTGATTTTGAGGTAATTTTGAAAATGAGAAATCCCTCTATACCCCCTCTAACGACCCGACAATGATTTCTGTCGACGAATTATTGTTATTCAGATGGAAATAGATATTCTGCACCCCACCATGATGCGTGCCAAGTCATATTAGATTTTTGAAGAAATATTGAAAATGAGAAATCCCTCTTTACCCCCTCTGACGACCCGACAAAGATTTCTGTTGACGAATTATTGTTATTCAGATGGAAATAGATTTTCTGCACCCCACCATGATGCGTGCCAAGTCATATTAGATTTTTGAAGAAATATTGAAAATGAGAAATCCCTCTATACCCCCTCTGACGACCCGACAATGATTTCTGTTGACGAATCATTGTTATTCAGATGGACATGGATACTTTGCACCCCACCACGATGCGTGCCAAGTCATATTAGATTTTTGAAGAAATATTGAAAATGAAAAATCCCTCTATACCCCCTCTAACGACCCGACAATGATTTCTGTTGACAAATTATTGTTATTCAGATGGCAATGGATATTCTGCACCCCACCATGATGCGTGCCAAGTCATAATGGATTTTTGAAGAAATATTGAAAATGAAAAATCCCTCTATACCCCCTCTAACGACCCGACAATGATTTCTGTTGACGAATTATTGTTATTCAGATGGACATGGATACTCTGCACCCCACCATGATGCGTGCCAAGTCATATTAGATTTTTGAAGAAATATTGAAAATGAAAAATCCCTCTATTCCCCCTCTAACGACCCGACAATGATTTCTGTTGACAAATTATTGTTATTCAGATGGAAATGGATATTCTGCACCCCACCATGTTGCGTGCCAAGTCATATTTGATTTTGAGGTAATTTTGAAAATGAAAAATCCCTCTATACCCTTTCTAACGACCCGACAATGAGTTCTGTTCACGAATTATTGTTATTCAGATGGCAATGGATATTCTGCACCCCACCATGATGCGTGCCAAGTCATATTGGATATTTGAAGAAATATTGAAAATGAAAAATCCCTCTATACCCCCTCTAACGACCCGACAATGATTTCTGTTGACGAATTATTGTTATTCAGATGGACATGGATACTCTGCACCCCACCAGGATGCGTGCCAAGTCATATTAGATTTTTGAAGAAATATTGAAAATGAAAAATCACTCTATACCCCCTCTAACGACCCGACAATGATTTCTGTTGACGAATTATTGTTATTCAGATGGAAATGAATATTCTGCACCCCACCATGTTGCGTGCCAAGTCATATTTGATTTTGAGGTAATTTTGAAAATGAGAAATCCCTTTATACCCCTTCTAACGACCCGACAATGATTTCTGTCGACGAATTATTGTTATTCAGATGGAAATAGATTTTCTGCACCCCACCATGATGCGTGCCAAGTCATATTAGATTTTTGAAGAAATATTGAAAATGAGAAATCCCTCTATACCCCCTCTGACGACCCGACAATGATTTCTGTTGACGAATCATTGTTATTCAGATGGACATGGATACTCTGCACCCCACCACGATGCGTGCCAAGTCATATTAGATTTTTGAAGAAATATTGAAAATGAAAAATCCCTCTATACCCCCTCTAACGACCCGACAATGATTTCTGTTGACAAATTATTGTTATTCAGATGGCAATGGATATTCTGCACCCCACCATGATACGTGCCAAGTCATAATGGATTTTTGAAGAAATATTGAAAATGAAAAATCCCTCTATACCCCCTCTAACGACCCGACAATGATTTATGTTGACGAATTATTGTTATTCAGATGGAAATGAATATTCTGCACCCCACCATGTTGCGTGCCAAGTCATATTTGATTTTGAGGTAATTTCGAAAATGAAAAATTCCTCTATACCCTCTTTAACGACCCGACAATGATTTCTGTCGACGAATTATTGTTATTTAGATGGAAATGGATATTCTGCACCCCACCATAATGCGTGCCAAGTCATATTTGATTTTGAGGTAATTTTGAAAATGAAATATCCCTCTATACCCCCTCTGACGACCCGACAATGATTTCTGTTAACAAATTATTGTTATTGAGATGGAAATGGATATTCTGTACCCCACTATGATGCGTGCCAAGTCATATTTGATTTTTGAAGTCATTTTGAAAATGAAAAATCCTTCTATACCCCTCTAACGACCCGACAATGATTTCTGTCGACGAATTATTGTTATTCAGATGGAAATAGATATTCTGCACCCCACCATGATGCGTGCAAAGTCATATTTGATTTTGAGGTGATTTTGAAAATGAAAAATCCCTCTATACCCCCTCTAACGACCCGACAATGATTTCTGTTGACAAATTATTGTTATTCAGATGGCAATGGATATTCTGCACCCCACCATGATGCGTGCCAAGTCATATTAGATTTTTGAAGAAATTTTGGATATGAAAAATCCCTCTATACCCCCTCCAACTACCCGTCAATGATTTCTGTTGACGAATTATTGTTATTCAGATGGGAATGGATATTCTGCACTCCACTATGATGCGTGCCAAGTCATATTTGATTTTGAGGTAATTTTGAAAATGAAAAATCCCTCTATACCCTCTCTGACGACCCGACAATGATTTCTGGTGACAAATTATTGATATTGAGATGGAAATGGATATTCTGTACCCCACCATGATGCGTCCCAAGTCATATTTGATTTTTGAAGTCATTTTGAAAATGAAAAATCCCTCTATACCCCTCAAACGACCCGACAATGAGTTCTGTTGACGAATTATTGTTTTTCAGATGGAAATAAATATTCTGCACCTCACCATGATACGTGCCAAGTCATATTTGATTTTTGAAGTCATTTTGAAAATGAAAAATCCCTTTATACCCCCTCTAACGACCCGACAATGATTTCTGTTGACGAATTATTGTTATTCAGATGGAAATGAATATTCTGCACCTCACCATGATGCGTGCCAAGTCATATTTGATTTTTGAAGTCATTTTGAAAATGAAAAATCCCTTTATACCCCCTCTAACGACCCGACAATGATTTCTGTTGACGAATTATTGTTATTCAGATGGAAATGAATATTCTGCACCCCTCCATGTTGCGTGCCAAGTCATATTAGATATTTGAAGAAATATTGAAAATGAGAAATCCCTCTATACCCCCTCCAACGACCCGTCAATGATTTCTGTTGACGAATTATTGTTATTTAGATGGAAATGGATATTCTGCACCCCACCATGATGCGTGCCAAGTCATATTTGATTTTGAGGTAATTTTGAAAATGAAAAATCCCTCTATACCCCCTCTGACGACCCGACAATGATTTCTGGTGACAAATTATTGATAATGAGATGGAAATGGATATTCTGTACCCCACCATGATGCGTGCCAAGTCATATTTGATTTTTGAAGTAATTTTGAAAATGAAAAATCCCTCTATACCCCTCTAACGACCCGACAATGAAATCTGTTGACGAATTATTGTTATTCAGATGGAAATAAATATTCTGCACCTCACCATGATGCGTGCCAAGTCATATTTGATTTTTGAAGTCATTTTGAAAATGAAAAATCCCTCTATACTCCCTCTGACGACCCGATAATGATTTCTGTTGACGAATTATTGTTATTCAGATGGAAATAAATATTCTGCACTCCACCATGATGCGTGCCAAGTCAAATTGGATTTTTGAAGAAATATTGAAAATGAAAAATCTCTCTATACCCCCTCTAACGACCCGACAATGAGTTCTGTTCACGAATTATTGTCATTCAGATGATAATGGATATTCTGCACCCCACCATGATGCGTGCCAAGTCATATTGGATATTTGAAGAAATATTGAAAATGAAAAATCCCTCTATACCCCCTCTAACGACTCGACAATGATTTCTGTTGACGAATAATTGTTATTCAGATGGAAATGGATATTTTGCACCCCACCATGTTGCGTGCCAAGTCATATTTGATTTTGAGGTAATTTTGAAAATGAAAAATCCCTCTATACCCCCTCCAACGACCCGACAATGATATCGGTTGACAAATTATTGTTATTCAAATGGAAATGGATATTCTGCACCCCACTATAATGCGTGCCAAGTCATATTTGATATTGAGGTAATTTTGAAAATGAAAAATCGCTCTATACCCTCTCTAACGACCCGACAATGATTTCTGTTGACGAATTATTGTTATTCAGATGCAAATGAATATTCTGCACCCCACCATGTTGCGTGCCAAGTCATATTAGATTTTTGAAGAAATATTGAAAATGAGAAATCCCTCTATACCCCCTCCAACGACCCGTCAATGATTTCTGTTGACGAATTATTGTTATTTAGATGAAAATGGATATTCTGCACCCCACCATAATGCGTGCCAAGTCATATTTGATTTTGAGGTAATTTTGAAAATGAAATATCCCTCTATACCCCCTCTGACGACCCGACAATGATTTCTGTTAACAAATTATTGTTATTGAGATGGAAATGGCTATTCTGTACCCCACTATGATGCGTGCCAAGTCATATTTGATTTTTGAAGTCATTTTGAAAATGAAAAATCCTTCTATACCCCTCTAACGACCCGACAATGATTTCTGTCGACGAATTATTGTTATTCAGATGGAAATAGATATTCTGCACCCCACCATGATGCGTGCAAAGTCATATTTGATTTTGAGGTGATTTTGAAAATGAAAAATCCCTCTATACCCCCTCTAACGACCCGACAATGATTTCTGTTGACAAATTATTGTTATTCAGATGGCAATGGATATTCTGCACCCCACCATGATGCGTGCCAAGTCATATTAGATTTTTGAAGAAAATTTGGATATGAAAAATCCCTCTATACCCCCTCCAACGACCCGTCAATGATTTCTGTTGACGAATTATTGTTATTCAGATGGGAATGGATATTCTGCACTCCACTATGATGCGTGCCAAGTCATATTTGATTTTGAGGTAATTTTGAAAATGAAAAATCCCTCTATACCCTCTCTGACGACCCGACAATGATTTCTGGTGACAAATTATTGATATTGAGATGGAAATGGATATTCTGTACCCCACCATGATGCGTCCCAAGTCATATTTGATTTTTGAAGTCATTTTGAAAATGAAAAATCCCTCTATACCCCTCAAACGACCCGACAATGAGTTCTGTTGACGAATTATTGTTTTTCAGATGGAAATAAATATTCTGCACCTCACCATGATACGTGCCAAGTCATATTTGATTTTTGAAGTCATTTTGAAAATGAAAAATCCCTTTATACCCCCTCTAACGACCCGACAATGATTTCTGTTGACGAATTATTGTTATTCAGATGGAAATTAATATTCTGCACCTCACCATGATGCGTGCCAAGTCATATTTGATTTTTGAAGTCATTTTGAAAATGAAAAATCCCTTTATACCCCCTCTAACGACCCGACAATGATTTCTGTTGACGAATTATTGTTATTCAGATGGAAATGAATATTCTGCACCCCTCCATGTTGCGTGCCAAGTCATATTAGATATTTGAAGAAATATTGAAAATGAGAAATCCCTCTATACCCCCTCCAACGACCCGTCAATGATTTCTGTTGACGAATTATTGTTATTTAGATGGAAATGGATATTCTGCACCCCACCATGATGCGTGCCAAGTCATATTTGATTTTGAGGTAATTTTGAAAATGAAAAATCCCTCTATACCCCCTCTGACGACCCGACAATGATTTCTGGTGACAAATTATTGATAATGAGATGGAAATGGATATTCTGTACCCCACCATGATGCGTGCCAAGTCATATTTGATTTTTGAAGTAATTTTGAAAATGAAAAATCCCTCTATACCCCTCTAACGACCCGACAATGAAATCTGTTGACGAATTATTGTTATTCAGATGGAAATAAATATTCTGCACCTCACCATGATGCGTGCCAAGTCATATTTGATTTTTGAAGTCATTTTGAAAATGAAAAATCCCTCTATACTCCCTCTGACGACCCGATAATGATTTCTGTTGACGAATTATTGTTATTCAGATGGAAATAAATATTCTGCACTCCACCATGATGCGTGCCAAGTCAAATTGGATTTTTGAAGAAATATTGAAAATGAAAAATCTCTCTATACCCCCTCTAACGACCCGACAATGAGTTCTGTTCACGAATTATTGTCATTCAGATGATAATGGATATTCTGCACCCCACCATGATGCGTGCCAAGTCATATTGGATATTTGAAGAAATATTGAAAATGAAAAATCCCTCTATACCCCCTCTAACGACTCGACAATGATTTCTGTTGACGAATAATTGTTATTCAGATGGAAATGGATATTTTGCACCCCACCATGTTGCGTGCCAAGTCATATTTGATTTTGAGGTAATTATGAAAATGAAAAATCCCTCTATACCCCCTCCAACGACCCGACAATGATATCGGTTGACAAATTATTGTTATTCAAATGGATATGGATATTCTGCACCCCACTATAATGCGTGCCAAGTCATATTTGATTTTGAGGTAATTTTGAAAATGAAAAATCGCTCTATACCCTCTCTAACGACCCGACAATGATTTCTGTTGACGAATTATTGTTATTCAGATGCAAATGAATATTCTGCACCCCATCATGTTGCGTGCCAAGTCATATTAGATTTTTGAAGAAATATTGAAAATGAGAAATCCCTCTATACCCCCTCCAACGACCCGTCAATGATTTCTGTTGACGAATTATTGTTATTTAGATGAAAATGGATATTCTGCACCCCACCATGATGCGTGCCAAGTCATATTTGATTTTGAGGTAATTTTGAAAATGAAAAATCCCTCTATACCCCCTCTAACGACCCGACAATGATTTCTGTTGACGAATTATTGTTATTCAGATGGAAATGGATATTCTGCACCCCACCATGATGCGTGCCAAGTCATATTAGATTTTTGAAGAAATTTTGAAAATGAAAAATCCCTCTATACCCCCTCCAACGACCCGTCAATGATTTCTGTTGACGAATTATTGTTATTCAGATGGAAATGGATATTCTGCACCCCACTATGATGCGTGCCATGTCATATTTGATTTTGAGGTAATTTTGAAAATGTAAAATCCCTCTATACCCCCTCTAACGACCCGACAGTGAGTTCTGTTGACGAATTATTGTTATTCAGATGATAATGGATATTCTGCACCCCACCATGATGCGTGCCAAGTCATATTGGATTTTTGAAGAAATATTGAAAATGAAAAATCCCTCTATACCCCCTCTAACGACCCGACAATGATTTCTGTCTACGAATTATTGTTATTTAGATGGAAATGGATATTCTGCACCCCACCATAATGCGTGCCAAGTCATATTTGATTTTGAGGTAATTTTGAAAATGAAAAATCCCTCTATACCTCCTCTGACGACCCGACAATGATTTTTGTTAACAAATTATTGTTATTGAGATGGAAATGGATATTCTTGTACCCCACTATGATGCGTGCCAAGTCATATTTGATTTTTGAAGTCATTTTGAAAATGAAAAATCCCTATATACCCCCTCTAACGACCCGGCAATGATATCTGTCGACGAATTATTATTATTCAGATGGAAATAGATATTCTGCACCCCACCATGATGCGTGCCAAGTCATATTTGATTTTGAGGTAATTTTTAAAATGAAAAATCCCTCTATATCCCCTATGACGACCCGACAATGATTTCTGTTAACAAATTATTGTTTTTGAGATGGAAATGGATATTATGTACCCAACTATGATGCGTTCCAAGTCATATTTGATTTTTGAGGAAATATTGTAAATGAGAAATCCCTCTATACCCCCTCCAACGACCCGTCAATGTTTTCTGTTGACGAATTATTGTTATTTAGATGGAAATGGATATTCTGCACCCCACCATGATGAGTGCCAAGTCATATTTGATTTTGAGGTAATTTTGAAAATGAAAAATCCCTCTATACCCCCTCTGACGACCCGACAATGATTTCTGTCGACGAATTATTGTTATTCAAATGGAAATGGATATTCTGCACCCCACCATGATGCGTGCCAAGTCAAATTGGATTTTTGAAGAAATATTGAAAATGAAAAATCTCTCTTTACCCCCTCTAACGACCCGACAATGATTTCTGTACAAATTATTGTTATCCAGATGGAAATAAATATTCTGCACCCCACCATGTTGCGTGCCAAGTCATATTAGATTTTTGAAGAAATATTGAAAATGAGAAATCCCTCTTTACCCCCTCTGACGACCCGACAATGATTTCTGTTGACGAATTATTGTTATTCAGATGGACATGGATACTTTGCACCCCACCATGATGCGTGCCAAGTCATATTAGATTTTTGAAGAAATATTGAAAATGAAAAATCCCTCTATTTCCCCTCAACGACCCGACAATGATTTCTGTTGACAAACTATTGTTATTCAGATGGAAATGGATATTCTGCACCCCACTATGTTGCGTGCCAAGTCATATT